>JAYESA010000006.1:195226615-195746615 GCA_036927795.1 Iris macrosiphon
GAATACTACACAAACATATTGCGAAACCGAATCATCTACTCTTCAAATGAAAACTTTTCCATAAGCAAAGGGAAGATATGTTCCTCCTCTTTAGACATGTGCTGGCTAAGAGAGGTCTGGATAGCTCCTGTGTAAGAAGCTAGTTCTCTTCTAAAACTATCATCAACTCGAGACCCATCAGACTGAAGCTCTACAATATGTTTAGTGCCAACTGTAGGTACTAAAAATTCAGAGGCTACTTCCACAGGAAGGAAGATCCAATCCCATAGGAGTTGCACGATCAACTTCACCTAGATATATGTTAGACTTTCTCATCATAACTTGTTGAGAATGCCATCTTCTCATCATAATTTTCTTCAGATGAAACATTCCTGTGTGATTAAGCTATAGCAAGTGACTCCTTAGGAGTATCATCTTCACACAAATCTTTGTATGGTATGTGAGGCAAAACTGCCTGAAAAGAATTGATACTTGAATCGTCTTCTTTCTTCAAGTTCAGTCCTTCTCCTTTTTCTAATATTTTCTTTCGGATTGGCACATTGGTTATTCTTATTAAAACCCTCGCCATACCGAGGACAAGAAGAGGGTGCTCCATGAAGATTTGTCGCATGGGTCTGCTGATTTGATGAATACAAGCTATGGTTCTGAGTAAATCCTTGGAATGTTCTGGCATTATGATATATAAGAAAATTTTGATCAAACTGATACATGTGCTCTTGGTTTGTCCTCATACTTGGGTACATATGAGGGTTTTGATCAAATTGAAACATGAGGGTGTGTATTCCTATGGAGTCTGTCCCCAGTTGTGAATGATATTTCTGTCCAGGTATCATAGGAACAGGGGTGTTGTGTATCCCTTGTGCCAATCTCATGGGTGTTACTGGCGAATTCTAGAGCCATGGAGGTGAAGTTACCGAACAAATAGTGGTGATTCAAAACTAAATCCCATAGCAGGCTTTCAAATGTTGGTGGTTGATTGTATGCAGGTGGTTTTTGACGGTTACCTTGTTATGTGCACAATAGTCAATGCACAAACGAAGGCTTCTATCCTTCATATGAAAAAACACTGGTGCGCCGAACGGGGACTTAGACGGTCTAATGAATCCAGCATTGAGCAGCTCCTTCAGTTGCTTCTACAACTCCTCGACCTCTGGTGGGGTCATGCGGTATGGGACCATTGCGGGCGGCTTCGTGTCCGGTTCTAACTCGATGGCGTGGTCCACTTTCCTCCGCGGAGGTAGCCTCTTCGGAAACTCTTGCGGCATGACATCCCCAAACTCCATGAGGACGTTGCTGATCCCAGGCGGAAGATCCCCATGCACGGGTGCTTCCTCCGTCTTGAGCACCGCTAGGTATGTCGTATCTCCGTGCTTCACACCCTTCTTGAGTTGGATGGCAGAGAAAGCTTTCACCTTCGCGGACTCGCCTCGTGCAACATTGACCATGCACGACGAGCCCTCCTCCATGATCCCGATGACTCCCAAGTGTGGCATTGAAACTGCTTTTGCCGAAGTCAGGAAGTCCATCCCTAGAATCATCTTGAAGTCGTCGAGATGTGCGATCGTGAGACTGGTGACTCCCGTCCAGTCTCCTACCTCTATCTTCACACCCTTGGCCACCCCCTGCATGGGATGAGCCACTGAGTTGACCGTCTTAATCTTGCTTGAGTCCTTCTCTAGCACCATACCCAAGAGCTGGACATCCGCGTCCGGATAAAGTCGTGTGTTGCCCCCGTGTCAACTATCGCCCTCGTACTCTGGCCGTTGATCTTCACGTCCACGTACATAAGTTCTCGATTCGGGGCTTTGGTCAAGGCGGGCTTGCTCTTCAAGGCATTGAGCAAGCGTAGGGCTCTCATCTGAGCCCCCATCATTGGTCCTTTATCCTCGGCCTCCTCGCCTTGGACTGCGTTCACCCGCTTTTCTTTGTTCTTGCAGTCGCGGGCGAAGTGGTTTCCTCCGTACACAAAGCATTCAATCTTGCGCTCCGTTTGGGGCTTCGCATATTGCTTGTCCTTCGACGGGGCATCATTTTCGTTGCCTTTCTTCTCTCCCCCACCATTGTCCTTGGTGGTGGCCTTTTGCTTGGGCTTGGACGTATCGCACCGCCGATACTCCATTAGCTTCTCAGCCGCGGGGATGGTCGTGTTCAGATCTTGGACACATTGCCTCTGTAACTCTTGTGTCGCCCATGGTTGCAGATCGTCAAGGAAGAAGAATAGGCGGTCATCTTCGCTTATGTTGGTTATGGCAAGCATAAGACGAGTGAACTCCGCCACATAATCTTTGATCGACCCGATGTGCTTGAGTTGACGCAAGATTTTTTTGGCCACGAACTCAACATTCTCCGAGTAGAATTAAGACTTGATCTCCTTCTTGAGATCCTCCCAAGTCTTAATTGATCACAAACCCTTCTCTTTTTCAAGGCACCTACGCCACCACCACAACATAGCATCGTCAGTGAAATAAAGGGACGCGGTGTTTACCTTATCGGATTTGTCTTCGACGCGAATCGCCTTAAGGTGTCGCTCGATGTCCCATATGAAGTTGTCTACTTCTTTTGCATCCCCAGCGCCGCTGAAGGATTTTGGCTTCGGATACTTCACCTTTGGTGCCGCCTCCCTACTCGAAGACCGACCATTGGTGATGGCTTTCTCAAGAATAGCGGCTTTAGTTCTGAGTTCTTCGTGTAGTTCAACAATCTCCACCTTCATAGTCCGGCGTTCCTCCACGAACCCAGCCTGCATCTCGCGAAGTTGCTCTCGGAACAGCATCATGGTGTTGGCGACATCGCTCTCCAACCCATGAGAGAACTCTTCGTAAGCCGTCTAGTTCTGCTCCACTTGCATCTCCACACCCATCACGCCTTGCTCCAAGAGTTCTAGGCGGGACGTCAAATCGCCAACGACCGGCTCCAACGTTGGCTCCTTGCCTCTGCCTCTCCTGTTTGTCTTCTTGGGCGATGCATGACGCTAGTCAGCGCTGATCTCGGATGTCGACATGGCTACGATCGACCTTCGCTCTGATACCACTTGTCACGAACTTAGTGATTTTTTTCTTCACTTCGACCCGTGCGGCGCACAAACTTTCTCCTCGAAGACTCATGCAAGCCTTTCCGACCACAAACTCAGCTAGCTCGCTAAGGAAAATAGAGAACAGTAGAGCAAGTTGGAAACTTGAAGACTTCTTTATTGATATTGGAAAAGCTTACAAGTTTTCAGTGGTGAGGAGCAAATGAGTCTCCTCCCCTATTTATATTGTCTCAATGACTTACATGAACCTTCTGGAATAAAAATATTTCAAGAATTATTCTCGAAAATATGCTAGAAATTATTCTATACTTAAGAATATTTCTTACATCATTATTATTGTCAAATAACTAAAAAAAAAATATCTCTAAAATGGAAAGTGTATTCTGTCATGTGCTGAATTATATTTCTTCATGTGCAGAATTTTTCAAAAAAAAATCGGATCTTGATAGGACTACAAAATATGGTACATGACAACATGCACGGGTAGTAGTTATGTTATTACAGAAATTTTTCTCATGCTTCGCAGTGCTGTGCTGTGCTGGCATCTCGATGTCTCCAATGTCACCGTGAAGAACGTGCACATTTGGCACTCCAGGCGTGCGCCATGGGGTGAGAACAAAGACCCAGGACGAGGCGCCTATGTCCGTGATACCGTCCGTGTCGGAATCAGGCTTCTTTGTATTTGTATTTGATTGCTGGCTACTGTGCAGTCTAAAGAGAGCGCACACGTGCAGTAGGTGAGGAGTAAACGAACAAAATCTGTTCATTCATACCCATGCCGCAGTGATCGAGTCTAACATTGATTCCTTTATCAATTTGACGCCAAGCTTTGCGTTTCAACCATGCTATATGATTGGCTCGTCCAGTACTCGTGCGAGTCGACGGAGCAGGAGGGTGGTGGCAACGGAGGAAGAGACGACAGTGCAGCTGCACAGGAAAGGAGGTAGGCGGAGGCGGAACATGAGGTGTGGAGGGAGGTTGAGGACGACAGCAGCCGCGACATGCTTTTTAGGTTTATATTTTGAGTTTTTAAGTTTTTGTTTGTTAAATTAGGAGCAAAGATAATCATTTTTGAGAAATTTAGAGTTGCATTACACTTTATTTATCATAACTCAAGATGTACTATACTGCTTTACCATAATGTACAACACCTATCACTTTTATCAAAAACTAACCATTAACTTTTGACTGAAATATCTCTAGCAAATCGTCATTATTACCAGTCCTCCCTCTTCAACCTAAAATGAGGAAAGGGATATAACGGTCGTTAGTTTTTGACGGAAGTGGAAGAAATTGTACATTATGATAAAGCAGTGAAGTGCATCTTGAATTATGATAAATAAAATGGGATGCAACTCAATTTTTTTTTAATGTAATTGATTTTTTTTTTGGTTGATTTTGACAAAAGTCCAATTCATCAGGAAAAGTTCAGTTCAATAGAAATAATCTAACCGAGATTTAATATGATTCGATTTGTCTGAAAAGTTGGTTCGGTTCGATTGGTTTTAAAATATGTTTGATTATTTTCGATTTTTATGAAACTTGTTCGATTTAGTTCGAACCGAGCCGACCGAATACTTACTTGTCAGATCTGGAAGATAAATTAATCTGCAGTTTATCTCTGTTCAAAACTAATTAGAAAAATTGTCATTATTGCAGTTCCATTTTTATCTTCGGAAAGTAGATGCACTTTATATAGTTACACTGTTCATTCTATTCGGGTCGGTTCAGGAGATTGAATTGTCGTAGTCGAAATTAATTTTGGTTGTCCTTCACCTCTATTGAAAAAATACATGTTTAAGTTGGATTTGGACTGTATAGGTCCTAAGAAACCCAAATGGCATTGAGGGTTGTCCTATGGAAGGGTATTGTCCAACTCCGAAGTCTTGTCAGACTTACCACAGAGTTGGTCCTAATTCTATTCCCATCTCAACTTTTTTTTTTATTTCCGAGCAACTTGTTACATGTGATATCACGATGTTATTCAAGAATTTATTTCGAAAAATTGATGGGAGGATTTAGGAGACTTGTGTGAGATTATGAACTTGTCTCATACTTCTAAGTAAATGGCAGGATTATTTAGTTTCAAGTTCTCGTATAATATCAGACATTTTCGTTGTTCAAACTAGAATTTGGATCCCGTCGTACTAATGGAAATATAAAAACAAATTTTGATTATTATACGAGTCCCTAAAACTAAACGAAAATATGAAATAATTGTGTGACCTGGATTATTTAGTTTTGTATGATTTAGGTCATTTAGTATTGTCATGATCAATCGAAAATAAGACTTGTGACACTGTTGTTTGTTTTTATTCTGATCTCAACAACCACACAACTTTCTTGACGGCAGTTTTGATGAAGACGACTTCATGGACATTGTGTTTCGTCAATATCTCTCATCCTAGTCGTATTGTTGAATGCTTGTAACTAAATAGTCCCAAAGGACTGTGTGGCTACTGAGATCAAGATAGAAGCAAACAACAATGTCACAAGTTTCATGAATAAATTACAGAAATTTTTTGACTTTAGTCTCACTTAATAATATAATTTTAGACTTACATCCCACATTTTTTTTGTTTATTAGACTTACATCCCACTTTTTGTCATAAAAAATATTTAACGACAGTTTTTCGTGACAAAAGAAATATTTTTAGTGACAAAAAGTGGGATGTAAGTCTAATAAACCAAAAAAAAGCGTGGGATGTAAGTCTAAAATTATATAATTAAGTGGGACTAAAGTTAAAAAATTTCTAAATTAAATAATCCAAATCATACAACTCTCGTCATGCAAAACTAGATAACCCAAGTCCCATAACTCTTTCATACTTTTGTTTAGTTTTAGCATCTCGTATAATATTCAAAATATGTGTTTATGTCTCTATTTTGGACGATCAGTCAAATCAACCGTTAGGACGAGACTTATACTCCTCTTCTGGACAATATTAAGACCTAAACGTAAATTTTTAATATTATATGATATCTTAAATCTAAATAGCCCTCAAGTTTGTAACCTTTATAACTGCTAAAATAAAGTGTGTAGTGATTTTTGAAGTTTATAATGCTCGAAGTATATTGAATTTCAATATAGGGTTAAAATTGTCAATTAGTAGTATCCATATTCACTAACTAAAAAAACATTTGTTGAAATATTGGAGTATGAACCAAATAATGAAGATACAATAGCTTGGCTATGCTCTTTGGATATTAGATGGCCTTACTTATTTCAGAAATCAGACATTGCATGTACTTGGGATTGGAAGCTCTGTCATCTTTTGTTGACATGGCTCATCTACAGTCAGTGTTGTTTATTCTTTTGTAAATGTTTCATAAAGGTGTTGTAATCAATTTTCATGAATAATGCTATCAATTCTTTGATTTTCCAAAAATATACAAGTTCTCCCGTGGAAAGATGATCTGTTTCGTTTTGAATTCGACTACAAAACTCAAATAAAAACTCACAATATGAACCTGCAATTACCTTATAACATGTGTACAAATTTTTCCATCCGACTTTTTTTTTTGTTTAGATCCTTTGAAAATAAAATAAATTTATGGCATGTTGTGGAGGTTTTAAAATTAAGAAGTCTGTGAGTTTCTAGAATATTTTTTTCTTTTCTTGAGTGAAATAGTTTTGCGGGGCAAAAAGTTAGGTTGTACATAGAACATTGGATATTGTATTCAGTCCCCGAATCATAAAAAAAAAAATAGTTAAATTTTATACATAATAGAAAAAGTTGGACTTTCGAGATAATTGTTTTCTTCGACCAAATATATCTTTTATATGTTTATCAATTAATATTATTTATTAAATTAATGGAGGCACTAAACCAATTATAAGAGAGGTATTTTAGTCTTCAATCAATATTGTTCATCATCAAATAACCTGATGAGTGATGTCGGCATACTTTGATTACACCGGCCCGTAGGCCTCCAAATCTTCCAGTGGGCCCTCAATGGGCTGCGTGTATTTCTCCAGAAGGTGGGGCCCACGAACGAATTTGCCTCCAATTTGGCTACTACGTGCCAAACAAAAGCCATGTGCAGCTCTTCCTCCCCTCCTTAATAAAAGTAGTCCGCGTCTCTCTCTCTCTCTCCTAAAAATAAAAACACGTGCTCATTTTTTCCGCGTGCTTTATTTGGAAAAAGAAAGCAACGTCCAGTACATTCCATCGTTTGTTTTGATTATATAAACAAACTCATCGAAACAAAAGAAGAGAAGAACAAGAAAGCAAGCAAGAAAAGAAAAGAAAAGAATTAGATTTTTGTTGTTGTTGTTGTTGTTGTTGTGTGGAGATGATGAATGAGAAGAAGACTAATTTCTCGCTCGCATGCACTCTCCTGAGCAAGATGGTGAAGGAGAAGGGGATCTTAGCCGATCTTGGCCCTGCCAAAGGTGAGAGATGGATACTTTTCTCTTTATTTTTATCTTTTTCTTTTTCTTTTTTAGAGGTGATTTTGTTGGGTTTACGCGATACAGACACAACGACACAGGCACGACACTTATCGGTGGTGTACATATATAGTCCTGGGCTTTTTTTAGGATTTTTCTTGCTCCTAGAATTTTTTATTTTTTCTCATTTATTGTCTATTTAAAGATCTTTATTTATTTATTTTAAGGTGAAATTTTGCATGTTGGGATTTTTGCCTATTATCTTAAAAATTCCGATTATAGGAATATAACAGTTTTTTTTTTTTCTATAGGTATGCATATACCACCAACCACCATGAACCTGTTACCAGGACTAGAAGTATCGGCCGGCATCCAAGCCGATACATACGACACCGCTACCAAGTGCATGGACCTGTTCCCGGCCGACGCGGCGGCGGCGGAGGAGGAGCCGGAGAAGTCGCAGCTGACCATTTTCTACGGCGGGAAAGTGTTTGTGTTCGAAGATTTCTCCGCGGAGAAGGCAAAGGATTTGATGCAGATGGCGACCAATGTCGCCGCCCCCGTGGCGGCTGACCGGATGCTCGAGAGCTGCCCGGCTACCTCGGGCAGCCTCGCTCCCGCCAAGCTCAACCACAGCACAGGTAATTAACATCCTAATATTATTACTATCAATAGCATTGTTCAGTATCGATCCTGAGTTCATGGAAGCCTAAACCAAGTTTTAAAATAGGACTTCCATATATAATATAAAAAACATTAAAAACTAAAAACTAAAAAAAAAAGAATTAAAAACTGAAAAAGGTAAATAAAAAAAATGCTCTATGAAGACTTAGGATCTCTAGCTTACAAGTTTAGCGTAATAACCAATACATCACAATTATTTTGCATCATAAAAGGCCTATAATACATGCTAGTTCTATTTTAGATACAAAATTATTAGTATATATATGTTTAAACTGATTTTTTGGACACTTCTGACCCGTGGGTCCTGGAAGGTCGTCCTGGCTGTCAAGGGCCAGGGCCGGCCTTGATATTACTGAGATGACGGTTAATCCATATTATCAATTCAAAATATTTTAATAAATAAATTGAATTCAATATAAGATCCTAAGTATAATTAATCCTAAAATATTTATTAAATGATTTTGCATACCCAAACGCTAATATCTGAATGGATTTGGAATCCAAAGTGTAATTAACTGTAGAATATATCAATTTTGGAAATCTCAAGACATGATTTAGTACTTTGAATATTTATGACTAGATCGTATGTATCAATACCAATGCCAATTTGGTAAACATAATTTTATTTTATTTATGTTGTTATTAAATGAAATATATTCATGATGTTTGATTTACAGATCTTCTGGCGCAAACAAGAAGAGCTTCACTACATAGATTCCTTAACAAGAGGAAAGAACGGTAGGTAACTTCCTACCAAAGATTTAGTTCAACAAATCTTCTTTTTTCTTGTTAGAATGTATCACTCATAGTCAAAAGTTTTCTAGCTCCAGATGGAAATATAATGTATCTTAAATTTATGAGATCCCAATAAATTTTTTTATTCTTTTTCAAATTAGTGATGGATGTTAAAAAAATTAATTAATTAAATTATTTTTCTCGCTTATTTAAATTGTAGGATCAATGCCAAGGCACCATATCAAATAAACGGCTCTCCGAAGAAGACTGATGCAATGGCGAAGCCCGAGGAGACTCGATCTTGGCTCGGGTTAGGGCAGGAGTCGATCTCAAAGTAGTCGAGTGCGAGCTCGGGGTCTTGGAGATAATTAGGAGGGGAGGGATTAATTAATGACACCATTGTTATAACATAATTAAACCATGTGTAATTGTAATAGGAATTTAATTAGAAATTGTAATAGGAATTTAATTAGATCTATACGCATCAAAATTGACACAATATCTTTGTTTTTTTCATTATCTTTGTTTTTTTCATAAGTATGCTTTGTATGTTCGGAGATTCTTGGTTATATGATCTATTATTATATGTAACATTTGTTGGATTCTTCAAATATTCAAATTTAAACAAAGTGTTGTTTCGTGTAGGGGTGGACTGTCACGCTCCAGTCCCAGAATACCGAGGGACTAGTCACGTGGCAATGGCCAGCAGCACACTCCAATGGACAAATTTAATTTAATGGACCTGTTAGAGTGTACTTAAGCTGTAAAACAGATATAATGGTCTACGGTACATGTCACAGTCTAATTCTAATCCCATCCACAGAAGGAAATCACATCTCAAATGTCAGACTAATCAAAAAAAAAAAATATAATCCAACAAGTCTCAAGAAAAAGTAATTTTGGAAAATAACCCGAAAATAAGTTTAGTACAGTAATCCAAGAGACATGAAATAGAAAAACTAGAAACAGAAATAACTGAGTATATAAAGCAAATACTCAGGAGAAATCCTCTGGCACCACCTCGTCCTCTGGTGCTGGTACTGCTCCAGTGTCTGCTCATGTCCCGTATATCTTGGGGTAGATCCCCTCTGCTATATCTGGGGACATAATCCGGATCCAGGTCCTCAGGGAACATAGCAAGGTACAAGAATAACACAAGCCAAATAAATGCAGTATATAAAAATATATCCACAGGGCAAACTATATAACCAGCTATGTGATATGCAAGTGAGAGCATCACTAGTACTCAGGCTGGGACCACTACAAGCTCTGTGTCAGGGAGCCGGTAGCAGGAATATCACGTAGTGGGCCAAGCTTTGGAACAGAGACTAAAGCACCGCAATAATAAATATATATGTATGTAATCAGCCTGTAGCCTGCGTGTCTCTCTCCACCCAATGTAATCACATATCTCATGTCCACGACGTCTCATGTCCATAACACGCAAGATCATGACCTCTAGCTAGTACAACAAGTCATAATAATAACTATGTATATGCAAAATCTATGTCACTAATCATGTAAGCCTATACAGAATCACTATGAATAACTCAGGATAGATTCTGTCTCATGAATAGTGTGTCAAGTTTCCTATGATATGACGTACTTGATAAAGCAAGCACGCAAATATAAGATCGTAATATCAACTCTCTAAGTGACGTTACACGACTCCGCGCACAGCGTCGACACCCGAATCTTGTTCGGACGCTAAGCAACGTCTCACGGTCCTAGGTTGAATATGTACATCTCAATAGTGTATATATATATAAATAACTCAAGCAAATAATATAACAGGAACTACTGCAAGTTGGCAAGGTACACTTGTCTGGGGTTTGAACTCCTTCAATTGCTCCGGTAACAGCGAAATCTTCAGGAACGTCTTCGGATGCTGAAACAAACATTACCATCACTCTCAGAATACATGAAATATCTAGAATTGACTACCCACAAGTCTAATTTGGACACTGGGGCAAAAATGACAGTTTTTGGTCAAAAGCGGGATCCACATGTGGTCCACTTCGCACCGAAAAATGTGCAGGAGGCAAAGTTCTCCAAATTCGTCAAACTTAGTGTCTACAAGTCCAGAACAATGATACAAACCCAACGGAATATCTAGAACTGGATTTCGATGAGCCGATCACAAAATCGTCCGTTAAGTGGAGCTTGGGGCCCACGATACGGGGTTTCGTCAACGTTCTCATAATCGAACCAAAGTTGGGTCACATGACCAGCATAACGGTATGAATCCAATGATGAAAGTTTTATTGTAAAACGACAAGCACACACGAAGTTACAACAAGTGTCAGAACGAGCCCGATACATAGTTTTTTTGACGGATACGCGTTGATTCCGGTGTGCACGCACATCCAAATCAACTTTTGCGAAATTCCACACGTCCGCATTAACGATACGCACCTTTCGATACAATTTGCACACGACGAAGTCACCTCGTTCGGCGGGATGCACCCCGTTTCGGGAAAATTCGGATTTTGAAAATCAGATTTTTTGTCAACTTTACCCGCGAATAAAACACAACATACAACAAATTAAAATAAACTAATTACAGTGGTTTAATCTCGGTTATGTTGTCTAATTTATCATCAAACATAATTTAAAAATATTAAACAGATTAGGAGAAAAATGGCCGTGAACATGGGGCTTCGGGACAGTTTCCAGAACCAAAAATGTGTTATTTTTTTCCTGTTTTGCTTTGCGATTTACGACCGACACAGGATGCGATACCCCGAACTAATTTTATAGGGTTCGAGAGGGTCACGTGTCTTCGCATAGGATTCGACATAACAAAATTTGGATCAATATACAGGAAGATACGCGAGTGGGAAGAGGCATACCTCACTGCTGCTCGTGGAAGGAAGCGGTCTGCGGCGGTTTCGCAAGCGGCGTATGGCGATCTTTGGTGGCCGGCGGCGGCGTATGGAGGTTGGGGGTTATGAGGGTGATGGTGGATGGTGCATACATGTAGGGATGGGGGTGGTTTTTGAAGGAGAAGAGGGGGTGGTTGTGAGGTGGTCCGCGGGATCGAGGGGGGGGGGGTCGTGCGGGTGTGGGGGAGGGGGGGTAGCCACTGTAGCAGTGGGTCGGGTACAGGTTGGGTCGGGTAGGGTAGGATCTAGATCCCTTAGGGTTGGGTTTGGGTTGGTTGGGGTCAGTTTGGGTTGGTTTGGTTCGGTTCAAGTCTGGTTCGGTTCAAGTCTGGTTCGGTCTGGTTTATCTAAAAATAATATTTTTAGCTATTTAAAAATAGTTTTTGAGTCCAATAAATTTTAAAAAATTGCACAACATCATATTATTAATTATACACTCAAAAATATATTTTTGGCAATATTTTAATACTTAATATAATACACAAAAATATTAATCCTTTGAAGAACATTTATTTTAAATAATTAAAAACTACAGAAAATTCCCAAAATTTTATTTTTTAATTTTTAAAAAAAATCGGACGTTTACATGGACATTCCGTTAATTCGGTTCTAACCAAGCTGAATGACCGAAAATTAAATTTAACCAAAAATCGAAAAAGCAAAATCAAACCGAAATAAATCGATTCGATTTTCGGTTTATTTGATTTTTTTGGTTTATTTGTGTTTTTTTAATATATATATATATATATATATATATATATATATATATATATATATATATATATATATATATATATAAGAGATATGAGCCATAGGCTCATATTCCTACATGAGCCAATGCACATGTGGACCAATAAGAATGGAGTGTACTAGTGCACATGTGATGTAGGAATCAATTTCTATTGGTCCACATGTGTATGGCTCATATAGGAATATGAGCCTATGACTCATATCTTGTTTACCATATATATATATATATATATATATATATATATATATATATATATATATATATATATATATATATATATTTCTTGTTCGATTTTTGGTTTTGAATCGAAATCCGAAACCGAAATCGAAACCGAACAGAAAAATTTAGTATTTTCAAAATCGAATTTGAACTGATTTTTTTTAAACCGAAACGTCTCTTATTCGGTTTGGTTCAATTCGATTTTCGGTCCAAAATTAAATAATGCTCACTAATTAGTTTGGTTTGGATGCTAATTAATTACCACGAACGCGTCTAAGCACTAATAAGATCGTGCAGTCAAGGATCAATTTAGAGGTCTTGGTTTGATTAATGATCAAACTCTAAGGATTCATTACGATTTCGATTGATGTATATTCAACAAATCGATTCAAAAAGTTCTTATGTCTTTCTGTACAAAATATGTGCTACATTCATGTCTATGTACTCTCGTATGATTGTATCATAATTATTTAACATATATGTACAGTCTCATACTAAAGTATAGTAGAATACTAATTTAAAAAGTTGATTGGAGGACCAAGTATTGTAACTTAGCTGCTCATGACTCTCGTTCTAGTTTTGATGAAGAAGATTGGTTTTGAAAGTTACGTTGAGATCTTAACGGGATTATAGACTTGGATATGGTTAATCTAATAGGTACCTGGTGTTACGTCCCGCGCGATCTTTCGCAGGTAATCAGCCGTCCCCGCTAGGCACGAATCACCTCACCAGCTCTCCCGCGGGACAATCTTTTCCATCTGGACGTGATGACGCACGAGCACAAGCTGCGCCTGTACAAGGCCATGATCCGAATATGCGATAAAATGTCTAAGCCACAGAGTCACACAGATAGTCCGAATGCAGCGGAATAAGAAACGAACAGGCGATTGATAAGAAGTTCACAGAGTCTTCAATAGCGGAAGCAATGAATAACACAAGTATAGAATTAAAATAAGCTCTTTATTGATAATGAACAAGTGTTACAAGCGGCGCTAGGCCGAGATTACAACTCACTCAAGTCTCTCTCTCTCTCTCTCTCTCTCTGAAACGATAAAAGTGTTCCAAGTGGCTACATTTGTGGAATTATACATAGGCGATGTTCCAACATTATGTCTTATATATGCGCTTCAGCTCCGGACGCAACGCTCCAAGGATCCAGAGCGAACTCCATGCCTTAGCTCGCACGAAGGGGGTTTCCGCACCGAACGAGCTTCTCCCGCACCCTGTAAGCAATATGGTGGGTTATCAGAACATGAATGCACTAGTGGGGAGGCTTCTCGCCCGCTCGACAAATCCAAACACGTTATATATGTTCCGTGCACCATCTATTAAGTTATCTTTCTAATCTTGTCTTAGGATCAGTTTTATAGCATAATATAAAACCTAACTCGTGTGGCAGTGCGCCGTGCAATATAAGAGTAACACGACGAGACTTACCAACTTACCATTTGTCATTCCCTGTCCAAGGCAAACCAAGTTAAACAAAGCACAAGCATATATATAATAAAATCCAGGGGCAATCGCATAAGCAAACACAATTATCACGGGAGGGATTCTGATTCAGGTGCACTAATTACACGGATTATCCAGAAGTGTTGCAGAAGATGTTCATTTGTTCAAATATGTACTAGTGTGTTATACTCATATCCGTTAAGGTGTTCTAGGATGCGATGCAATATCTCGCACGCGGATTGCCGCTAAGAGAGGATGACTTATCTATATGAACATGAGTCACTAGCATAGCCATAAAGGACGAGTTATAGTCTTTGAAGATGATGGTATGCAACAAAAGTACACGATGCGCTACAAGCCATCCCGTCCAGTACACGAGACTATCAGCCTTTTGAGCAAGGATGGCGCGACGTTAGCGGAGACGCCACCCAGCTCGAACACGAAAGGTTGCACGAGTTCCATCTGGATCAGATATTTTTAGGTTCTACTTGAGAAATAAAAATAAATATTTTTAGGTTCTACTTGAGAAATAAAAATAATATTTGCAATAAGATCTCTAGTTGCATAATGAGTTCTTACACCTTTCGATATCTCACTAATTACCAAGTTCTTTGGATGGTTGGTTGAAAATTTCAATCATTTAGGTAAGCTGTCCAGACAACTTGTTCCAGTTTCATCTTTAGGAATCTTCTTGGAGGTTATCCTGATATCTTCATCATCATTGTCACTTGCTACTTGACTGTTAAGCTCATCAAAAGTAACATTAATCGATTCTTCAACAGTCGTAGACTTTTTATTAAAAATTCTAAAACCTTTACTCTTTGCAGCATAACCGAGAAAAATACCTTCATCAGCCTTGGAATCGAATTTACCCAAGTTATCCTTAGTATTAAAGATAAAATATTTGCATCTAAATACTTTAAAATAACTGATGGTAGAAATTCTATTAAACCAAAGGTCATAGAGAGTCTTCTTCGATATAGGTCGAATAAGAACCATATTCAAAATATGACATGCTGTATTGACAGCCTCAGCCCAAAAATATTTTAGAAGGTTATACTGATTTAACATGACTCGAGCCATATCGCCCAGAGTTCTATTCTTCCGCTCCACAACACCATTTTGTTGAGGAGTTGTAGGACAGGAGAATTCATGCACAAATCCATTTGAATCACAAAAAAATTTGAAATCAGAATTTTTTAATTTGCCTCCATGATCACTTCGGATACGAGTAATCATGAAACCTTTTTCGTTTTGTATCTTTTTGCAATAGGTAATAAATTCTGAAAAAGCTTTACTTTTATTTGCTAGAAAATAAACCCAAGTATATCTAGAAAAGTCATCAACAATAACATAGGCATAAAGCTTACCACCAAGACTGGTGACTCTGCATGGTCCAAATAAATCCATATGCAAAAGTTGAAGGGATCTAGAAGTACTTATAGCGTTTATTGATTTAAACGAAGATCTTGTTGTCTTGTTCTTTTCACACTCAGCACAGACCATATCTTTCTTAAAGGTAATTTTAAGTAAATCTCTTACCAATTTCTTTGAAGATAGTCTGGCTATAGTGTCCATATTTGCTTGTCCAAGGCGCATATGACACAACCAGATTTCGTCTTTGGTTAGGTATAAGCATCTTCCTGTATTGTTAGTATTTTTTGAGAGATAAAAAATATATATATTATCTTCTCTTATTCCCTCATAAGTTATTTTACTAGTAGATCTATCATAAATAGAATATTTGTCTTTCACAAAATTAATGCCATAACCATGGTCAGCCAATTGACTAATGCTAAGTAGGTTATGTTTTAATTATGTTAATAAACATATATCTTTAATAACAGGAGAATGATGAATACCTATATTACCATTACCTATAATATGTCCTTTTAGATTATTGCCGAAGGAGACGTATCTTTCTTTCTTCGTCGATATAGTTGCGAATAGAATTGCATCACCGGTCATATGACGTGAGCAACCGCTATTGAGAATCCATTTACTTCTAGTGTGAGAAAAAATGTCCACCTACAACAAAAGTTGAAGATGTAACATTTGGTACCCACTTCCTTGAGGATCCTGATATGTTAGTTTTCGGAACCCATATATATACATGCATATCAACTAATTTTTTAATTCTACATTATCGTGCTATATGTCCTTTAATATCACAATAATGATATGTAGCAGATGTGTTGATACTTGGTACAGAGGCACGATGTATATGTGAGGCAGTATGCTATGATTTACGTGGATACTTATAATAGAATGCATGATTAGAAGGTTTGGCCTTTTTGGGCTGTGTGTTCCTGGGCCTTGAGTGACATGTGTTAGATTGGAAAGCAGTCTGTACAGGCTATTTTCCTAATCTAATTTCCAATTTTTTGGAAGTGTCATATAACTCAGTATATCTAGCAGTCAAATAATTAATTCTAATAAGTGCATCGCTACTCTTTTTCTTATCTATTTCATAATCTTCTTTGAGCTTAATATAATCCTTGTCATGTTGCTCATTTCTAAGAAGTCCTTCATGTAAGTTCAATCTAACTGATGCTAATTCATCTGAATCACTTATGGATTGTGTCATTCTGATATTATTTAGGAGTGTAGATAATCTATCAATCTCAAGTTTGTGTGCCTTGAGTTCCTTCTTCGAGTTTTTGTATTTATCAAGTAGTGCTTTGTGATCATCTAGAATGTCACTAAAGGCATCACCTAGTTCATCAAATGTAAAGTCATCATATAGGGGGTTCATAGATACCTGATCAAATGCCATTAAGCACACATTTGGAGAGTTGCGAGGATTCTTTTCTTCTTCAGAATCGCTTGCTTTGCTTTCACACCATATGCTTGTGTTAGCACGATTCTTTGATGAAGTTCTTCTTTTGCTTGAATGTTCATAACGACTTCCTTTTCTAGCCATAGGACAGTCCTTCTTGATGTGCCATGTCTTCTTGCAGTTATAGCACACTGGTTCTTCATCAGTATTGTCTTTATATTTCTTCTTCCAGTTTGACCTTTCAAACTTTAAGAATTTTCTGAAGTTCCGGGAGATAAGGGCTAGTTCGTCATTGTCAAAATCTTCGTCTTCTGAGTTGTCGTCAGAAACCTTTTTGTGATGTGCCTTGAAAGCGATAGTATTTTCCTTTGGCGTTGATTCTTTAAGGACTTTGAGGTCCAGCTCATGCGTCATCATCTTTTTCATGAGCGTTTCCAGTTCTTGGTGAGTCCCTGAAGCACCTCGCGGATCTTTTCATGACTTGTATAATCCTTACCAAGAGATGACGGAGGGTTTACAATATCCAGGAAGCGAGTAAACATTTGGGTGATGGTTTCATCCGACTTCATCTTGAATGCTTCGTACTCTTGTGTCAACCTACTGATCTTTGATTCCTTCACTTGAGTGGTTCCTTCATGAGTAACCTCAAGAAGCTTTCAGACTTCGTGTGAAGTTGTACAGCTTGATACTCTGTTGAATTCAGTCATGTATACAACACAGAATAATGCATTAATAGCCCTAACATCAAGACTAGCATGTTTCTTTTCCAAATCAGTATATCTATCATTGGATTTTTCAACAAGATTTCCATCAATAACTTTTTTTGCTGGCTTTTTGTAGCCATCAGTGATAATTGCCCATAGATCAAAATCAAGAGATTTTAAATAAAAGCTCATATGTGTATTCCAATATGTATAATTGGTTCCATCAAATATGGGTGGCCTATTTGTGGACTGGCCTTCACCATTGTTGGCATATATGGATCTTGTGTTTGTCATGAATATTCTGTCATGCCCCAGTCCCAAAATATCGAGGGACTAGACACGTGGCATTGGCCAGCAGTACACACCGATGGACAAACCCAATTTAATGGATCCATCGGGGCATACTTAAGCTGTATTACAACAATAATCAGGGTTTGGCTAACCTCATCCACAGAATATGAATATAGCAAATGTCAACAAAAGGAATATAAACATCAACAACAAGTCTCAAGTAAATAATTCGGGGAACAAACCCGATACAAGTCTGATACAACTGTCAGATACAAGAAATAAGATAACCACAGAAAATACTGAGTATGGAGACAGTAAATACTCAGAAGATACCCTAAGAGATCACTCTTCTACTGGATCTGGTACTGCTCCAGTGCCTGCTCCTGTTCCTGCTTCTGCTCCTGCTAATGCTCCTGTCCTGTATATCTCTGGGTCGAACTCGTCTGCTAATCCTGGGGACATAATCCGAATCCAGGTCCTCAGGGGACATAGCAAGGTACAAGAAAGCTCAAGCCATAATAATGTAGTGCAGGAAATAAATGAAACAATGAGGTAGACTATATAACCATCTAAGTGATATGCAAGATAAGAGTAGCACTAGAACTCAGGCTGAAACCACTACAAGCTCTGTGTCGAGGAGCCGGTAGCAGTGATATCATGTGGTTGTCTAGCTCGTAGTGAGACTAAGACTCCGGCATAATATATAATCAACCTGTAGTTTTGTGTGACTCTTCCCACCCAATGTAATCATGCATCTCATGTCCACGACGTCTCATGTCCATGCCATACAGGATCATAACTAATGCATCCAGTCATATAATATCTAGGCAAAGGAATAAGTCATGAAAACTGTATCCTATACAGAATTACCGTGAATATCTCAGGACGATTTTGTATCATGAATAGTTTCAGGTGTCCTGGGTAAAACGTACTTGATAAAGCAAGCACGAGAATGCAAAGGGTCACGATATCCATGTCTATGTGACGTTACACAACTCCGCGTACGAAGTTGGCACCCGACTATAATCGGACGCTAAGCACGTCACACGGCCCTAGGTTGAAGCATGCACAACAAGTATATATATCAAGGAAATAAGTAGCAAAAAACTGCAGAGATTGGCAAGGTACACTTGCCTGAGTTTTTGGCTCCAATTGTCGCTCTGGCTTCAGCTGGAATTTCAGGCAGTACTCCGGTTGCTGAAATAGACATCACCATCAGGTCCAGAAAATATTAATCACCTAGAAATGCCTGTCTTTGAGTCCAATTTGGAGACAAGGGCAAAAACGTCAATTTCGGGTCAAGGCGGGGTCCAAATATGGGCCGCTTTGCACCGAAAAATGCGTCAGAGTCAAAGGTCTCCAAATCAGTCCAACTTAGTGTCAACGAGTCAGGAACGATGATACGAACCCAACAAAACTTTCAAAATTGGATTCCGGTGAGCCGTTCTCAAAATCGTCCGTCGGGTAGAGCCTGTGGGGCCCACGACACGCGATTTTGTCAAAGTTCTCAGAATCGAACCAAACTTGGCTCACAAGACCAGCGTATTGCTACGAGTCCGATGGCACAAGTTTCGTCTCGATCCGACGTGTATACACTAAGTTACAGCGAGATACAGAAAAGTCGGATACTGGACGTTGTCCGCGGATACGCACTGATTCCGGTGTGCACGCACATCCGAATCAGCTTCTGCGAAATCCTGCACGTCCATATCAACGACACGCACGTATCGGTGAAGACCGCACGCGACCAAGTCGTCCCGTTTGGCGGGGCGTACTCGATTCCGGGGTGAAACAGGGCGTTGGTTTTCCTGTTTTTGGATCGCGGTTCGCGATCACCACAGGACGCGATGCACCGAGCGGGTTGCACGGGCACCGAGGGGGTCATACAGGCTACGCGATGCAATTTACGGAATCGAAATCAGAGCTACGAGCAAGAAGTTACAAGTACCTGAACTGGATCTGAAAAACCCGAGTTTCCTCGTGTCCGACACGTCTAGGGTTAGGGTTCACTGTGTCCGGCCGAGTCTGTGTCCGACTGTGTCCTCGGTTAGGGTTCTGTCTACTTTCGGATCACCGGAGGAGGGCGGCGTGGTTGGAGGCGGGTGCACTGCGGGTGCTGGCCGGAGTCGGAGGAAGGCAGGAGGAAGAGGAAGGAGAGAGGACGACTGGGCGGTGGCTGCACAGGGACGGCGAGAGGAGGCTGGCTGGAGGCGGGCTGGCCGAAGGCAGCGGTCCTGGGCTCGGTCGCCCGGTTTTGCGGGTGGTGTTTGAACAGGGAGACGGAGGCCTGGCGAGGGAGGAGGCGGGGAGTGGTGGAGAGAGGAGGCCGGTGAGGGCTCTGCGGGGTGCGGCGGAGGCGGCTCCGGTGCTGGACGGCTGAGCGAAGGGGAGAACTAGGCCGGAGAAGGAGAAGAAGGGGGTTTATATAGAAGAGATAGGGAGGGGGAACGGCGTCCGGCGAGGGAAGGGGAAGAGGGTCCGGTGAGGGAGAGGAAGAGGAGGAGGCGCTGGTGCGGTGAGCGGGCGGCGGCGGCTGCGGCAGCCGTTTCCGGCGGCGGGAAGGCAGACGGTCGGGTCTGCGTTTGGGAGAGAAGAAGTCACGGGTCGGGTGAGGGTTCGCGGGTCGGGTCTAACCCGGATCCGCCGATCCAAAACCAATTGACTACGGGTCGGGTTTGGGTTAATGGGTCGGGTCTGGATTGAACCCGGATCCGACCCAATAGAAATTTGGTTTAATAAAATAAACCCGGTCCGGTTTGGTCCAATCTGGTTTGGTTTAATTAAATAAACCTGGTTTATTTGGGTTCAATTGGGTTTAATTAGAAAATAGTTTTTTTTAGGCCTTTAAAAATACTTTCGGGGTCCAATAAATTCCCGAAAAATTATCCTATGTCTGATTTTTTATTTTACACCATAAAATATTATTTTCATAATATTTTATTATTATTTATTATCATTTAAAAATCCTTTAATAATTCAAACACCTGTATTTAATTTCAGAAAATTTCCAGAAAATTTTAGAAAATTGTGGAAAATCCAAAAATTAAAATTCTTGAAAATCAGGGGGATTACAATCTACCCCCCTTAAGAGGATTGCGTCCTCGCAATCAAAGAATAGCCGGTCAACAGAGATGACACGGTTACCAAATTTATTCGAATCACAATACAATAAAGAAAATCAATGTTCAGGGTTTAAACACATAGGGAAAATCATTTCCCTAAGTAATAGAAGTTATGCAATTTTTCAAATGTGGGAAATCTAGAAAATTACAGTTTTTAGAAAAACAGGTTATTCTTTTTAAAAAAAATTAGGTTATCATTTATAAGCATTCTAGGTGACTTGGCAAGCATATTAGGTTAACAGTAATAAAGCATTCTAAGTTATTCTTTAAAAACAATTTTAAGTTATCACTAAATTAGCAAGTTTAAAATTACTAGGTGATCACTAGATTATCTATTATTAACAAGTTAAGATTATCAGGGTAAGGCTAGGGTCACGAACCAATAGGCACGTTCTAGAAACAGAAAACTACAAGAACTTACGCGCATTAACTACTCCTTGGTTCTGCGCGTCTTCCAAGGTCATCGCGAAGGCTTGTCCGCGTCCTTGAGGTGGTGCCCTCTGCTGCTGAGCCTGCTAGAAGAGTGCTGCTTGTGGTATCCATTACTCTGCATCCAAAATAACCAATAAAAGGCGCACAGGAATCAAGGCAGGATGCAAGTCTAGGAATTAGTTCGAATCCGATATAGATGTCAAGAACGATTCAAGCAAGTGGATGAGATCCTAAAAACTTATCCTATTTTTATTGCAGGCCTGTTCGGTCCCTAAGTTGAAACCGAACAATTTAGTCGTTGACCTGCATGGGCCACCACAAAAATCATGTCACGCCCCAGTCCCAAAATATCGAGGGACTAGACACGTGGCATTGGCCAGCAGTACACACCGATAGACAAACCCAATTTAATGGATCCATCGGGGCATACTTAAGCTGTATTACAACAATAATCAGGGTTTGGCTAACCTCATCCACAGAATATGAATATAGCAAATGTCAACAAAAGGAATATAAACATCAACAACAAGTCTCAAGTAAATAATTCGGGGAACAAACCCGATACAAGTCTGATACAACTGTCAGATACAAGAAATAAGATAACCACAGAAAATACTGAGTATGGAGACAGTAAATACTCAGAAGATACCCTAAGAGATCACTCTTCTACTGGATCTGGTACTGCTCCAGTGCATGCTCCTGTTCCTGCTTCTGCTCCTGCTAATGCTCCTGTCCTGTATATCTCTGGGTCGAACTCGTCTGCTAATCCTGGGGACATAATCCGAATCCAGGTCCTCAGGGGACATAGCAAGGTACAAGAAAGCTCAAGCCATAATAATGCAGTGCAGGAAATAAATGAAACAATGAGGTAGACTATATAACCATCTAAGTGATATGCAAGATAAAAGTAGCACTAGAACTCAGGCTGAAACCACTACAAGCTCTGTGTCGAGGAGCCGGTAGCAGTGATATCATGTGGTTGTCTAGCTCGTAGTGAGACTAAGACTCCGGCATAATATATAATCAACCTGTAGTTTTGTGTG
Organism: Iris macrosiphon; assembly: GCA_036927795.1. NCBI lineage: Eukaryota > Viridiplantae > Streptophyta > Magnoliopsida > Asparagales > Iridaceae > Iris > Iris macrosiphon. Next base: position 195,249,137 of record JAYESA010000006.1, read on the forward strand.
ACTCTTCCCACCCAATGTAATCATGCATCTCATGTCCACGACGTCTCATGTTCATGCCATACAGGATCATAACTAATGCATCCAGTCATATAATATCTAGGCAAAGGAATAAGTCATGAAAACTGTATCCTATACAGAATCACCGTGAATATCTCAGGACGATTCTGTATCATGAATAGTGTCAGGTATCCTGGGTAAAACGTACTTGATAAAGCAAGCACGAGAATGCAAAGGGTCACGATATCCATGTCTATGTGACGTTACACAACTCCGCGTACGAAGTTGGCACCCGACTATAATCGGACGCTAAGCACGTCACACGGCCCTAGGTTGAAGCATGCACAACAAGTATATATATCAAGGAAATAAGTAGCAAAAAACTGCAGAGATTGGCAAGGTACACTTGCCTGAGTTTTTGGCTCCAATTGTCGCTCTGGCTTCAGCTGGGATTTCAGGCAGTACTCCGGTTGCTGAAATAGACATCACCATCAGGTCCAGAAAATATTAATCAGCTAGAAACGCCTGTCCTTGAGTCCAATTTGGAGACAAGGGCAAAAACGTCAATTTCGGGTCAAGGCGGGGTCCAAATGTGGGCCGTTTTGCACCGAAAAATGCGTCAGGGTCAAAGGTCTCCAAATCAGTCCAACTTAGTGTCAACAAGTCAGGAATAATGATACGAACCCAACGAAACTTTCAGAATTGGATTTCGGTGAGCCGTTCTCAAAATCGCCCGTAGGGTGGAGCCTGTGGGGCCCACGACACGCGATTTTGTCAAAGTTCTCAGAATCGAACCAAACTTGGCTCACAGGACCAGCGTATTGCTACGAGTCCGATGGCGTAAGTTTCGTCTCGATCCGACGTGTATACACTAAGTTACAGCGAGATACAGAAAAGTCAGATACGAGACGTTGTCCGCGGATACGCACTGATTCCGGTGTGCACGCACATCCGAATCAGCTTCTGCGAAATCTTGCACGTCCGTATCAACGACGCGCACGTATCGGTGAAGACCGCACGCGACCAAGTCGTCCCGTTTGGCGGGGCGTACTCGATTCCGGGGTAAAACAGGGCGTTGGTTTTCCTGTTTTTGGATCGCGGTTCGCGATCACCACAGGACGCGATGCACCGAGCGGGTTGCACGGGCACCGAGGGGGTCATACAGGCTACGCGATGTAATACCCCGTTCCGCTCAAGCGGACTGCCGACTCAAACGGCAATCGTGCAGCTGTCCCGACCGGCTTTGCCTCAACAAAGAAGCAAAGGATATCCAGACTTGTCCCAACAGGAATCCGGCTTAGGCTTTCAGAGGCTCGCTCAGGCGTATCGCTCTACCGAGGCGAATCATCGCTAAGGTGGGTGGCTACGGTGAACTTGTCTTTGCTTAGCCAGCACACATAAAATCTGGAATATTCATGCTAGTCGCTAGGTGATTCACCCCCTGCATGCTAATAAATCCAACGCATCTAGCTAAGGGAATAATCCCAACTTGTATTGCTTGCTAGAACATGGAAAATGAAATACTGCTTATACTCAGACCCACGTATGCTAAGTCCCTTAACAGTTTCATCTCTCGGCTTACCTTCGGGTCCGAGCAACGTGCCTGCTTATGTTCCTTAGAACGCATGCTTGTCTGCTTGTAATGTTGCCATGTTTTCATACAAACCCCGGAAGACTACTACGTAGTCGTTCCGTGCCTGAATAACCCTGCAAGTATTCGGGACTGTTAGGTCGCCAAGGCAGTTTCCGATCCAGGGGACTGCATCATGCCAAGTAAAAGAGATCATGCTCCAGTGGCAAGACTCATTTAGGTATTTGGATCTCCCTGCAAGTCTCCCTCGTGTGCGGGCTTACATCAGCCCAGGAGACTGTGCATATCCAATGGCTAAATGAATCATGCAATACTGCTTGTCGTGTGCTCGTGTTGCCTTAACTGCATGAAACGTGAACTTAATAATCGTGTTCGATCATGGACAACTTGTGCACAAGGATATGAGTTCTGCGGACGGTGCTGGGGCACTGGCACCGATCCGATCCGGGCAGACTCCGTGTTTATAGTCAATCGTGTACGGACTGGATAACTTGCAACGCATCGTGTTTTATGAGCTCCTCGTATTTTCTGGCGTTGTATGTTATTCATGTTCTTGACTAGTCCAATATGGCATCAAGCCAGTGATCCTCGTGTGTATATGCTTGCAATGCCCCGTGTGTTTGATCGTGTGAATATGGCTTGCAATGCATCGTGTGTGCTTAAACCTGTTGCATGCTTGCTTGTAAAAATGATAGGTAAACAAGTCATCCTCGCTTAGCGGCTATCCGCGTGCGAGTCCTTGCACCAAAACAACTGAACACCTGAATGATCTTGAAATAACTGTACTCGTGTTTGCATGTGCTAGGCCCCTGAATGTTTACACTTGCCGTGCTTGAATTAATTCAATGTTTGCCTTGGACAGGGAAGGACAAATGGTAAGTTGGTAAGTCTCGCCGTGTTTCCTCTCATATCGCACGGCGCACTGCCACACGAGTTAGGCTATTCAATACTTGCATGAAACTGATCCTAAGACAACTAGAAAGACAACTTAATAGTTATGCACGGAACCTGTATTACGTGTTTGGATTTGTCGAGCGGGCGAGTAGCTTCCCCACCAGTGCATTCAATGTACTGATAATCCACCAGTTTGTGTGCAGGGTGCGGGAGAACCTCGTTCGGTGCGGATGCCTCCAATGTGCGTGCTAAGGCCAGGAGTTCCCTCTGAAGCCTTGCAACGGTGCGTCCGGGACTGAAGCACATATACAAGACATAATGTTGTGAACATAGCCCGAACTCGCCTGTACAATTATTCCACAGTTGTAGCCACTTGGCACGCTTTTACTGTTTCAGAGAGAGAGGCTTGAGCGACTTGTAATCTCGGCTATACGCCGCCTGTAACACATGTTTATATCAATAAAAGAGCTTGCTTTACTTCAACTTGTGTTTCAATGCTTCCACTATATTGTCGACTCAGTGAACCTGTTACCGAATCGCTATGCGTTCATGACTCCGCTGCACTCGGACAATCTGTGCGACTCTGTGGCTTAGAACTCTTACCGCCAGCCAATGAATCACGGCCTTGCACGGGCGCGGTTCACGCTCGTGCGACATCACGCCCGGATGGGTCAAAGCGATCGTTCCGCGGGAGCGCTGGCGAGGGTGATTCCCGCCTAGCGGGAACGGCCGAAATAGCCTGTGGGAGATCGGGGCGTGACATAGTGGTATCAAAGCCTGGCTTCTACGCCTTTGGACTTCGATTCGATATCTCTGTTTTGAAAGCTCGTTCGTGGTTTATGTGCACGCTCTCTCTCAATGCCTCGATGGGATGTTCCAACAATAAGTCTAAATACTTTCAAAATGCGTTTTGAATGATATGATATGCTTGCTTGTCTGCTGTTATGCTGCGAGTGGCCTTTGTGCTAACCTGTGCGAACCCTTGAGAGTATCGCTAGTAGCTTGTCCGATTTCCACTAACCCTAAGTTTGGTTGAATGCATCTATTCGAGGGACGCCTTGAACTAGTGCATCATCCAAGACTTAAGAAAAGGTGAAACTCGAGTGCTGAGACTTCGCTATCACTGAGCTGGTTGACGTGTTCACGCTAGAAGCGCGTTTCGAAAGTGCGCACGATCCAGTCTGAGCGATATGCTGATTTCGAAGCTTGTGCAAGTGAAAATCCAAATGAAACAAGTACAACGACTTGTCTAGGATTACCTCAACCCTAGAACACTGCTTGTCCTTAGTAAGTCTCGAGGACGAGACTTTTTCTAAGTTGGGTAGGATGTAACACCCCGTTCCGCTCAAGCGGACTGCCGACTCAAACGGCAATCGTGCAGCTGTCCCGACCGGCTTTGCCTCAACAAAGAAGCAAAGGATATCCAGACTTGTCCCAACAGGAATCCGGCTTAGGCTTTCAGAGGCTCGCTCAGGCGTATCGCTCTACCGAGGCGAATCATCGCTAAGGTGGGTGGCTACGGTGAACTTGTCTTTGCTTAGCCAGCACACATAAAATCTGGAATATTTATGCTAGTCGCTAGGTGATTCACCCCCTGCATGCTAATAAATCCAACACACCTAGCTAAGGGAATAATCCCAACTTGTATTGCTTGCTAGAACATGGAAAATGAAATACTGCTTATACTCAGACCCACGCATGCTAAGTCCCTTAACGGTTTCATCTCTCGGCTTACCTTCGGGTCCGAGCAACGTGCCTGCTTATGTTCCTTAGAACGCATGCTTGTCTTCTTGTAATGTTGCCATGTTTTCATACAAACTCCGGAAGACTACTACGTAGTCGTTCCGTGCCTGAATAACCCTGCAAGTATTCGGGACCGTTAGGTCGCCAAGGCAGTTCCCGATCCAGGGGACTGCATCATGCCAAGTAAAAGAGATCATGCTCCAGTGGCAAGACTCATTTAGGTATTTGGATCTCCCTGCAAGTCTCCCTCGTGTGCGGGCTTACATCAGCCCAGGAGACTGTGCATATCCAATGGCTAAATGAATCATGCAATACTGCTTGTCGTGTGCTCGTGTTGCCTTAACTGCATGAAACGTGAACTTAATAATCGTGTTCGATCATGGACAACTTGTGCACAAGGATATGAGTTCTGTGGACGGTGCTGGGGCACTGGCCCCGATCCGATCCGGGCAGACTCCGTGTTTATAGTCAATCGTGTGCGGACTGGATAACTTGCAACGCATCGTATTTTATGAGCTCCTCGTGTTTTCTGGCGTTGTATGTTATTCATGTTCTTGACTAGTCCAATATGGCATCAAGCCAGTGATCCTCGTGTGTATATGCTTGCAATGCCCCGTATGTTTGATCGTGTGAATATGGCTTGCAATGCATCGTGTGTGCTTAAACCTGTTGCATGCTTGCTTGTAAAAATGATAGGTAAACAAGTCATCCTCGCTTAGCGGCTATCCGCGTGCGAGTCCTTGCACCAAAACAACTGAACACCTGAACGATCTTGAAATAACTGTACTCGTGTTTGCATGTGCTAGGCCCCTGAATGTTTACACTTGCCGTGCTTGAATTAATTCAATGTTTGCCTTGGACAGGAAAGGACAAATGGTAAGTTGGTAAGTCTCGTCGTATTTCCTCTCATATTGCACGGCGCACTGCCACACGAGTTAGGCTATTCAATACTTGCATGAAACTGATCCTAGGGCAACTAGAAAGACAACTTAATAGTTATGCACGAAACCTGTATTACGTGTTTGGATTTGTCGAGCGGGCGAGTAGCTTCCCCACCAGTGCATTCAATGTACTGATAATCCACCAGTTTGTGTGCAGGGTGCGGGAGAACCTCGTTCGGTGCGGATGCCTCCAACGTGCGTGCTAAGGCCAGGAGTTCCCTCTGAAGCCTTGCAACGGTGCGTCCGGGACTGAAGCACATATACAAGACATAATGTTATGAACATAGCCCGAACTCGCCTGTACAATTATTCCACAGTTGTAGCCACTTGGCACGCTTTTACTGTTTCAGAGAGAGAGGCTTGAGCGACTTGTAATCTCGGCTATACGCCGCCTGTAACACATGTTTATATCAATAAAAGAGCTTGCTTTACTTCAACTTGTGTTTCAATGCTTCCGCTATATTGTCGACTCAGTGAACCTGTTACCGAATCGCTATGCGTTCATGACTCCGCTGCACTCGGACAATCTGTGCGACTCTGTGGCTTAGAACTCTTACCGCCAGCCAATAAATCACGGCCTTGCACGGACGCGGTTCACGCTCGTGCGGCATCACGCCCGGATGGGTCAAAGCGATCGTTCCGCGGGAGCGCTGGCGAGGGTGATTCCCGCCTAGCGGGAACGGCCGAAATAGCCTGCGGGAGATCGGGGCGTGACACGCGATGCAATTTACGGAATCAAAATCAGAGCTACGAGCAAGAAGTTACAAGTACCTGAAATGGATCTGAAAAACCCGAGTTTCCTCGTGTCCGACACGTCTAGGGTTAGGGTTCACTGTGTCCGGCCGAGTCTGTGTCCAGCTGTGTCCTCAGTTAGGGTTCTGTCTACTGTCGGATCACCGGAGGAGGGCGGCGTGGTTGGAGGCGGGTGCACTGCGGGTGCTGGCCGGAGTCGGAGGAAGGCAGGAGGAAGAGGAAGGAGAGAGGACGACTGGACGGTGGCTGCACAGGGACGGCGAGAGGAGGCTGGCTGGAGGCGGGCTGGCCGAAGGCAGCGGTCCTGGGCTCGGTCGGCCGGTTTTGCGGGTGGTGTTTGAACAGGGAGACGGAGGCCTGGCGAGGGAGGAGGCGGGGAGTGGTGGAGAGAGGAGGCCGGTGAGGGCTCTGCGGGGTGCGGCGGAGGCGGCTCCGGTGCTGGACGGCTGAGCGAAGGGGAGAACTAGGCCGGAGAAGGAGAAGAAGGGGGTTTATATAGAAGAGATAGGGAGGGGGAACGGCGTCCGGCGAGGGAAGGGGAAGAGGGTCCGGTGAGGGAGAGGAAGAGGAGGAGGCGCTGGTGCGGTGAGCGGGCGGCGGCGGCAGCCGTTTCCGGCGGCGGGAAGGCGGACGGTCGGGTCTGCGTTTGGGAGAGAAGAAGTCACGGGTCGGGTGAGGGTTCGCGGGTCGGGTCTAACCCGGATCCGCCGATCCAAAACCAATTGACTACGGGTCGGGTTTGGGTTAATGGGTCGGGTCTGGATTGAACCCGGATCCGACCCAATAGAAATTTGGTTTAATAAAATAAACCCGGTCCGGTTTGGTCCAATCTGGTTTGGTTTAATTAAATAAACCCGGTTTATTTGGGTTCAATTGGGTTTAATTAGAAAATAGTTTTTTTTAGGCCTTTAAAAATACTTCCAGGGTCCAATAAATTCCCGAAAAATTACCCTATGTCTAGTTTTTCATTTTACACCATAAAATATTATTTTCATAATATTTTATTATTATTTATTATCATTTAAAAATCTTTTAATAATTCAAACACCTGTATTTAATTTCAGAAAATTCCCAGAAAATTCCAGAAAATTGTGGAAAATCCAAAAATTAAAATTCTTGAAAATCAGGGGGATTACATATTCTAGAGTGTATAAACTAAGCACAATTTAATGAAAACCTGCTTTGATACCAATTATAGGATCGTGTTAGACCTCTAGAGGCGGAGGTGAATAGAGTAAGTGCGTGTGCAGCGAAAAATAATTACCAATTAAAAATTCTAAGTTTAAGGACTACTTATAAACTACAGCAATAGATATAATCAGATTATAAGCAGAGTATAAGTAAAGTTCAGAAAGCAAACTCAAACACAGAGAATTTTATCATGATTTTTCTTGTGGAGGACTAGCTCAGGCCCGAGAACTCTTGCTCGGTGTTAATCCACTATTTGTGAAATAGGATACACACGCGCCTTTGATCCGAAGAGCACGCAAGCTTCTTACAACACGAGTTGTTGATCCGAAGAGCTCGAAGACTTCAGGCAGGAATAGAAAATAACTTTTTAACCAAGCTTGTACAACTCGACTCAACTTCTAATCGGAACGGCACTTGGGCACTTACAAGGAAAGGGAGTTGTCTTGGGAATGAGAAAGATTAAAGATCTTTTGAGTAATAGAGAAGAAGAATGTTTGAGTGAATGAGTTGTTTTGAAAAGTGGGAATTCTTCTCTATTTATAGGATTTTTCTGAGCCGAGTTTGGATGCTTTAACGTTCATAAATTCGTACGTTAGAGACTGGTCATCCGGAAGAGGAGGCTGACTAGAAAATCGGTTTAGGGTAACCGAGTTCGGTCCGAGTTCAGGCAGAACTCGTACCGAGTTCGGGAAGAACTGGTACCGAGTTCGGGAAGAACTGGTACCGAGTTCGGGCAGAACTCGTACCGAGTTTAGTTAGAACTCGCCCCGAGTTCGGTTGGTCATATTCTAGATTATTTTGAGTTGTATTGTTGAGTGGGTTTGGGTTTAGGCTCGAATCCAAAAGAATTACTGGTCTGGATTGGCTTATGTATGAGTAGACTTTGGATATAGGTTCAATCTAAATGCCAAAATTTTGTTCCGACTCACATAAGTCCTTAGACTCAAAAAGTAAAAATTGCATAACAAAATATAAAGAGTAACACAAACACAATCATCTTATAGCAGCTTGTGACGAAGTATTGCGACGTCTTTCTGAACAAATCCATCTAAGTTGCAATGTATCGATTCGTAGTTTGAATCGATTATTAAAATCGGTTTGACCATGACCAGATGGGCCAACAATCTCCCCCATTTTGATAATTGACAAAACTGCGACTGATACGACAACTAAGATAAGATATATATTGTCCATGTAGAATGATAAGATAAATATTCAAAACTAAGATAAGATAAATATTCAAAACTAAAATAAAAATAAATTAAAAATATATTACCACCAAGAATTGAACTTAAGGACCTTTAATATACAAGTCTAACATTATAACTATTACAACACAATTGTTTTGTGTTAAGGAATGCTATGTAATCTTTCAATTTTAGATATAAGATTATTTATATATTTATGTTTAAACTGATTTTTTTAGATCCTCCTGGTCCTTTGGTCCTGAACAGTCGTCATTGCTGTCTTGTGTCAGGGACGATCCTGATTGAACGGATTTATCATTCATCACTATCACATGATAAGTCCGTCCGACATGAATAATTTTTCTTTTTGAGTTTGAACTAACCTAGGAAGCACAACAATCAAAAATTGGCGTTGGTCACATATTGGATTCGACATTACTTGGATATACTTCAAAATATACTATGATACAATAAAATATTATCATATATTTACCATCATGTCCTATGGTGTCATATCCTTGTCCATGCGACATGGACCAACTTTCGTAATTGCAACACATGAACAACTTTCGTAATTGCATCACGTGAATGATTGTGATAAGCTCTTTTTTAAAACCATATAGTCTACAAGTGTTGACAAATTGGCAAATAGTGGCGGCCGAGAAAGCTTCAAGTCAACAAAACAAACGCGGCTTCAAAAAAGTTATTTTCGAGGCACGTTTTCAGTGAACAACTCAACCACCCGACATAGATTTTAATTTTCCAACTTAAATCAAATTTTTTAACACGACTTGGAGAGCTTAGACAAGTCATTGGTCACTTCTTAATCCTTGTGTCAAAAGATTAAATAAAAAATAGTTTTATTTGGCATCCGCGGGTGTACACTCCGTGCACCCTCGCGACAGAGGAAGACGGAACGGTAGAGGGGAGACTAAGGGAGACGACAGCGGATGAGGAGGGGGTTGTGACGGCGATGGCAGAGGTGGACGGAGGCAGTAGGGAGGAGCGTGGCGGCGTCGAGGTAGGAGGAGAAGGAGGAGGCGGAGCAAGAGGGGGAGGAGGAAGACGACGACAGAAAAAGAGGGGAGATGGTGACGGCTGCGACGCCCTCCTCGGCCCCCCGGGTGCACCAGTTGTGCACCCGCGGAATATCATTTCCGTTAAATAAATGATTATTTAATTTTAGGTTTTTTCTAAATTTTTATTTACGTATCTATATCGTGCATAAGAGAATTTGGGTTCCGTCCTCATAGTTGACTTGAACTGATCGTCCAAAATGAAAACGTAAGCGCAGATTTTGAATATTATATGATATCTTAAAAGTAAACTGGAATTTGCGAGGGTTGTGTGGCTTAGGTCATCTAGTTTTGAAAAATGAGAAGTTTTGTAATAGGAGGATTGTGTGTGACTTGGATAATTTTAGTCTTTTTTTTAATATCAATCTAGAATGGGAATTTTAGTATTGTTGTTATATTATTTAGTTTTTTTTTATTACCAATCGAGAATGAGAATTGTAATACTGTTGTTATATTATTCAGTTTTTTCATCACCAATCGAAAATGAGAATTATGATACTGTTATTATTTTTAATTGGTTAAATTGTAACTTGATATCCTCAACTATTCCACTATTTGAACTTGATATTTTATGCTTTGATATGCATCAACTTGATATTCTAAAAAACGAAAAAAAAAATGTCCCTCTCCCCTAAGACAACTCCTCCCTCCCTCTCCCGACGTGCCGACTGCACCACCCCGCACCTCCTCCGCGAGAGTCGTTGTTGTCGTCGTCGCTGCTACGTGCGGAGAGAGACGAGGAGTTCATGGCTAGATATAGACATGAAATACGCATACTCAAAGAATTTTGGACCTGAACCTAATTAACTCTCTTGTGGTCAAGTGTGAGTTTTGGACCAAGGACAATTACGTAGAATTATTCGTCGATCTTCTTCTGACTAATGTAATTGGGACATGGTCTTCACAAAAATCCGTAATTATTTATGTTGTTGGACTCGAGATCAGGTCAGATGAGATATATGCCGACTCGGTTAATTTGCTGGTCCAACACAGAGAACCAGACCTACTAACAATAATACTATAAACGATTTTATTTCGATGGCTTATATGATGTGACAGTTTATAAGTTGATGATATTTATACAATAATTTTACACGCAATTAGTACATAGACGATGATATCATGCGATTAGCAAAATATGATCAAGATTCTAATACCCTCCTATCCTCCTGCGCTGCTACGCTTTCAATCAGATTTTTTTTTTCCGTTTCAAAGAACCATGGGATTCTACAAGAACGAAACTAGAAATTCAAGCTTGGGTGGACTGGAGTAAGCTAGAATAGACTAGGTGTAGGTTGACTCATATGGAAAAAAAAAATTAGACTTAACATGAGCTCATACCAATCTCCTATGTAGGTCCGCCATTGGGACTCTGATAATTTTCGGCCTAGTTTGATTCGCGGAATCATGGAGTTGAAAAAGGAAAGTTTTGTTGCTTTTCTATGTTTGAGTGCCAAAGGAATTGAGAAGAAAAAAAAAAAGTAATTTCCAATGAAAAATAATAATTAGGAGAGAATAGTTTCCTCCATCCAGCCAAGGATTCACTTTTTTACCTCAAAGTATTCATTTTTATTCCAATTTTTTAAATATTTTTAGACATCGAAAAAAAAAATATAAAAATTTTTAAATTTTTTTTTTTGATTTTCTTTACTTTTTGCATACCAAACGAGACCTTCATGTGATTTGTATCCTATTTATGATTAATAAACTAATTTACTAATAATATCATATTCAATCAAAAAAAAAATTAGATAATGTACGTGGTCCTAGTTTGGAGGTTGATTCCTCGGGGAAGTTGTTTCCACACAACTACACACATGTGACTCACTCATAGGAATATATGAAGTCAGAAGCACGTGAATCTCTCTTTCTTTTTAAAATAAAAACTTTGACATATCTTTTATTTTATTTATCTATATTCAGAATATATTTTACTATTTTTTTATAATTAACAAAATTTTTTTACTTTTGACAGAATTCGTCTAAAACTAACGATCAACCCATTTGACAAAAAAATTGGACGAAAATACATTCATCTTCTCTCTCTTTCCTCTCACCTCCATCTCTCCTCTCTCCACCGTGACCGTCGTCGTCGACCCCTCCCAGCCACCACCCCTGTTCCCCCTCCCCGCTCCCCCTAGCAGCAGCAACAACAATAGCGGATGCAAACGGCGGCGACGCGCGAGCAGCGGCGGCAGCTGCTACTACTGGCTATGGGAGCGGGGGCGGGAAGGGGAGAGCGGGGTCAACGGGGGCGGTCGCGAAAGAGGAGGGTGGCGGGAAGGAGGAGCGGGGTCGACGGCGGCAGTCGCGGTGGGACGGTGACGGAGAGGGAGGACGGGGTGGGGAGGGGAAAAGTGGGAGCCTACAACAATGAGTGAAAAAGAAAATGAAAATACTTTTGTCAAAAAAATAAGTCAAACGAATTGACCGTCAGAAAAGAAAAAAATTCCGTCAAAAATAAAAAAATCTTATAAATTATAAAATAAAATAAAATATATCATAAATATGAATAAATAAAGTTACACTGTTTCTTTCTTTAACAATGTTGGTAGTACTTTGGGACGGACGTCTTGTCCTCTTCAAACCGTATGAAACGCTACTGGCATAACATTTTCCACGAGCGATCAAATTCCAAACTATTACATGATGCGACCACACCATGGCCATGCGTACAACCAATTGCATACACTTCTACTACAATGGCCACGTGGTCGATCTTTATTGGTGGAGAGAGAGAAAAAAAAAAAGATAGGACCTGATGTGACCCATATAACAGGAGAATTAGAGTGGAGGTGGACTCGGATGGGACCCATATGTAAGAAAGGGTTAGAGGGGAGGCGGGACCAGTTGTAAGAGCATCCACAATGGAAGATGTTTCAAGTACTATATTTTGATTTTATTTAAATTTTGTAGCACTTGAAGGCTGCAGTGGACATTTGTGTATAATTAAAAATTGTTAAAAAGCTACAAGACACTCCAGATTTGAAGTGTGTTCTATCTCCTTTATATTAATTGATGGTCCCACCAAAAGTAACTAAACATGAAAGAAAGATAAAGAGAAAAAATATTACCAAATAGGAAAGAAAAAGAAAAAGAAAAAAGAGGGAGGAAAAATATAAGATTAATTTGGAGTGTACCATTGTGTGCCAATATAATGAGAACACTCCAAAAGTAATATTTTTCACAATTTTTAATAATTTGGAGTATGCGTTTGGAGTGTCCCCACTGTGAATGCTCTAAGAAGGTTGTAAACATTTGGTAGTAAACTTAGCATTATTGAAAAAAAAAAAAAATCAAATGGTCTAAAAGGTTGTCCTATAGAGAGGTTTGTCCAAGTCTGAAGTCTTGGCAGACTTGCCTCTGGGTCGGTCCTGGACCGGACCGCCTTCTTTTTTATTAGTTATTTGCATTTATCCGCCTATTGCTAATTCTTAATTTTGTTTTTTTCATTATTAATTTTATTACTATTATTTTTATTTTATCCTTCCTCAAGTGTTATTTGTATTTAACCTAATTAATAATGCCTAACTTAGAAAATTGGAAGGATAGTAGTAATATAATTAATAATAGAGAAAATAAAATTAGGGATTAGCAATTGGAGGTAAATATAAATAACAATTCTTTTTATGAAAAGCGTGTTCCCAAATATTCGTGTGTTTATTTTTTTATTTTTTAATGGAATCAGTAAATTTTTAGCGCTTTGAAAATCTTAAAACCGTAGATCAAATGAGTCTCTTATTTAAACGACGGTTTAAACGACTTGACCCGTTTTTCACTTTCCAAGACTTTATAATATACTAGTAACGTATATGTGCATACATGCACATAAAAAAAATTATTAAAAAAATTAGAAATCAAACATATCCAGTTGGGGAGAATACATTCCACCTTAACCATATGAGTTAGAGGTATTTGGCTATAGTTAGATAACATTTGGTAGTTAAACAATTAAATATTATTTATTATTTATTTAATTACGTGAGGATATATATATTACTTAGATGGCTCATCTTGAGCAGTTTTCAAACCTCTTTATCAAAAGTACTAGTAACATGCACGTGTATTGTATGCACATAAAAAAAAATTGTTAAAAAGTAATTTAAATATGATTTATTATAGATATCGATGTCCGATAATATCGAATCCACTTAGCCAGGAAGAATATCTCATGCCTTGACCATCACATGAAAAAATAAGGTAAGTGGCCATCACATGTCAATTTTTAACGATTTTGATCCAAAAATATCAATGAAACATAGTTTAGGTACTTTTTAAACCAGAATGCAAAACATATGTACAAAATTAACGCAAAATAAAAAATATTCAATCACCAAAATGACGACCACTACATTCCTTGGATACCAATGAGACAATTAACTCTAAAAAAATAAATATTAATGTTACAATAATATCATTGTATTTTAAAATAAAAACAATTTCATAAAAGTTTAAAAATATTAAATAAAATTTCTGAGAAAATAACTGTCACGTCCCAGTCCCAAAATGAGAGGAACTAGGACACGTGGCATTGGCCAGCTGACACGTTACTAAGGGTTTTATGGACCCACGGGAACGTGCTACGCTGTCCTAAAATTACTATAAGTCTAATACAGGCAAATCTATTTCATCCACAGAAAATATCAGGAAATAGTGCTGAATATATATAATGCTGAGTCTGAAAATGTAATAATACACATCTTGTGGGAACAAACCCACTGTCAAAATATAATAAAAGTACAGTAAACCAGATAGACTAAGTATCGTCTATCTAGCAAAATATCTCCATCTCCAAGAGAGCAAGCTTCTAGAATTAGGTAGACTCTGATGGTGTCTCCTCTAGTTCTTCCTCAGTAGCACACCTGGTCTCCTGTCCGGGACCATATACCGTCGGATAGAATGCCTCGTCTAAATCTGGAAGGGAACCAGGTCCTCAGTGGGACATAACAAGATACAGGAAAATAACATGCCAGGTATGAAATACTGAATAAATAAATAAATAAATACAGGGTGCTAACCATCTAAGTGAAATGCAAGTAAAGACCTTGTAGTACGCATGAGAATGTGTAGGTTTGACATATGCTGACTTAATTCACCAATCGTGTTGACTGGCTAGTATATGTGTCATATGCCCCCGGACACACGGGTAGCTCTGCAATCGACCATCTCCGAAGAGTATGGTACGAAGGATAAATGACTCTTGGAGGGGGTGTCCCATACGTCTACTAGTTATCTTTCCCGTCCAATGTAACTAAATGCCAAGTCGTACTTTTCCTGAGTTTCCTGATTTTATGCTAAGCCGTGATGCATGTCATACGTACTGGTAGCTAATCAATTACGTAGCTCGCATCCCAATATGTATTGCAACCATGTTGCGTGTTCCCGTGATAGGGTCTAGGAAGATATTAGGATATCCTCGCAGTTGTTGATAAGTCTGTAAAGTACTAAGTTATTTACACTACGTGTCAACGTATTTGTTGACTGTACCTGAGGCAAGCTCAGGTACTCACAGTTATATGGAATTCAGGAAAGAAAATAGCATATAACAACACTTGAATTTAAACAGTAACTTGGCAAGGTATACTTGCCTACTTCCTGACTGTGCTGGACAACTGATCCCACTGTCAAGACTGAGGGTCCTTGTGACAGGGGGTCACTGATTGTGCTGGAGATATTTTCTGTTTAAGATGTTTACAGGATTCGTAAATACCAATTTAATAAAAGGCATAATTAAATAGTATATATATTCTTATGTAGATATATACACATAATACATATATATATATATAGGGTTCAAATACATATATAGAGTATATATAAATACATATAGATATAGCATATATAGTATTAGGTATATATAGCACATATATAATAGATATATATATATACTACATATAGATATAAAAATAAGCTGGAATAAAAATATATATATACATACATAAGTAGTACACATATATAAATAAAAATAAAGGGCATACATATATATATAATATATATGTATTCATATATAAGTAGTATATTCATATATAGATATATATATATATATATATTTATAT
This sequence comes from Iris macrosiphon, assembly GCA_036927795.1. NCBI lineage: Eukaryota > Viridiplantae > Streptophyta > Magnoliopsida > Asparagales > Iridaceae > Iris > Iris macrosiphon. The sequence continues at coordinate 195,264,566 of JAYESA010000006.1, forward strand.
AGATATATATATTTTCATATATATATTTATATAAAAGAAGGAGAAAGTGCAGAAAAATGAAATATATATATATAGATACATATATATTAGATATATATCTATTTACATATAATAAATAAAAGAAAAGAAAAGTATACATATATAATATACATATTATAGTATTATTTATTTATATAGATATATATATAGATATACATATATTTACATATATATATATATATATAAGAGAAGAAAATGCTGAAATTAAAAATATATATATATATATATATATACATATATATTAGTATATAGTATATAGTACAAATAAAAAAATGAAAAGCATAGATATATATATATAGTTATAATATACATATACATATAATAAATACTATAAATAATATTTATATACATATATATATATATATATATATATATATATATATATATATATATATATATATATATATATATATATATATAGAGGAAAAGGAAATACATATATATTAAAGCAGATAAAATATATATATATATATATTTTATAATGCATATATATATATAATAAAATATAAAAAAAAACAGAAAAAGAAAGATGTAAATATATATATAATATTTATATATTATACTGTATAATATACACAGTATATTAGTATATATTATATATATAATAGTATTTAGATAATATATAAATACATATATATATATATATATAGATATATATATATATATATACATATATACATATATGTATATATAAATATATATATATAAAAGTAAAAAAAAAAAAAAAATGCAGAAAATATATAAATACATATATGTACTGTATATACAGTATTTATAGTATTTAATAATATATAATTAATTATATATAATAACATATATATAGTATATTAATATATATAAATATATACATATATATATATACATATACACATGCGTATACATAAAATAATACCTATACGTACATTAGAGGGGGGGGTACTGTTCCGGTCAGGTAGGTGGGGCCCTGGGCTCGTCGCCGGTGGGAGCACGGCGGCGGAGGAGGCGGCGGCTGGCCGTGGCGGTGGCTGCAACGGCAGCAGCAGCAGTGCCGGCTTGCAGCGGTGGCAGCGGCGTCAGCGGCGGTGGTGCGGTCGGTGCAGGGCGGGGGATCGGCGGAGAAGATGGTGGCGGTGAGGTTGGTAGTGGTGGTGGGGGTCTACGGTGGCGGTGGAGGTGGCTGGAGGCGGTCGGGATGGGGGTGGTGGTGCAGTCGGGGCGCTGTGGAGGTGATGGCGGCGGCTGTGGTGGTCGGGGGTGGCAGGGGGTTGGTCGGAACGGTGGAGGAGGTGGTGGCGAGGCGTTTGGGGGTGGTGGCGGTGGTCGACGACGGCCGGAGGCGGTGGTGGAAGTGGTTCGGGTGGTGGTGGCTGTGGATGTTGGTGTTGGTGGAGTTGGCTTGTAGGGGCTGCCGGCGGCGGAGCGGCCGGCTAGGGCGGGGCTCCGGTGGTCGGGGAGGAGGGAAGGGAGGTGGCGAGGAGTTGGGCAGGGGTCCGGTGGGCGGAGAGTGGCCGGAGAGGGTGTGGAGTGAGTTGGGAATGAGAGGGGGGGGTCGGGTTATATAGGTTTAGGGGGAGTGGCAGGGTTGTAATTAGGGGAAAGTTTAGGGATATTTTGGGTATTTTGGGTTTTTAGATATTTTTAGCAGCCATTTAGATATTTTTGTGGGTCCCACATGACACGTGTGCGGTCCACATTCACCAGCCAATGAGGTGATGCCAACTCACACTGGAAATTTGCATAAAAACCCCTGAAATTTCATAAATTGCAATTAGGTCCCAAAATTGGTATTTTGCGTAATTACGCAATTTGTTTATTTAAAAATACTGATTCCTGGGAATACTGTTTTGTACAGAAATGAGGGGGAAACCTGGGGGAGTGCCTTGGGGGTGTGGGGGTGAGCCTGGGCAGGGGCAGGGCCTGGTTCTTTAGGTGATACGGGTCACCGTATTTATTATTTAATAAATACTGCGCACGATGTTCTCTAATTATTTAGAGGCAGGTAGGGTCATAATTTTACTACGGTGTCAATATACTAATTGTAGTATATCTAAAGTAGAATATTATCGTATTTTTGTTTGGGTAAAACAGGTGCCTGTTGGTTCTAAATTTCTAGGGGTACAGAGATGGTTAAAGAGCAAGAAATAAATTAGGAATTAAATACAAACTTTTGTAACGATATTTGTGCGTCCCAAACGAGGCTCAAAATAACTCATCTGGGAGTTGCACAAAATCAGAAAATTAGTTTAATAAGTCTAGGGTAGGTAGGTGAATTTTGTTTGGGAATTACAGCTAGTGTAATGCTCTAATTAATTGTGTGAAGTACAGGTGTAATTAAAAAGGATATGTAAACAAAATAAATTTTAAAAAAATTAAAGAAATTCTAATTAGCTAAAATAAATCCTAAATTACTGAAATCTGGTCGAGGGAGTTTACAATAACACACATAGTACGCTAGAGGTTCTGGGTTTAACGGGTGGCGCTTTTAGTTGGCCATGCGCACTAATTCCAAATTCCTGAGAGTTGTCTGGGATTGCCCTGTCCCATAGTCGCGGCCTTCACGACCTCTCATATAGGTAAGTCCTTAAGGGTTGGTGATAGATTTCAACCCCGCATATCAGCTTGGACCTATTAAGAGTTTTAAAAACTCATCCTAACCATATCACTCAAGAACATTGTTACCATAGGGATGGGGAATCATTGTACGCATGTACAGCCACTTGGACAATATATAATGAGATTTTAATCTCGGGTCAGTGTTCCATAAAAGTCACCTAAGTCCAGCTTGTTCCTATCCATTGAACCGGCTTCTTGGGATCTCCAGTCAAACTCGGTTGGGTTTCCACTGCTGGTGACTTTACTTATGGGCTTAACCCCATCCCCCTCGATGATTCTAGGATCAAAGTCCTAGACAGACCCTTCGTCAAGTGGTCTGCAAGATTCTTTTCTAACTTTATATAGTCAAGAACCACATATTTGCCCAATAGGCTCTTTATAGACTTGAAGCGCAGCTGCAGGTGCCTGTTCATCTTAGCATTCACAGAGTCATGCTTTAGTAGGTCCATAACAGATTTATTATCACAGTTTATAGAAATTGCAGGAACATGATTAATAGAAACAGGTATATGCATAATAAGGTTTCTTAGCCATTCGGCTTCTGTGCATGTAATGTCCAAGGCTATCATTTCAGAGTCCATTGTACTCCTAGCAATGATAGTTTGTTTACATGATCCCCAGGAGATTGCAGCTCCTCCTAGAGTGAAAATATATCCAGTAGTAGATTTTACATCATGTGAGTCAGTTACCCAATTTGCATCTGAATAACCTTCTATGATATCAGGGTGTCTAGTATAGTGCAGCATATAATCTAGAGTAACTGATTTGGGTTACTAGTATATCTACTTAGTCTCCCAATAGCAAATGCAATATCAGGTCTGGTCCTGTTTGATATATACATGAGAGAACCTATCATTTGAGAATATCTATGTTGTTCCATAGGAGAGCCCTCATTCTTCTTTAGAACAACACTACTGTCATAAGGAGTAAGGGCATGTTTCTTATCAAAAAACTCAAATTTTCTTAGCATTTTCTCGATAGAGTGTGCTAAGGATAGAGTATAGCTCTCCTTGTATTTGGACAGTTGCATGCCGAGAATCAAGTTGGCTTCACCTAGATCTTTCATATAAAACTGACTGGATAAATAGTTTTTGGTATTAGTAATCAATTCTAGTGATAATCCAAAAATAAGGATGTCATTTACATACAAACATAGGATGACACAACTTTCATCTAAAATTTTGGAGTATATACATTTTTCATACTCATTTGGTACGAAACCATATTCTGAGATGATTATGTCAAATTTGTTGTGACATTGTTTGGGAGCCTGCTTTAGACCATAAAGAGATTTAACTAATCTGTAAACTTTATATTCTTGGCATTTAGTAATAAAATCTTCAGGTTGCTCCATGTAGATTTCTTCCTCTAGGTCCCCGTTTAGAAATGTTGTCTTTACATCCATTTGATGGATTAGCATATTATGAATGGATGCTAAGGCTAGAAGGGTTCTGATAGAGGTGATCCTAGCTACAGGTGAGTAGGTATCAAAATAATTTAATCCATTTTTCTGGGTAAAATCTTTGGCTACTAATCTAGACTTGTATTTCTCTATGGTACCATCGGCTCTAAGTTTCTTTTTGAATATCCACTTACAGCCTATGGATTTACTACCTGAAGGTAGGTCTGCTAGAAACCAAGTATTGTTCTCCATGATGGAGTTATACTCACTGTTAACGGCTTCTTTCCAGAAAGGGGCATTAGGAGAAGATATTGCTTCTTCATAAGTTGAGGGATCACCCTCTATCAGAAAAGTGAAAAAATCTTCTCCTAAGTTCTTTTCAATTCTTTCTCTTTTACTCCTTCTAGGTTCTATATTTTGTTCGGATTGTGAACTAGATATTTGAACATGAGAGCTGGTGTACGGAGTAAGAGAGAGATTTGAGGGAGATGAAGAAATTCTATCTTTAAAGGGATATATATTCTCAAAGTAAACTGCATCTCTTGCTTCTATAATGGTATTGTTAGAGATTTCATTTACTTCTAAGTGAGTAACAAAAAATCTATTGGCATTGCTATCTAGGGCATATCCTATGAATACAGCATCTACAGTCTTAGGTCCAATCTTTCTCTTTTTAGGTTCAGGAATTCCTACTTTAGCCAGACATCCCCAAACTTTGAGATAATGGATCCTAGGAGCTCTACCTTTCCATAATTCATAGAGAGTCTTATCATTAGACTTACTAGGAATCCTATTAAGGATGTAACAGGCCGATAATAATGCTTCTTCCCACAAATTATCAGGAGCACCTGAGCTGAGGAGCATGGCATTCACCATGTTTAACATAGTGCGATTCTTTCTTTCAGCAACTCTGTTGGACTGTGGTGAATATGGAGCAGTTACCTCATGGATTATTCTGTGTTCTTCACAGAAATTGATCGTATCATTTGATGTATACTCTCCACCACGATCTGATCTAAGAATCTTAATATTTCTCTCTAACTGGTTCTCAGCTTCAGATTTATAGACCTTAAATCTATCTAGAACTTCATCTTTGGTTTTTAGTATATATGTATAACAATACTTTGAATGATCATCTATAAAGGTAAAAAATTATTTTCTACCACCTCGGGTCAAAACCCTATTTGAGTCACACACATCACTATGAACTAGCTCTAGAAGGTCAGAGTTTCTTTCTACATATTTAAAAGATAGTCTAGTATGTTTGGCTTGAACACAGATCTCACACTTGTGTTTATCATCTATAAAAGTCTTAGGAATAAGATCTAAGTTCATCATCCTTCTTAGGAAACCTAGATTCACATGATCTAATCTATTGTGCCACACATTTGAAAATTCTACATTTGAAACAACAAAAGAAGGATCAGAAATTTTGTTCACGGTACTCAAAATAAAAAGACCATCTCTTACAAATCCTTTTCCAATAAAAGAGTCATTCTTAGAAAATACTACTTTATTTGCTTCCATAACAATCTTGTACCCTGAAGCTACAAGGAGAGACCCACTAACTAAATTTTTTCTGATAGATGGCACATGTAACACATCATAAAGAGTCAGAATTTTTCCTGATGTCATCTTTAGATCTATTCTTCCTCTTTCTATAATCTGTGTCGCTGAGCCATCTCCTAGAGTTATACCTCCTCCACCTGATTCCTGAAGGAACTAGAAGAGCCGTTGAGAAGCATGTTTGCTTCTGGTTTGGCAGGAAGTTTCCCTTTGAAAGAGGTCTGGACAGCTTTCTTCTTCCTATGGAAACATTTGGTGGCTATATGGTTTGTTTTACCATACACAAAATAAAATCTCTTCTGATCCTGAGTTTGACCAAAGGTTCTTGGTTTATTGTGGTGATGATTTTGGTGGTGGTGCTGAGAATTCTGCTTCTTCTTGAAGAGGTTCCTTTTTGGTTTGTGGTGATGATGAGGCTTGGGTTTACCTTGGGATTCTACTAGGTTTACCTTAGCTTTAGACTCAGGCTTAAGGTTAGACCTTAGCCTAATTTGTTCTTATGTTCTAATTTTTTTTAGGACTTGAGCAAAGGTAAGGTCACCCTGAGTATGAATGAGGTCTTTCTTGACATCAGACCAAGAAGGAGGAAGCTTGTCTATTAAGCAGGCTATTTTATACTCAGTAGAGAAGAAAGTGCCTTTGACTTGAATATGCCTAAGGTATTCTTGGAATACAAAAGTGCTAAAGAACTTTGGGATGCCCTAGAAGATGAATATAGTTGTGATGATGCTGGAATTGAAAGAGTTTATCCGAGGTCTATGTGCAGACGTTTCTCGGAAGCTCCTAGTGGTAAAACCTCCTGACTACCAGATTTCCTTCGTCGCACACAACTCAGAGAGAGAGATCGAACTTAGCTCTGCCCAGAGCAAGGATTTTGAGATCAGAATGTCGTTTGAGAGAGCAGTGAAAGAGAGTTTTGACGTAGGAATATTTTCTGTGAAAAAAGATGAGGAGGTGACCGCAAAATATATAGGCGGACCAAAAGCACAGCCAACCGACAAGGTCATGAATGGCTCATAAACTAGCCATTAAATAACGATAATGAAGGGAAAAAAACGTGGAGGAATGGCTGTCAAAAATTAGCTGTCACAGAGGTTCAATGAACCTGGACAGTGCTTCAACATTCAAATTTGAATGAGCTAAAAAAAAAAATTTGGATCCCAGCCCGTACCCGAAGAGTAAATCGGATCGGCATTCGGCGCCCGCAGGTGTGGGCACGTACCCGCACCCGTTATGCGCGCCGAACCGAACCGGGCCGGGCGGCGGCGCGCGTGTGTGGCCCAATGGGTTTCCCACACAACAACTTTAAAAAAGCAAAGAAGATGAACTAATATATGTACACAAGGAGAGTTGGCCCATCCGATGTGGGACTAAAGAAAAGAAAGAAATTGAGCTTTTGCTCAAGCAAAACTAACACATAATTAGTGGAACAATTGATCTGTTCTACCCAAATCTTGATTGTGCACCGCGTCGAAGCTCTCACTGTTAACGTGTGGGCTCAGTGTCAGGCGCGTGCGTCTCTGTCCTCTCTCTTAAATTGGTTGGTTAGTTGGCAAAAGGAGAGAAGAAGGTGGAGGTGGTAGAGCACAGTAATGCTAAGTTTACTAGCAAATGCTTACAACCTTCTTACAGCCCTCTCACCCCTCCTGCTATGTGGACCACCTCCGGTCCCACCTCTTCTCTAGCGTTTCGATCATGTGATGATCATCCAGACAGTCATCGAATTTTATCTCTCTCTCTTTCTCTAATGGACGACCGTTACATGGATGTCACGTAGAAGATTATAAGTATAAAATTGTAGGGATAGCACACGAGAAAAGCATGACTTTGAATTTGAATTCGAATTTGAATGTGATATGACGTGATAGATTGATATGTGGACTACGGAGTGGTGTGAAAGGATGAAGAAAACCTAACACTTTGGATTCTCCGGCCTGCTTGGACCCACCAACAAGTTTTCTTTCCATCACAAAATTTCTTCCAAAGTTCGTTATTAAAGCAAAAGATATGGTTTTGGTACGAATTATGAGGTTTCACAGTGTTTGATCGAACTCGACTGACTGAAAAAATACGTAAGATTCTGCTTGGACGATGAAAAATTAGTAAATCGAATTACCGTAACATATTATTTATTCTATTTATAAATAATAAAAATTATAGAGATACTGGACCTAAAAGTCATACAATACAGTGTACAAAAAAAATTAAATATTAGGTCGGATATCTAAAATAAAAAAATAAAAAAAGTGTTTTAGGAATGTCAGCCAAAATACTTTCCTGCGTAATCAAAGAAGAATTTGTCTACTATTAGACCATGAATTTTCTTTCTATAGCAGTTTGAAGTGTCCCCACTGTGAATGCTCTAAGAAGGTTGTAAACATTTGGTAGTAAACTTAGCATTATTGAAAAAAAAAAAATCAAATGGTCTAAAAGGTTGTCCTATAGAGAGGTTTGTCCAAGTCCGAAGTCTTGGCAGACTTGTCTCTGGGTCGGTCCTGGACCGCACCGCCTTCGTTTTTTTTAGTCATTTGCATTTATCCGCCTATTGCTAATTCTTAATTTTGTTTTTTTTTCATTATTAATTTTATTACTACTATTTTTATTTTATCCTTCCTCAAGTGTTATTTGTATTTAACCTAATTAATAATGCCTAACTTAGAAAAATGGAAGAATAGTAGTAATATAATTAATAATAGAGAAAATAAAATTAGGAATTAGCAATTGGGGGTAAATATAAATAACAATTCTTTTTATGAAAAGCATGTTCCCAAATATTCGTCAGTTTATTTTTTATTTTTTAATGGAATCAGTAAATTTTTAGCGCTTTGAAAATCTTAAAACCGTAGATCAAATGAGTCTCGAATTTAAACGGCGGTTTAAACGACTTGACCCGTTTTCACTTTCCAAGACTATATATTAGTAACGTATATGTGCATGCACGCACATAAAAAAATTTATTAAAAAGAAATTAGAAATCAAACATATTCAGTTTGGGAGAATACATTTCACCTTAACCATATGAGTTAGAGGTATTTGGCTATAGTTAGATAACATTTGGTAGTTAAACAATTAAATATTATTTATTATTTATTTAATTACGTGAGGATATACATATTACTTAGATGGCTCATCTTGAGCTTTTTCAAACCTCTTTATCAAAAGTACTAGTAACATGCACGTGCATTGTTTGCACGTAAAAAAAATGTTAAAAATTAATTTAAATATGATTTATTATAGATATCGATGTCCGATAATATCGAATCCACTTAGCCAGGGAGAATGGCTCATGTCTTGACCATCACATGAAAAAATAAGGTACGTGGCCATCACATGTCAATTTTTAACGATTTTGATCCAAAAATATCTATGAGACATAATTTTGGTACTTTTTAAACCAAAATGCAAAACATATGTACAAAATTAACCCAAAAGAAAAAGTATCCAATCAAAAAAATGGCGACCACTACATTCCTTGGACACCATTGAGACAATTAACTCTAAAAAAAAACATTAATGTTACAATAATATCATTGTATTTTAAAATAAAAATAATTTCATAAAAATTTAAAAATATTGAATAAAATAGACAATAACACATTTGAGTAGAGTTATTGTTGTAAAAGAAAGAACAAATTTTCTTCTATGATTCTTTAAATTCGTGAACCAAACATGGTCTAAATATTTAAAATTTCCAATACTTCATGTATCATTTTTTTAATGTTAATCAAATATTTTTCCAAATATTCCAACTTAAACTAGAATAACATACAAACAACAAACTGACGAGAAATGATTGTTGATGCACCATTAGATTAATGTGTGCGTATGCATACATCTCCATAATAATCTAACGATTGACATGTGAATGATGTACTACGCACGACACACCCAATAATTTTTCCAAACTGACACGAGGAGTATGGCGGTTGGGTTCCATTTCGAAATGGGAACGAAATCTCAGACCAGATCTGTTGTCCCACTAATTCTGTTCTTACCCTATTATATATGGGTCTCGGCCGATATAAAATAAAAGGACCCATATGTAATAGGATGGAGATAAATATAGAACATAACTAGTGGAACATCTAATCTGTTTTACCCAAATCTTGATTGCGCACCGCGTCGAAGCTCTCACTGTTAACGTGAGGGATCAGTGTCAGGCACGTGCGTCTCTGTCCTCTCTCTTAAATTGGTTGGTTAGTTGGCAAAAGGAGAGAAGAAGGTGGAGGTGGAAGAGCACAATAATGCTAAGTTTACTACCAAATGCTTAAAACTTTCTTACAACCCTCTCACCCACCTCCGGTTTCACCTTTTCTCTAATGAACGATCGTTACGTGACATTCCGACCACATGGCGATCATCCAGACAGCCATCGGATTCCATCTCTCTCTCTTTTTCTAATCGACGGCTGTTACGTGGATGTCATATAGCTGTTGTAAGAAGATTGTAAGTATAAAATTGTAGGCATAGCACCACTCGAAAAAAAAACGTGGTTTGAGTTTAAATTTAAATGTGATGTGATGTGATTGATTGATATATGGACAACGGAGTGGGGTGAAAGGATGCTTCCTGGAAGTAAGAAAACCTACCACTTTCGATTCTCCGGCTTGCTTGGACCCACCAACAAGTTTTCTTTCCATCATAAAATTTCTGCCAAAGTTCGTTATTAAAGCAAAAGATATGGTTTTGGTACGAATTATGAGGTTTCTGCTTGACCGACAAAAAAATTATAAATCGAATCACTGAAAAGTATTATTTATTTTATTTATAAATAATAAAAATTGTGGAGATATTTAGACCTAAAAGTCATACAATATGTTGTAAATTTTTTTTTAAACATTACGTTGGATATCTAAAAGAAAAATAGTGTTTTATGAATGTCAGTCAAAAGACTTTCCTGCGTAATCAAAGAAGATTTTGGCTACTATTAGACCATGATTTTTCTTCCTATAGCAGTTCATATAACGAGTGAAACTGTCCCCCATCGCGCTCCAACTGTTGTACTTATTTATTTATTTTCTAGTTATTTGGTTTTATAGTCTCGGGTAATTTTTAAAATTTATATTTAAGTTTTTATATTGATCAGAAGATACGGTTAGCTCAGAATAATTGTTCAACTTGAAAAACTAAATGTAAATTTTAAATATTATACAAAGCCTAAAGCTAAACGTAAAATTTGAATATTATGAAGACGTAAACGAAATCCAAGTCAACAGTCAAGACCCCATTCCCTCTTCTGAACAATAAATAGAGCTAAAACAGTAAATTCGAATAATATAGGAGATGCAGAAACTATATTTTTTTTTATATAAGAACAATCAGAATTTTCATCACAGTATGATAAAGCTCAAACCAATAGTCTACAAGTAGTTGCAAACTAAGGAGAAGATGAGCCGGATTATTTATCTCAATAATATGCAATTTTTCAGCCAACATTTTCTTTTCCCATGAAGGCCACATTTGGTTTACGTAATCTTGAACTTCGGGAAGGAAAAGTTATTCCTGTATTTGGATGCCAAAAAAATTGAGTAAGAAAAAAAAATTAATTCACAAAGAAAAGAAAAATAGGACACCCCATAGATTCACTTTTCCACCGCAAATCACTTTTTGTTTTCAATTTTTTGGACATTTCCAAACATTGGAAAAAAAAATTAATAGAAATTATAATTTTTAAAAGAAAAAAAAAGTACAAAGAATTTATTTTCTTTCCTTTTCATCCGAACCAAACAAGACCTTATGTAAAAAGGAGTGTAGAGTTAATATGTACTTAAAAAACTTGCCAGAAGACTGATAATTGATAATTGAAAGAGAATGAAGTAGCCCTCCAATGTTAATCAGCAGCACCAAACTTAGAAATCGAATAAAATACCATAAGATCAAGAATCTCTTTTACCAAGATAAAATTTAAATACTGAACGAAATTAAGAACTGTTCATTTGTTTAGAGAATTCAGAGATTGTGTCACGCCCCAGTCCCAAAATACGTAGGATTAGGATACGTAACCATGCCAGCCGCCCGTATATATGGCAACTCCAATATATGAAAACCATATATACGTGCGTACGCTGTATAATGAACAATAGTTCACCAGTGGTATAACTAATCACAAGTCACAGGGTAATATCTAAATCTCATCCACAGAAATCAAATAAACATGAATAACCCATAACTAGGTAACTAGAACTCAAAATAAAGTACCTAAAGAATGACAGTCGGATGAAAACAAATCCACTGCCGAAATAGAATATAAAAGGAACCAGATACACACCATATAAGAACAACATCTGACAATCACGAGGTTCGAAGAGAAGACCTCATCGTAATATAAGTAGCCTGTCCGGATCCGTGCTCCTGTGAATACGCAAGAACATATACACCTGGCAGGGGACCAGGTCCTCAGAGGGACATAGCAAGATACATAAAAATAACATGCCATAATGTAAATACTGAATAAATAAATGGGGTGTGCTAACCATCTAAGTGAATGCAATTTAAAGACCTTATAGTACGCATGGGAATGTGTAGGCTAGACATATGCTGACGTAATTCACCAATCGTCGTGACTGGCTAGTATATGTGTCATATGTCCCCTGACTCAAGGGCACTCTGCAATCGTCCATCCCTGCAGAGCATGGAACGAAGGATAAAACAGGAATACCCCATCCTCCTCGGAGCATGGTAACGGGAACAAGAAAACCAATACCCCATCTCCGAGCAGCATGGTAACAGGAACGCCCCATCTCCGAAGAGTATGGTATCAGGCAACAGGAATATATAAGGAGGGGATGTCCCATACGCCTACTAGTATCTTTCCCGTCCAATATAGATGTACAAGTCGTGAAAACGACGTGGACACCTCCTACTATGATGCAAGTCTCAATAAAATAAACAACTGAGCTAAATACCGCTACACGTGTTGCTCACACTGATGGCCAGTCGCGCATGAGACACGCGTCCCTACATGTACTCACTCTGTGACGTGTAATGATACGTATCAAGGCCGGAGAAGTTATATCAATAACTTCACAACTTTAGGTGGGTCTACTAGACACTAGGTCAGACACAAGTCCTAACGTCAACGCATTCGTTGACTGCACCCGAGTTTTCTCGGACGCGCACATTTATATAATAAATAAACATGTAACTATCAATAACTGAATTTAAACAGTACAACAAGGCAAGGTATACTTGCCTGGCAGGAGAGCTGCAAATATAATGTCCAGATGTCAAATACCAAGTGTCAGAAACTATGGCCTCAGAATAAATGTCTCCGGATACTGAAATAAACATCACTAACAGTCTCAGAAAATATCAAATAGCTAGAAACGCCTGTCCTTAAGTCCAATTTGGACACAGGGGCGAAAATGACAGTTTCTGGTCAAAGCGGGGTCCACATGTGGGCCGCTTTGCACCGAAAAATGTATCAGGGTCAAAGGTCTCCAAATTCGCCAAATTTAGTGTCAACAAGTCAGGAACGATGATACGAACCCAACGGAACTTCCAGATTTGGATTCCGATGAGCCGGTCACAAAATCGCCCGTCAAGTGGAGCCTGTGGGACCCACGACACGGGATTTTGCCAACGTTCTCATAATCGAACCAAATTTGGATCACAGGACCAGCGTATTGCTACGAGTCCGATGGCGCAAGTTTCGTCTCGATCCGACGTGTGTACACAAAGTTGCAGCGTATTCCAGAACAGGCGGATACGGGACGTTGTCGGCGGATACGCGTTGATTCCGGTGTGCACACACATCCAAATCAACTTCTGCGAAATTCCGCACGTCCGTATCAACGACACGCACGCTTTGGTAAAGACCGCGTGCGACCAAGTCGTCCCGTTTGGCGGGGCGGACTCAGTTCCGGGGTGAATCGGGTCGTTGTTTTTCCTGTTTTTGGATCGCGTGCCGCGATCGCCACAGGACGCGATGCACCGAGCGGGTTGCACGGGCACCGAGAGGGTCACATAGCCTACGTGTCATAACTGACAGAATTAAAAACGAAATTATGAGGAGTTAGAACGGGTTACCTGAACAGGGCTCCGTGGATTGAATTTTTTCTGTGTCCGAGTGACTGTTTCGTGTCCTGGTTCAAATATGCCGTGTCCGGTCTGAGGTTGCTGTGTCCGGAGCTAGGGCGGCTGTGTCCGGGTCTCTGGGAGTGGGCGTTCGGGTCGACGGATACACAGTCGGAGGGCGAGGCGGGGTGCAGCGGCTCGGGGTGGCTGCTGCTGCTCCGGCGCTTGGGGAAACTCGAGGAGATCCGGTGAGGGGAGGTGAGCAGGGTGGAGGAGTTGCTGGTGATGGAGGGTGGTGGTGTCAGCCGGAGTTGAGGGTGGAGGGAGGAGATCGGGATGTGGCGGTGGTGAGATGGGGGGGGGGGGGGCGGAGGAGAAGGGAGGTCGAGGGGTCGGCGGTGATGAAGGGGGGAGGGCTCGGGGGAGGAGAGGAAGGGCGGGCGGAGGTCGCTGGTGGTGGAGGGTGGCGAGTGGCGGAGTGGAGGAGGAGGAGAGGAGTGGTGATGATGATGAGGGTGGTGGTGGTGACCGATAATGGTGGTGGCGGTGGAGGGAAGAGGGCGGATGGGGGAGAAGGGGGCTGAGGGAGGAAGAGAAGGAGGTGGTGGCGGTGATGGGAGTGGTGGTGGAATCGACAGGGTGGGGAGGAAGGGCGGAGGAGATCCAGGCCGGCGGCGGAGCTCTCCGGCGGGTCGCTTGCTGTGGGGGAAGGCGGAGGTCGGGGTCGGGGAAGGAGCTCGGGGGAGGGAGGAGGTGGAGAGAAGGTCGGCCAGCGGCTGGGAGGGGGTCGCTCCGGCTAGGGGCGGCGGAGCAACTCCGGCGGGGGGGGGGGGGGGGGGGGGCTCGCCGCCGACGGGGGGGGGGGGGGTTCGGCTGCGGGCTGAGAGAGGGATTGGGTTTTTTTATTTTATTTTATTTTATTTTTCTTTCTTTTATAGAAAATAATAATAGTATTTTAAGTAAAATATCTTGAGATATTTTACAGGATATTTATAGGATATTTTCAGGATATTTTCGGGTGGATCCCGCCTCCAAATGGACGGTGCAGGTTCACCGGCCAATGAGGGAATGACACCTCGCATTACAAATTTGCAGGAAGGTCCCTGCAATTCCATAAATTGCATAATGGTCATATTTCGGGAATTTGCACAATTTACGAAATTGTCTGGAAAACACCTGATTCCCGAAAATGCTAAAATTCACAGAATTGAAGGAAAAAGCTGTGTGAGGGCCCTAGGGGGGATGGGGGTGAGTCTGGGCAGGGGTTGGACCTGGTTTCTGGGTGATACGGGTCATCGTATTTATTAATTACTAAATACTGCGCACGATGTTCTCTAATTATTTAGAGGCAGGTAGGGTCATAATTTTTCTACGGTGTCAATATACTAAATGTAGTATATTTAAAGTGGAATATTAACGTATTTTTGTTTAGGCAAAACAGGTGCATGTTGGGCCTCAAATCCCTAGGGGTACAAAGATGGGTATAGAGCAGAAAATTAAATAGGGAATAAATACGGACGATTGTAACGATATTTGTGCGTCTCATACGAGACTCAAAACAGAGTATCTGAGAGTTGTACAAAGTGCAGGATAGTAGACTGTCACATCTAGGAGAGGTATGTGAACTTCGTTCGGGGATAACAGTCAAAGTAAAGCTCCAAATAATTAGGTGATGGACAGGTGCACAAATCAATTGGATATGTAAGCAAAATAAATTAAAATATTGCAACAAATCCTAAAACGAGAAAAATATTCCTACAATACTGGAATCTGGTCGAGGGGGTTTACAGATTGTTTTCATTTGCATAATATAGTCAAAAGTTTTATTACTATATATTCTGATACAACTTAGGGAATCTAAGATTGAGAACCCAAAATCCAAGTACCTTAAAAACAAATTACATCAACGGGGAAAGCAGGAAATTCCCCCAAAGTTGATATATCAAACTAATTGGCCATGGATTTACTGAGAATAACCAATACATACATCCATCAACTTACTATCTTCCTTGGTGGTTACTTTTTTCTGTTCTTTAATCTTCCCACAGTTTAGCCTCAGCAAACAGTACAAGTAATCCCAGCAAACCATGAAGGCGTGATCCCGGCTCTTCACTTGTGAAGTCGGGTGAATTTTACGGATCAGACATTAGGAGAGCAATCATGGCATCGGCAGATTCTGGGCCTTCATTGTTTACGCTAGGAATTATGTGTTGTGGAGATATAAATCGCACAAACTCTCTCAGCTCGGTGAAGCTGCTGTGCTCACTGTATGGAACTTCATACCTACCAAAGCCACGAAATTAAGCATGAGTATATACTTCTGACTTGAATACTTGTAAACAGACAGAAACTAGTAGCAAAGTATGGGCTGTGGCGATGAGGATGCTAATTGAACCTGAAAAAATATAGGCATATATCCAAGTGCAACTTATACACAGTTGTAAGAAAATAAAATAGACTAGCGTACATCATGAAGGCCTTTAGAGCAGAAAAAGGCAGCTACTGTCAATTATTAAAATCCTTTCGGCAGTTATTCTGTTTTCACTTTTCACCTCTCTCTTATGAGAGTCCAAATGCATCAGGATACTACAAGCATAAAGGATATTGGACCAACAAACCAGTGTCAAAACTTCTCAGAGAAAACAATATCTACTATGGCACTAATTAGTATAGCTTCTAGGTGAAAGCATTTTCCTAATTGCATAAGCTACACAATATCACCTAGATTTTGTCCAAAAAAAAGATATTACTTTATAGGCAAAAATCAAATGTTGCAATGTTTGTTTTGTCGAACTGACACACTCATCCCCAAACTGGACAGTGATGATACACACACAGAGGGGGGTGGCAATTGTAGTAATAGGTCTCCAACAATGTGACTTTAATGCAGCAGAAAACACAGAAAAGAAATCTGTAGTGCCTACTTGTCTCTAGAGACTTCTAAATACAATGTATCATGTTTCATAGACATATACCCACCTCAACCATAATTGTTGCAGTTGTAAATATTCTAATATATCAGTACAATGCAAACTAAACCATTCAACTTGAAGTAATATGATCACTGTTCAGTTACATCATCTGGTGCTTTGAAAAAAGAAAGGTGAGTAAGGTAACTTCGTCAAGTATTTTTCTTTAAATAAAAAGTTATTAGTTTTAGCTAATTATTCTTTTCATACATACATCTGTACATACTTCACGCATACCTACAAGTTACATATGTGCCTCTTAGCCAGCTTTACAGAAGGTACCATGTCGACTTTTTCTGGTGTTACAGAAACTTGATACACATATCAATCGTCCAAGACTCCAAGTAATACTACACTACTCCCAGCAATACCCAACCAGTGATCAACATCTTTCTCGTGTCATAGAATTTTGGGTCCGTCTACCCTGAATACGCTTGTGTCTCAAAGACGCTTTATAAAAGATAAATTTTGGAGACTTTTTGTTTAATGGTTATTATACTGACTCGCTGGATACGAGTACGAGGTACCAAGGTCTCGTTCATAATCTTTTCTTGTGTTTATATGATACTAAACTTGTAACTAATGATTGATAATGAAATTCAGAAGTTAAAGTCACACTTTTAATTCCCACGCAAAATGGGATATATTATCACATAAGATTTGGTAGTTTAATGAAGATGGTAGATACATCAAGCGCTGCTCACCATTTGATTTTCCCTAAGAGAATATATAACGTAGTTGAAAAGTTGTGAAACATTACCTGATGATGGTACCCTGCTGCCACCTTCGCCCAGGAGTCTTCTTCTTTCCTTTTCCGAATGTCCAGCCAGTCGGAGAGAACGCGACTATGAGGTTGAAGCGATCCTAACAAATAATGCATAAAGGTGAGCACTAGAATTTGATTTGTATGCTAATTCCATAGGTCCACAAGTATATCAATAAAGGCCTTCTCTATCTATCTGCCTCTAGTTTTTTTTTTAAGAGAAAGCTGGGAAGTTTTAAGTCTCACAGAGTATTGGTTAGAGAGATGTTTCATCCTTTTGAAGCTTGCTATAGTCCACATTGGGACAACATGAATATGGCTTTCCATCTCATTTGCTGTGAACCACTGCATATCCTCCTCAGGAAGCCCCAAGCACCTCAGTAACCGTAGCTTAGCTGCCCCAACATATACTTTCCTTCTTAGCAGCCGTGCGACTTCTAAGAATAGCCTTTCTTTCCCTGTCATCAGATAAAAGATCTGGTGGTGTCATATTGGCACTTTTGCTTTGACTAGTTTCTACTTCATTGTCTGTGACTAAACTGAAGTTTCACTTTTGCATTCCAAGTGTCTACCATGTAGTTTATTTATATTACTACTGCATACTAGAGCATCAATGTGCTTGTAGTTATTACATACACAAATAATAGTATTCAGTATATACTAGCTACTACTTACTAGTTAGCAGTAGCAAAACTTGCAATATTGCATAAGATATGCACATAGTTTTAGCTCAATTAGCACTAAATTATGCAATAAAGTTTTAAGTTGTTTTGCTATCTACATTAATTCATTACTTTATTAGTTTACATGAAATAACAGTATACCAATAGTTTCATATCAAAGAACAAATGCAAAGCATGGAAATGGATTAACCAAACATAAAACAGGGAAAACAATAATGGTATCGTTTGTACATTTTGTGCTCATATAGGAAAGCACAAGAACGAGACCATTTACAAATTTGATGATCACAAGAATGTGAACATATGTGTCAGTTCCGCCACAACCGAGAGAGATTTTCAAACTTAATTATATAAAAAAGAAGGCTCAAAGGGCGCAAATGAACATGTCACTGAATTTAGTCAGGTGAACATACGTGAATGTTGAGGATCGAGATAACAGGCTTGAAGATGTGTAATAGTTGCCAAAAAAGGATAACAAAGTGCTATATGGAAGCTCTGATAGAATCATGAAGATCCAAAAGCATGAAAGAAATCAAATTTGAGGACATCTAATATTACGAAAGATGCAAACGGAACGAAGGGTGTCGTTACAACACAAGAACCAGGTCAAGCAAAGTATCAACGCGAGTTGCAAGTTCATAGATTCTTTCATATTTCCAATTTGTACCTTAATAGTTAAGACTTGTTTCAAATCTTGTACTTTATGCTTAATGTCACTGTGGTTTCATTATAGTGGCATCGATTTATATGCATCGGATATTATGTTCAGATAACTTGTGCTTGCACACACAATTAAATTGAGTAAAAATATAGATACTCTTATTATATTAATAAATTATAATAAAGTTATTATAGTATTGATATAACATTTAACAATAGCATATTAATAAATTATAATAAAGTACAGGAAAAAGTTAAGTCGATAGACTGGCATCCCGATGCCATGAGGATGCACTAGTGCACCATGCAGGGAGGGTCAAGATGTAAGCAACCTTAACCCTGTTTGCAGCCTTCAGGACAGTGTGTCCTCATGCCCAAAATGAACAGGTAATATTAAAACATGCATCATGTGAGTTTAAGTTCAGCATGAAGGGAATCCAGTATTTCCAAAAAGAGGTGATGCTCTCAGTCCTAGCAGAATCTGAAAATTGAATTGTAAGGAAATATCACCACCCAAGCAGACACCCAAATGTTTCTGTATGTGCATGGGATTGTGTGAGCATGGGCATACACAGAGGGTAAAGGTTTAGGGGTGACTATTTAAAGACAGAGTTAGCTTACCAATTGTATAGGAACCAATAAGGAAAAGAGTTTTCGGGTTGAAAGCTTCTGCTTGAATGGCCTCAATGACAAATTGGATTACTGCCTCTTGCTTAGGAAAGTCGTACTACAGTAAAAGCAGGAAAATTATAAAAACATCAGCATGAATTCAAGACGATAGAATCTCAACCTCTTTGAACAAGTGGCATACTTGAGGATTACAGTAAGTTGTATCAAGGATAAGGGTGTCAACGTGACATGTTTGCAAAACATAAGAGCTCGTCATTTCTGCAGAAAATCGGAAATCGCCAGTGTGCAGAACTGCCTAACATCCATAACGCAAAATAAATCATATCGGCTTCAAATGAAATCACTTCCAAGTCATGAAGTCATCACAACTGACATATGGAAACTCATAAAGTTTTAAATGATGTCATACCTTGCCACTAGGTGGTTCAAAAAGAATAACAATAGATCCAGGGCAGTGGTTTGCATCTAAGCAAATCAAGCTAACACCAGCAATATTAACTTTTTGGTTGAGGGGTAAAACTTGGAGTCTTTCCCATGGTACACCAATCTTCATATTCACAAGGTGTGCCGTTATTGAGGAACAATAAATCTTCCCATGGCAGAAGTTTCTTGTTAGACCCTGATAATCTGAACAAAAACACTTCCAACTAGTAAGCCGATAATTGTCAATTAAAGATGCATGGTATATTCAGATTGAAAGTTTCAGAAGGCAATATGTCAGTAAGCTTATTTGAAGGAATATAAATACAAATATTCCTTCACGAGAATATCGTCGAAGAATCTGGAACGACCAGAAAGCCAGTTATATGTAAAATTAAAGGATACTTGTAAAGGGCTGACTTCTCTAGTCAGAGAGCTATTCTGATCAACCTTTTAAAATTGTTGATAGAATAGTGTTCTGACTCCTTTAAATTTAATGAACTTAACTTTTTGAGCACATATTCCTTCATTGGAATATTGTCTGAGGATCTGGAATGCCAGTTGTGTGTAAACGAAAGGCGCTATTATAGGTCTGACTTCTCCAATTGAAAGCATCTTTTCAGTGGAATCTTCAAAAGTTTTAGAAAGAATAACTTGCTGACTCATTTTAAACTTAATGAAGTTAATTTCTGGAACATATGTTAAAATCAAGGCACTACTAAAATCAGAAAAAGGTCGGTTTCATCAAAAGTAATTGACAGTCTAAGAAATACTTACGATCCATATGGAAGTGTGTCAGAAACCAGTGGGTACAATCTCCTCTTAGAAAACGAAACGCATCCTGCATTCACATACTAACTAAATTACTAATAAGACCGATCTTTTAGTCTAATCATCAGAACTATCTTCACAGTCAGATAGACCTGAGTCTTGGAGAAGTAGAGGACAAGACTAGAACACTGTTTCTTGAATACTGTGAATGATATATAGTTTCTCCTTTCATTACATAGAGCAGTTCACGTGAGAATCATATTTAGATTATTACGAAATACAACAAAATACACTTATATAATGAGTTCAGTATTACACGATTAATTATTGGAAGATAAAAACGATGTAATAGTGAGACCAGAAGCAAGACTGTTTACATTTGGTCTGCATGTGGGCAAAAGATCTACCACCTGGATTTAAGTATAAAAGAAGAAAGAAATAACAGTATCAAGAAACTAGATCTTGAGGTTTTACAGAAAAGGTACCATGTGTGCATATTCTACTTCCATGGAGATGTTTGCTACTGGCCAGATCATGAGTCTGTTGGTATGACAGGAAATATCATACAATCCCCTTAAAGGGTTATCATCAACCATGTCTGCCATTTGTCAAACTTGCAAAACTTTTTTCTAGTGCAAAACTTGAAATTTTGGAGGTGCTCCCAGGTTGACTCACTCTCACTCATAGGTATTTGCTAACACTTGCTCAATAGATAGTTTTGAATGGAATAGTACTAAGATGGATGAATGTTATGATTTTATAGATATACAACTTCAACAAATGATAATGGTTATCAACAAACCTTAGAAATGACGATCCTCGGCACAATCCATCATTGTGTGACATTTTTTTTCTGTACTTCTCTCTCTTTAACTTTTTTTCCCTTTGGTAATTGACCAGGAAAGAGAGGCCCTATGTCGGTATCAGCCAATATCGGCCAGTATTGGTGGTGGTCAGTATTGGATAGAACATGTCAAAACGGATACAACATAGCTGATACACAAATGTACTGGTTGATACTGCAGACCTTAAAAGCGCTATTTTTTCTTTCCATTACTACAAGTCAAAATTCACATATTACATAATATGTTGTGCTTGTGTAAATTGGCAAATTTTGTCATATAAAGCAGTGAAAATTTCGAGAGGCTCAAAAACCAAAATAACGACTACACAAGTTAATAAAATATATCATTTTCTTCTGCATCCTTTTTTGTTTTAAGGCACATACTGCATAAATTTCAGGGTAAAGCAGTGATATGGAAGTATAGTGTAGAATACCACTCTAAATGGTGTTCCTGGAATGCAGCACCAGGGGGGAATATCTCTAACTTTTCCTCGGACGGCATGGTTTTTAGGACCAACCCTCTTACGAGTCGAATCTTTAGTAGTTCTTTCTAACCCATGAACCTGTCCGCAGGGGCTGCAAGCATTATTCTTATGAACAGAAGGACCCTTAAAGAACTCTGTAATCAACTTATTCCCAGGATCGCGTAATTTTATGCCCTCGTTGGTTGTATTAGAAATATCATTTTCTGCCGCTTGAACATGATGTGTTTTTTGCCGCAGTTCATTGAGTGCATGAATTATCTTCTTTCTTGGTCCAAGTGTTACCACTCCTATATTGAGAAGATCCTGTAATGATAGAGATTACAATAGGACCAGATTAGTTCTTTCTACCATAAGCAGCAGACAAGCGTGAAGCGGGGTCTCCCAATCAACAATTTTATACTAGAACCATAGATGTGGAGACCACAGCTTCTTAGTGACATATATGGCATGTGGATGTAAAAAATATAGGAGTAAAGATGGAGTTACACATAGCAAACCTCTTCAGTTAACCATTGCAGGGTCTCCCAATCAACCTCCTCCCTAACGAAATTCTCTTCATATCTCGAAAGACCCAGTGCCTGAAGCCACTCAACAACAGGCTTGACATCAACAATTTTTTGAGAATTATCTGATTTCATTTTACCAACAGGTGTAGCCGCCTGCAATATGTATACCATAATCAATTTCTAAAACTTGGTGCGTATCCTGATAACAATATTTTCCTTTTCAAATCAAGAGGCTGGGAAATTCATTAGGCAAAATGATGTTAACTGCCTTCTTTTGATTAAAACCACATTCTACCTTACTAGCATAACTCACGAAGATAAAAAAAGATATTGTTCTTTATAAAAACAATAACAAAGCCATAATCCCAAATTTTTGGGGTCAGCATAAAATGATATTGTTCATTGATGAAAAAAATGTGCCCATCTTATACAAGAGAGGAACTTTTTTCCAAAAACACTTGACAAGCTATTCATTGAGAGAAGCATATAGCATTAAAGGGAAAGACCATGTGCTAGTATGCTACTGCCAGGTTGAATTTCTGACCTATTATAAAAATATAATGTGAATATATGCATAAAAAATCATTTATCAATTATCATCAAAAGAGTACTACTATAAGCAAGAAAATAGTTGATCTAATGAAGATATGGTTTAAGAAAGTAGACAACAGAAAATAAGCTCCATAAAAAATCAAACATTAAGGTTTATGCAGCTTATATTGCTGTGGACAAAATTTTATAAAAAAGCAACAAAAGCCGAACTCCTCTACAAATTATATTCCAACATAAATTACCAAGATATAATGAGTTCCCAGATGTGCATACAAGGACTCAAGGAATTGACTATCCAACCAGCTTAGACATGCTTGAGAGTCGGATGGAGTGAACATGAACATGCCATCCCTGCGGGTGAATGTTTAGGGCAAGTGAGGTCAATTGATCTAATTCCATTACAGTTTGGAGTACTCAATGCCAGTGTATGGTGAAACTAATAACACAAAAAGCAGTTCAGGTGCATGAAATCTCAAATTTATAGTTGGAGACTGTTGTGGGGATACATGAAAGAATTTAGCTCCAACCACTATTAGCAAAAAACATAGATTTGTTGGGGGGGGGGGGGGGGGGAGGAGAACACCAGGAGAGGATCTAAGCCAGGACTCTTTGTGAGAGTCGCAACAATTTGATCATCTCAATTCTTTCGAGGTTAAGTATTACCGCTGTTTACCAGCTGAGTTCCAAAACACTGATGCTGTACCAGCATGGAAGTTGTCAGTTCCAGGTTTCTCATGCATCGATTTTATTTTATTCTTTTCAACTCCTCTCCTATCTCTTGGTACTTACCAACCTCATATTGTATGTGCAGGAATATGGAGATGAGAAAGGGCATGAACTACATTATCCAAATGAAGCTCAAAGAAAAATTAGCATAACCGAACCAGACTACTAGAGATGTAAATTTGGGAAAATTAAAGGACAGACAGGAACCATAAACAAAGGCTTCTATACAATAATAGGGTACAAAAGTATTACTCTACTGAGAGAGAAAGCCAAACTAAAACGATCTCGGAGGTTCAGCCAGGTGGATTTTATAACATATAAGAACAACAATTGGTTTCACTTGGAAGGTACATTGGCTCTATAAGCAGTGTCAGGTGTTGCCATCGGCAAGAAGGAAACTGAAGAAATCAGTAAAAATAATATTACTTGATAGCCAATTGAACAACTGCAAA
Organism: Iris macrosiphon; assembly: GCA_036927795.1. NCBI lineage: Eukaryota > Viridiplantae > Streptophyta > Magnoliopsida > Asparagales > Iridaceae > Iris > Iris macrosiphon. The sequence continues at coordinate 195,288,642 of JAYESA010000006.1, forward strand.
ACACAACAGGATGGCTCCAAAGGCCATGTAATTGGCAAGAGTTGAAGGAGAATCATCCACAATGGCTGCAGGGAAAAGAGGCAGGACAACACTTGACTGACAATGGGTGATAGGCATGAACCTCCGCTGGAGCAAAGGGATTGATTGGCGGTGGCTAGATATGAGAAGCACATTGTGCAAAATGAGGTGTCTTCAAGTAACAGGCACAACTCAAGGATGTAAATATGAGAGTGGTGTTTTCAGGACAAGGAGAGAACTTAGGGGAGACGAAAGTTCATTGATTGGGAAGATTTGGGGAAGGATTAAAGATAATAAACCCCACTTCTCTGGCCAAAACCTTCAGCTTCAAATGGCATCCAACAAAGGAGCTGAAGGCTTTCCTATATTAAGGTTTGACAGTTGCCAGTGAGGAAGTTCAACAACAGGTGTAGAACCCCTGGAGGGAAAACTGAAAGTAAGCAGCCATGCCACACTACAAAAGACGATTACATTGTACTTTTTGGTCTAGAAATAAATGAACGATCCTTTTTTCACTGTGTGAGCGGGTGCAGAGACTTATTGTATACAAAGAAACGAGCGTGTTTGTGGGGGCATGAATTGATAGTAAGAAGAGAGGAAAAGAATCAAGACGGTGTGGAACCTTGGACACGTACGTTAAGGAGACCACTTGGAGCGTTGACAAGGAAGAACAGAATATCTTATTTGGAGGAGCTTCCAATATTGAACGGAGACCAAATAAAACCTGGACAAGCAGTTAAAAAGAAAAGAAAAATAAGAAAATGGTTGCTTTTGTGACGACGATACGCCCCTTAATGAAGTTGAGGGGGAAAGAGCATTTAACTAAGTGAGTCTTTGACACCACGATTGTTGATGTTATTGCTGTTCATGCTGCTGCTGCTGCTCTTATGTTACAGGCTTTGAGATAGATCCTGTTGAATGATATTAAGCTGTTTGTTGAATCATTCTAATATTTTGCACATATCTAAATTGAGGCCTTCAGAAGATTGAATTGTCGAGCCAAGTTTAATCACAAAATTCTCAAACTGTGCTTTTAAAATAATTTCAGAAGCTAAAGAGGTGTAAAGCAAGACTATAACTATGTGGGAATTACCTCTGGGGTTCCATCTTTGTCAAGGCAATTATTCGTGTGAACTTGTCGCAATTCTTCACTTAAGCCCGTGATATCAGTTCCACACAGGGGGCACTCCACGAATCCATCCATTAGCAATTCCGACGAATCGAAACTCAAATCATTCCCTTCCGGCAATAAATCTCTGCTACTCGAGCTACCTTCTTCACAGCAGAGATCCATCAAAACATTCAGCTGAGTTCCTGGGTTGAAATCCCTGCAATCAGCTTCGACATTAGACGAATAAGACTTTGGCCTTGATCTCAACAACCTCGATTCTATCGACATTGAGTAATAACTGCTTTTTTCTTCCTTCAACTTGCCCGTATCCTCATAGAGACCAAAATCTCCAATTTTCAAACTTTCCGCTAGTTTCAATTCGCTTGATGTCAAAAGACGTGATTTCTCGTCCCTAACACTTGCATTGTCTTCGCACAGTGTATAAGCTACACAAACAAACTCCTCAATCTGTGAATTTTCCACTATTTGTGAATCTTCCGGCACCAAAAGGGACAGCTTTTCTTCCCCAAGCTCGTCTCCCTTACTGTCACTTGATACGTTGGAAATAGACTTATCATTAGATGCACAATGACTGGAAGTAGAACGAATCGTCCTTTTCCCTCCTTCTGTCTCGTGTTCCACAAACGTACTAGTAACCATAGAAGCTTTGAAAGCACTCTCTTCAATCTTCCATTTCTCCCCCAAATTTGACTCATTTGACACCAAACTGTGAGATCCCTCGTCTATTTCAGACATTCCCACTGACCCGCATCGGAGTGAAGCTGAAAGATCACTCATTTCCTCTCCCACTGCCTTCTTCCCGTCGCATACAGAAGAAGCCCTACACTTCCCATGGAAGATCTCTTCAATCTTCCATTTCTCCCCCAAATTTAACTCATTCGACATCAAACCATGATATCCATCGTTTACTTTGAGCATTCCCACTGACCCGCATCCGAGTGGAGCAGAAAGATCACTCCTTTCCTCTCCCACCACCTTCTTCCCGGAAGAAACCGTAGAATTCCCATGGCAAATCTCTACCAAATTTGGCTCTCCGGATTCAGAAATACTGCTCCTTTCTTCTCCCATCGTCTTCTTCCCCTCGCGTACTCTGGAAAACCTAGGATTTCCGGACTTTTGGATCTGAGAAGGAGCTCTTCGGTTCTCCTTCCCATTGGCGACCAAAGCTTTCTGCTTCTTCAGAGGAGGAGCTCCATTGGAGGGCTTGAGAGGCTGAGAGAAACTATGGTTTTTGAGGGAGGAGAGGATGAGGTTCTGGGAGATGGCGATGGCTTGGCCGGGGTTCTGGAAGTCGTCGTCGTCGCCGCCGCCGTCGCCGGACATGGCTAGGATTAGGGTTTTCGTGTCGGGTTCGGGCGGGACGGGTTTCATGGCGGGTTTCGGATCGGATAAAAGAAGGGGCGTATAGGGGCGGGAAATGGGAAAATAGAGTGAGGGAGGGATGGTATGTCGTCACCGCCGGTGAATGTTTGAATGTTAAGCGTTTTCAAAACTAAAACAGAAATTTGCATAAACGTCCCCTAAATCTATCTTAGTTTCACATAAGTCCCCAGTTCTAGGATTTTTTTTTTTCGATGCTCAGTTCTAGTTTTTATTTACTTAAAATCCCACCGATCTTTATTTAGGGGAACATGTGGTACGACTAAAACGTAAGACCGTTACGGTCCAGACATCCATAGTTGTCGTGGACTAGGTGGAGAGACCATCACGAAGAACAAAAAAAACTCTAATGTTTTGGCATTGTATCATATGTTTGTGCAAGTTTTACTTGGATTGAGTTAATAAATCTGGCATGAATTCTTATGCAGCTATCTTGGTATTGGTAACGAGTTGGTGATGTTTGTGTTAATATAATTACCATTTTCTATTTTATTTTAGGTCAGCGATTGTCTGATGCCGAAACTATTGTTGAACTGCTGGCTTTGTTGGAACCGTTGTTGAACTTTGGCTGTCTTGTGTCTGTTGAAATGTGGATGTTGTTGAACTATCATCTCGATATGTAGTTCACTACTAGAAAAAGCGGTATTAGCGACGTCAAAAGAAACGTCGCTAATAATATATAAATTAGCGACTCCTTATTAAAACGTCGCTAGACGTCGCTAAATTGCGACATTTAGCAACGTTTAGCGACTTTTATTAAGATTTTAAAAGATAAGTCGCTATAAGTTCAATTAAGGTCGCTAAACGTCGCTAATATGTCTAATTTAGCGACGTTTAGCGACGTATATAGCGACCTTTATATTAAAAATATTTAGCAACGTGTTTAGCGACGTCATTGACGTCGCTAAAATTTAATTTAGCGACGTTTTTCTTGTACGTCGCTAAACGTCGCTAAAATTTGGTTAATTAGGTCTCGGTTTCATTTTTCCCCATCTGCTGAAATTTCGAAAAGAAAAAAATCCCCCCCCCCCCGCGCTCCGTCGACCCGCTCTACACCGCGACTACTCCGGTAAACCCTACTCTCTCTCTCTCTCTCTCTCTCACTCACAGGACACATGTGACATTGACACAAACACGACACACACACAGACACTGACACAGACACAGACACGGCACACACACACACTGACACAGACACTGATCAGGACCTAGGGTTAGGGTTAGGGTTAGGGTTAGGTTTGTTGACATGGGGTTAGGGTTAGGGTTAGGGTAAGGGCCGACTGGCCCAAGTCGACGAGAGAGGTAACAGCAGCAGTGAGCAGGGGGAGACTTGAGGCACATCAGTCCAATGTGCAACAGGCAACTTGGGGAGGCACTGCACAGCTGAACATAGTGTGCATTAAGGTTTAGGTGCATTATAGTTGGTTGTTAGCTTCTGCAAGCAGGTGTGAGGGGGTCCTAATACAGTGTAAACACTGCATTCTTGTGCAGCAACTTACTGAGCCAGTCAGCAACTAGTGCAAGGCAGGATGTGGATGTATTTGAGATGGGGTTTGAACTCGTATGATTTGAAGGACATGAGGGCAAGTGTCAGATATAACACCAACATCTGAGAGAAGATTGGGTATTCATAGTGATACTATAGTGCACACATGAGTGTGTGGCTCGGGATAAGGGGTAATCAAATATTGAGGAAGAAGGTAAGCAGTAGCAGTGGGTGACTGATTTAAAGAGGTGTATTAGTCAGGTGTTTGAGTGAATATATGTGTTGAAGAGAATAAGTAATAGGTGTGAAGGTTGAGCATTCATATAGGTGTATCCCAGATCTGGGAGTATAGATGGAGTGTTTATGTAAGCCCCTGATTTTTCAAAAATATTAAAATTGGATTTTTAGCAATTTTCTGGGAATTTTCTGTGATTAAAATCAGGGTTCTAATTATTAACTGATTTTTAATTGATAATAAATAACATAAAAATATTATGAAAATAATATTTTTGGGTGTAAAATGGAAAACTGGACTTAGGGTAATTTTTCTGGAATTTATTGGACCCCGGACCTATTTTTAATTACCTAAAAATTAATTATTTATTTATTTATTTAACCATTTATTATTATTATTATTAGTATTATTATTATTATTATTATTATTATTTATAACTATTCCAGCCCAGCCCACATAGCCCCGGCCCAACCGGCCCAAACCCGCTCAGCCCGCTCGCCCTATCGGGTCGGGTCGGGTCCGCCCGACCGAACCCGACCCGCACCCGACCCGCTTCTCCCCCACGAACCCTAGCCCCCGCACGACCCGCGCCTGGCCCGATTCCTCCGCCGGCCGCTTCGCCGGAGCCCTAACCCTAACCCTAAATTTTCTGGACCCGACCCCTCCGCCGGAGCCCTAACCCTAACTCCCCCACGAACCCGACCCCTCCGTCGGAGCTCTCAAGCCCTAACCCTAACCCTAAATTTTCCAATCGGACACGGGGACACAGGACACAGTGTCCTGTGTCGTGTCGGACACGTTTCAGACCCGGTTTCTGAGCCCCGTTCAGGTACTCATAACTTTTACCTCGTAGCTCCGTTTTTAATTCCGCAAATTGCGTTGTGAAGCCTGTATGACCCTCTCGGTGTTCGGACAAACTGTTCGGGGCATCGCGTCTTGTGGTGATCGCACACCGCGATCCAAAAACAGGAAAAACCAGACCCTGTTTCACCCCGGAACTGAGTGCGCCCCGCCAAACGGGACGACTTGGTCGCGTGCGGTCTTCACAGATACGTGCGCGTCGTCGATACGGATGTGTGAGATTTCGTGGAAGCTGATTCGGGTGTGCGTGCACACCGGAATCAACGCGTATCCGCGGACATCGCCCCGTATCCGCCTTTTCTGCAATTTACCCTAACTTCGTGCACACACGTCGGATCGAGACAAAACTTGCGCCATCGGACTCGTAGCGATACGCTGGTCCTGTGGGTCAAGTTTGGTTCGATTCTGAGAACGTTGACAAAATCGCGTGTCGTGGGCCCCACAAGCCCCGTTCGACGGGCGATTTTGTGTTCGGCTCATCGGAATCCAAATCTGGAAGTTCCGTTGGGTTTGTATCAGCGTTCTTGACCTGTTGACACTAAGTTTGGTGAATTTGGAGACCCTTGACCCGGACGCGTTTTTTGGTGCAAAGCGAGCCCAACGGCGGACCCCGTTTTGATCCGAAACTGCCGTTTTTGCCCTTGTCTCCAAATTGGACCCAAGGACAGGCATTTCTAGCTATTTGACATCTTCTGAGCGTGATGGTAATATTTATTTCAGCTTTTGGACTCATCTTTGGACAATTTCCCGAAGAACTTTTAATCGGATCCAAACAACAGGCAAGTACCTGCACTTCAAGTTAATCTTTATATATTGTGATAATTAATTCCCTGCCATACATGTACCCTTGATGTTTACACCTAGTGTTAGAAATGTTGAATTTCATGTCTTGAATATTGGAGTTCATGTCTTGTTTTTCACGTCGGGTGGGAGGATACTGAAAGGCATGTAGCTTACCCTGACTCTTGCCATGATTAATAGCTGTTGGTACACGACTGTCCATCAGCCGGATCTCGATTATTCCTATTTAATAGCCGTCTATGGCGGCCGGTTTAACCCTATAAACCCCTACATGCCAACTAGGTATTCTAAATACACAAGTTCACACACATAGTTTCTTGTCTTGTTACAGTTCCTATTGTCTGGTTGTAGTTCATTTTTCCTGTCACCTTGTTCCTGTTTTACTCATGACCCTGTCTTACAGAAATTAACTCTTAGTTATTGTTACTATTTATTTATACATATCCTCAACATGATACCTGTCAGTTCATTTTAATTGTCATAAATATTTAGTTTAATCTTGTTGTGCATTGTGTACTTTGCTCCTTTCCTGACTGGATCCGTTGTTTTAGGCGATGATGAGAACCTTGCCCCTACCTATTATGATCCCTATGAGGTAGCAGATGACACAGTTGAGAAGCCGGTTCCTACTCCGGAGACTACCTTTGAGGAGGAGTAGCCAGTTAGTTATTATTTTATTTCCTTTCAGCACATACTCGGGTTTGTCCCCGATTTATCTTCTTGCTTGTATTAACTGTGGGTTAGTTGTCACAGATTAAATATTATAAAATCTTAGCATTTCTTTTTCCTGTGATTATTCTTACATGTTCATTATTGTGGATGAGATAGATACTTTTTAACTCCAGAAAATGACCTAGACAGCGTACTACCGCCGACACTGCGGCGTAGGCTGGACGTGCCCACGCACTCGTGCCCGAATATCCGGGTGCGGGTCATGACACATTTTTGTGGTGGCCCATGCAGGTCCAACGACTAAATTGTTCGGTTTCAACTCAGGGACCGAACAGGCCTGCAATAAAGCTAGGATAAGTTTATAGGATCTCATCCACTTGCTTGAATCATTTTTGATATCTGTATCGTATTCGAACTAATATGAACTTGCATCTTGCCTTGATTCCTGTGCGCCTCTTATTGGTTATTTTGGATACAGGGAGATGGACCCACAAGCCAGCAACGAGACTCATGCAGAAACACCACAAACCGTTGTGATTACCCAAGGAAACGATGTGATACCAGTCGGTGAAGGCCAATCATCACAAGGCAGTCAAGCAAGTCAGCCTGCCTCAATAATCCGTCAAGATGGCGTTCCACCCTCGACGCAGCCTATTCCACCGATGCCTTCCTTCCCACCGGGACCGCCTATGGACGAACAGCAGATGTTCCGCATGTTCTACATAATGATGCAAGCCTATCAGAAGGTTCAACAAGAAACTCAGCAAAACCAAGCGGCGAACTTCATCGACAGAATTAGCTCGGAGTCACGTAAGCCAAGCAGTTCAAATGCAATTACCTTCGACGAAGACGTTCTTACTGCAGCACGACCTGTGGAGTGCACCACAAAGATCGAGTCTAGCCGGAAGCGGCCGTATGCATCAGCACCAGACCAAGCACAGCAGGAAAGAGCTGCAAAGCGACCACAGATGAATCCAACCCAAGGGCAGAACCAACGAGCTCCCATTTGTGGCTATTGTCGAAAACAAGGTCATATTTGGAAGGATTGTAGAAAGAGGCTAGGTGTCTGTCTATTTTGTGGATCAGCAGCACATCGAGTGAGGGACTGTACAGCTGCTCCAAGAACACGGACAAACTTACGCGATGACCGTGGAGAACGTGCAGACTCTTAGAGTCACTAATGCACGTAAGTGATTCGTAGATACCGTTTTCTAGTATTATTTTAGCTTGTGCCTATTGGTTCGTGGCCTCAGCCCCAACCTAGTAATTTTGAACTTGCTAATAACCCGGTATGCTTTTATATTTAATAACTGTAGAGATTGTAGAGTTTTCTGTTATTTTGCTTATTATGTGAATTTAAATTTTGTACCTCCTTTCATCATCATCTAGCGCACTTAATTTTGATGTACTTTGTTTATGCTGCTATTCTATAGCCTAGTTTTGCAAGCTTACTCTTTATCAGGCTTGTTCATGACACGTGTATTATTGGACGCGTACACTAATACAAGTGTCTGTTCAGAATCAGTGTATTACGGTCTGATCAACCTTAGTGCATTTTGATTCGCACTTCGCACGACTACTTTACGTGGATTGAGATACGTAGTGATTAGTAGACAAATATACTTGACCTAGACATGCTGAGCATATCGTATCAGTTACATAACTAAACTAATACGAGCATGCGAATAAATGACTACCAGAATAGAACCTCAATCCATAACCGCCTGACAAATCCCACTAGAATTCTTTAAACGCCTTGATCCCTATACTTCTGTTCTATCACCCCACCCTTAAACTCTTTATTATTGATCCTCGTCTTCCCTTATTTCGGGAAGACGAAATCATGTGCTTGGTATAAGTTGGATACATAGATAGTACTGGATATGCCACATAGGTCGATCACATAGTTGAGGATTAAACTTTCGTAATTGAGGACATATCATATGTGATATGATCGGCATTGAAGTTCGAGGAGTGAATGACATAAGTAAACATATTAAGGATTATTTTCTTAGAGTATATGGTCTTTTGTGATGAATGGGTAAACTCTAAGTTGGGTAGCAATGCAGTTGTCAACTCGAGAGGAATGTCCTTTGGATTGTGACCGAGTAAGGTTAGATTGGAAGAAGCAAGCCTTTATAATTTTGAAAATTTAGAGGAGTGACTAATATGATTAATGAATTGATATCGAGGACCCAATAGTTACATCCTAGGTACATGATTTAATTTTGAATAATGAGAGTAAAATCGTCAACTTGAATTTAGAGGATGTAATTCAGACTTGAACATTGGTGGACTACACTTAAATTATTTTTCAATTTGATGATTTGAATTAAGAATTTAAAAGTTGATGGTTGGACTACCTAGTTGGAATATTGAGGATGTGAATGTAATTTAAAAGGGCTGAAACATACAAATATTGTTGGACTCGAATCACTTCTAGAGGAATTATGATAATTCGAATCGTGAGGCAAGGTCATCTTGAAAATACTATATGGACTAAAAATTAAAAATCTGCTTGTGGATAATTTGAGGAAGTAAGAAGTAATAACCATAGGTTGAATTTTGATTGAAACAAGTAGTCATCTTAAATCATGAAAGGATTGCAGTGGACATGATTTGGATTTAATTTACCGCAAGGAGATTGCAATTGATATACATGAAGAGTTAACACATTATGGCTTAATTTTAAATTTCGAGGACGAAATTTTATAAGTTGGGTAGATTGTAAGCCCCTGATTTTTCAAAAATATTAAAATTGGATTTTTAGCAATTTTCTGGAATTTTCTGGAATTTTCTGGGAATTTTCTGTGATTAAAATCAGGGTTCTAATTATTAACTGATTTTTAATTGATAATAAATAACATAAAAATATTATGAAAATAATATTTTTGGGTGTAAAATGGAAAACTGGACTTAGGGTAATTTTTCTGGAATTTATTGGACCCCGGACCTATTTTTAATTACCTAAAAATTAATTAATTATTTATTTATTTAACCATTTATTATTATTATTATTATTATTATTATTTATAACTATTCCAGCCCAGCCCACATAGCCCGGCCCAACCGGCCCAAACCCGCTCAGCCCGCTCGCCCTATCGGGTCGGGTCGGGTCCGCCCGACCGAACCCGACCCGCACCCGACCCGCTTCTCCCCCACGAACCCTAGCCCCCGCACGACCCGCGCCTGGCCCGATTCCTCCGCCGGCCGCTTCGCCGGAGCCCCCGCCCGCGCCCCTTGCCTCGGCCCCGACTCCTCCGCCACGTCCCCCCGCCTCACTCGGCCACCCCTCGGCCACGACTTCTTCCCCCAGCCTTTAAATACTCCCCCCTGCGTCGACCCCCACCGCCACAGACCCCCGTCGACGCCGCTCCTCCACTCGCCGCCACCACGCTCCCCTCCGCCGACGCCGCCACGGCCACCTCCCTCTCCTCCTCTTTCCTCCTCCCCTGCAGCAGCCGACAGCCCGCAGCACCGCACCCGAGCCCGGCTCCGGCCGCCTCCCGCGCGGCTCCGCCCGTCTCCGCCTCGACCCGCCGCGCAGCGGCGCCGCCTTGGCCGCCCCTCCGTCGGAGCTCTCAAGCCCTAACCCTAACCCTAAATTTTCCAATCGGACACGGGGACACAGGACACAGTGTCCTGTGTCGTGTCGGACACGTTTCAGACCCGGTTTCTGAGCCCCGTTCAGGTACTCATAACTTTCACCTCGTAGCTCCGTTTTTAATTCCGCAAATTGCGTTGTGAAGCCTGTATGACCCTCTCGGTGTTCGGACAAACTGTTCGGGGCATCGCGTCATGTGGTGATCGCACACCGCGATCCAAAAACAGGAAAAACCAGACCCTATTTCACCCCGGAACTGAGTGCGCCCCGCCAAACGGGACGACTTGGTCGCGTGCGGTCTTCACAGATACGTGCGCGTTGTCGATACGGATGTGTGAGATTTCGTGGAAGCTGATTCGGGTGTGCGTGCACACCGGAATCAACGCGTATCCGCGGACATCGCCCCGTATTCGCCTTTTCTGCAATTTACCCTAACTTCGTGCACACACGTCGGATCGAGACAAAACTTGCGCCATCGGACTCGTAGCGATACGCTGGTCCTGTGGGTCAAGTTTGGTTCGATTCTTAGAACGTTGACGAAATCGCGTGTCGTGGGCCCCACAGGCCCCGTTCGACGGGCGATTTTGTGTTCGGCTCATCGGAATCCAAATCTGGAAGTTCTGTTGGGTTCGTATCAGCGTTCCTGACCTGTTGACACTAAGTTTGGTGAATTTGGAGACCCTTGACCCGGACGCGTTTTTCGGTGCAAAGCGGGCCCAACGGCGGACCCCGTTTTGACCCGAAACTGTCGTTTTTGCCCTTGTCTCCAAATTGGACCCAAGGACAGGCGTTTCTAGCTATTTGACATCTTCTGAGCGTGATGGTAATATTTATTTTAGCTTTTGGACTCATCTTTGGACAATTCCTCGAAGAACTTTTAATCGGATCCAAACAACAGGCAAGTATCTGCACTTCAAGTTAATCTTTATATATTGTGATAATTAATTCCCTGCCATACATGTACCCTTGATGTTTACACCTAGTGTTAGAAATGTTGAATTTTATGTCTTGAATATTGGAGTTCATGTCTTGTTTTTCACATCGGGTGGGAGGATACTGAAAGGCATGTAGCTTACCCTGACTCTTGCCATGATTAATAGCTGTTGGTACACGACTGTCCATCAGCCGGATCTCGATTATTCCTATTTAATAGCCGTCTATGGCGGCCGGTTTAACCCTATAAACCCCTACATGCCAACTAGGTATTCTAAATACACAAGTTCACACACATAGTTTCTTGTCTTGTTACAGTTCCTATTATCTGGTTGTAGTTCATTTTTCCTGTCACCTTGTTCCTGTTTTACTCATGACCCTGTCTTACAGCAATTAACTCTTAGTTATTGTTACTATTTATTTATACATATTCTCAACATGATACTTGTCAGTTCATTTTAATTGTCATAAATATTTAGTTTAATCTTGTTGTGCATTGTGTACTTTGCTCCTTTCCTGACTGGATCCGTTGTTTTAGGCGATGATGAGAACCTTGCCCCTACCTATTATGATCCCTATGAGGTAGCAGATGACACAGTTGAGAAGCCGGTTCCTACTCCGGAGACTACCTTTGAGGAGGAGTAGCCAGTTAGTTATTATTTTATTTCCTTTCAGCACATACTCAGGTTTGTCCCCGATTTATCTTCTTGCTTGTATTAACTGTGGGTTAGTTGTCACAGATTAAATATTATGAAATCTTAGCATTTTTTTTTCCTGTGATTATTCTTACATGTTCATTATTGTGGATGAGATAGATACTTTTTAACTCCAGAAAATGACCTAGACAGCGTACTACCGCCGACACTGCGGCGTAGGCTGGACGTGCCCACGCACTCGTGCCCGAATATCCGGGTGCGGGTCGTGACAGTTTATATGAGTATAGATGGATTGTTTATATGAAGTATAGAATTTAGAGTACTTAATAGGTGTTGTTGGTACCAGGTGAGTTTTGATTACAGAATTCTTAAGAGTGTATGTGTGTATCAGTGTGCCAGTTTGGGGGGTTAGGTTTTTTTACTAAAGGGAGTGCAGTAATCTGCCGGTAAATGTGAGTGAGTACAGCCACAATGCATGGGGTTATCCATTTCATAGAGCAATAGCCCGTGTACTTGGGAAACTTTTGATGCAAAAATTGTTCAAGCACCAGGTGCCTTAGTGCAATGTCATGACTGCTTTTCCCATAACGGACACTGACCTAGGAGTGTGGTTGGGGGCAGCTGCAGTTCTATAGTATGACACACTAGTTATAGTGTGTTGACTGCACACTTATAGTGCAGTTCATAGTACTATGGGGTTGGGGGCAGCTGCAGTTTTGATAAATAAAAATATGTATTATATCAGTTATGATTTTTATAGTACGGTTAATTTTGCATGTAATGATTTATATAATACATACTGTCAATTTTGCAGAAGTTTCTAGAAATAAATATGAATTACTATCTGCGTCATCGTTCGTGGATGTACAACCGTCATCCTGATGACATGTGCGGTGTGCGAGATGAATTCATTGAGGGTGTACAGCAGTTCTTGCAGTTCGCAAAGGCGTTCCCTCAATACATGGACGGTACCAAAATTAAGTGTCCGTGTGTGAGATGTCGCAACAGGAAATATTATCCTGAAGTGGAAGTTACATATCATTTATACTCGAAGGGCTTTACGCCGAATTACTATCAGTGGACCGCGCACGGAGAACTTGTATCTCTAGCATCGGAGTCGGAGCCCTATGTGGAGCCGTATATGGATGTTCAAGACCACGATGCTTACGACGACGGGTTGGTGAACATGGTTTATGATGCGGCGGGGCCTAGTTTCAATCCTGACAATTATGATGCTGCAGGACCTAGTTTCAATCCGGACAATTATGATGCAGCTGAGGAGGCACCGAATGCCGATGCTGCAAAGTTTATGGAGTTGCTTGAGAATGCAAGGACTCCACTATATCCTGGTTGTGAGGATCATTCACCGTTGGAGGTGGTTACAAGATTATTGAGCATCAAGTTCGATTTTAACGAATATATGTATTATATTTTGACTGTATAATACTTTGAGATATGTATCACATTTCGACTGTAGAATGTAGTATATATTTGTGTTTCTCTATATTCATCATATGTTGTTATCAGATATGACAGGACGACGCGGAGGATTCGGCAGGTCCCGAGGTAGACAGAGTGCCACTCCGGTACTGCCTACTGTTGGTTCCGGATCATCGTCGCCCAGTACTCCAGTATATCGATCAGTCACTTCTCTAACTGCGACGACGTTGCGTGGCATCACTCCGGGGACGAGTAGTTCCAGGCGTGATAGTACTCCCTCGTCCAGCGTTCCTCCTGCTGACGGAACCATGGAGACAGATGAGCATGTAGAGGAGGTCGTGCCGACGTTGTCCCAGCATCAGCAAGATCCTCCATGCGCACCACCGGAGGAGACGAGGACAGAGATTTGGGCCGACGGTACAAAGTAAGTCAATTAGATGGTTTAATATATATTTGTGTTTCTCTTTATTCATCGTATATTGACTTTTTTAGTAATCTAAATTATTATCTCTGTATAGATATCGTCCATCGTCGGTTCAGAGACGCCTGGGCCAATTTCTGAGGAACAACTACGGTGGCCCTTGGATCAACTACTCTGAGGCTCCGGAGGAGAGGAAGGCGTTCTGGTTTGCGCACTTCCAGGTAAAAGTATATTAAATAAATCCTCTAATTTATGCATATTCGTGATGCTAACTTAATGAATTATTTATTGTAGCAAACGTATTTTTATCCTCCGCACCGGTCCGAGTTGATCGAGCGGCTCTTTCCTACCGTTGCCGCCAAGCTTATCCGAGATGCTCTAGATGACCAGAAGGCTCGTGATCGTGCTGGAAAACCGATCCAAGGTTGGATCACGCCTGAGCAGTGGACTGCGATGAGGGCTAGATTCGACAATCCGACCTACAAGGAAAGGTCTAAGAAGGCCAAGGCGGCTAGGCAGAATGCTGCCAAGTGGTGTGGTGGCTCGATTCCGATGACAGAACATTTCCGTCGTTTGGTATATTTTTTCTTTTAAAATATATTATTTTAATATAAGTACCATAAAATGGTACTTGGAAAAAATATTTAAGTTTAGTAATAAAAAATATATTTTTAACAGGTACAGAGGGGTGAGGATGCAAACATGGTGACCGTCTTCTTGGCCACCCATCGCAAGGACGGAAATCTCATTGATGAGAGGGCCTCACAGACCTATGTAAGTATTACTTTACTTTGTGTTTATTTTAATATAACTTAGGCAATTATTGAGTTTCCAAACCTTTTCTAGGCCGAGTATCTTAGGCTTCGTGAGCGGACGACTGCTAGTGCACCTACACCTGGAGAGCCTGGTGCTTCGTCGCAGCCCGGTCCATCTCCGTCGGCGGACGACCTGTGGGTGACCGCAGCTGGTGGTCTCCAGAGGGGTACGTACTACGGTACGGGCTCCTATGGCGCCCTGGTTGCGACGCAGTCATCTAGGGCCTCCCCGACAGCTGCGCATTCCACACACCCCTCGCAGTCGCAGCCCTCGCAGTCGTCGGCCATAGTCCAGGAGGCCGTCCAGGAGGCCGTTGACAGTCAGATTGCGTCTCTCCGTGACGACTTGCTGCGAAGTATGGAGGACCAGTCCCGGTCCCAGCCGCAGGCGGACGATCCGATGCTCATCGCACGATTGGATATGCTCGACCGCAGCATGACAGAGCTACGGGAATTGACAAATGATATTAGAGCCTCCAATGATCGCAACATCATGGAGCTGCAGGCGTCACAGCTATCGATGGGCGAGAAGCTGACGAGGATGCAGGATTCAATGGGTGATAGCAGTACGAGGCTGTTATCTACCCTGGATTCTTACAACCAGCGACTCACAGACTTGGAGCGGGCACGGCCTCCACCGACGTCATTGCCTTCTCCATCGACATCGGTGTCGATTCCACGGGACGAGTATGAGGAGTTCTTATCCTTCAAGCGCGCCGGTGGTCAGCCTCCTGCAGATCCGCAGTAGTATAGTTATTTTTATTATTATTTATGAATTATTGATACTTCAACAATAGATATGATGTATGATGCTTCTTGTGGTCTTTAATTTTTTAGTTAATTTAATTGGATTATATAGTTATCCACATTTAATTGGATTGATACTTCTTGTGGTCTTTAATTTAATTGGATTATATAGTTAACTAGATTGAATCATGTTGGTATGTATGATGAAGATGATGTAAAACTGCAGAGAATCACCAATGTTTGCTTCTGGACACTATTTATTTTATTTTATTTTTAAAAATTAGCGACGTTATTAGCGACGTTTAGCGACATTTAGCGACGTTAAGTTACGTCGCTAAATACGTCACTATTTAGCGATGCTGTAAAACGTCGCTAAGGACGTCGCTAATGACGTCGCTAATGACGTCGCCAAGTGCTGACATGGCAGTATAGCCAGGTCATTAAAGACGTCGGTGTAACGTCGCGATAGACGTCGCTAATCAGCGACGTTTAGCGACTTTTCTAAACGTCGCTATTTAGTGACTTGGCGTCGCAAAACGTCGCTAAATTTAGCGACACATTAAAGTCGCTAAAAAACGTCGGCATAGCGACGTTTAGCGACTTTTTTGTTTTAGCGACTTGGTGTTTTCCGACTGCTTTAAAACGTCGCTAATTACGTCGCTAAACCTAATTAGCGACGATTTTTGGTTATTTAGCGACGTTTTTAGACGTCGCTAATTTGACTTTTTCTGGTAGTGGTTTGGTGCTGAACCTCGCTGTGGATGGATGTTGAAATTGGATTAGGAATTATTACAACATTATAAATACTTTCTCCTTTGTTGCAGTGTTGTCAAATGGTTTAAATTTTTGATCTTGCTAAATTTATGTGATATTATCTCTGATTGCAGACAAATATGTATTCATCAGTGACCTTATGGTCTTGGGATAAAACTTGCCTATCAAAAATGGCATAACAATATTCTTGGTTGTACGTTTATTGAGTTTTAAATACTCTGGGACATGGATTAGATGCTTGAAGTATGTGAACGCTTCAGTCGGATTTTTTCTGGATCATTTGTGTAAGTTATGATGATTTTGATAAGAGGTTCACATCTGGAGTTTGATACTTAGTTGATTTACAAGATGTTATCAGAGTGTGTTCTACTTTTTTTAAAAGAAGCAAATTTTGAAAGGATAAATATTTTCCTGCATTATTAACAACATCTTATTCTCCATCATATGAAACAAAAGTTATCTGGCTTTGTCTTGCCAACCATCTATTAAGCTATTTATGCACCAACAAATAACAATAACACAAAGTTTACTAAGAGACCAAGATAACCCACGTAGCTACACATAAAGGTGATCATTATGGAACAATCACATAAACCCCATAATAGCATACTCAAATGGAACCATAATCTCCATAGAGCAACAAACTTCTGATTCTTAACATTTTCGCAGTAAATGCTTCACATAGTAATTTCTAAAAGAAGATAATTTGGATTACAAAAGTTGGAAATTAGAATGAACAAATTCTGGTTCAGTTGATAGCTTATTGTAGCCTGGGAACAAATTAAATCTGAGAATGAACAAAAGTCGGACCACATCAAATCTGAGAATGAACAAATTCCAGTTCAGTTGCTTCTTGTAGTCTGTGAACAAATTAAATCTAAGAACGAACAAAAGTTGGACCACATTAAAATGATAATTTCTCAAATGATCATTCTTCTTATTCTTCTCCAAAAAGTTGATAGACTGGGAACACATTAGTGCATACAGAGCCAATAAACAAGTCATATTCAAAATAAACTTTCTAGAATAACATTTGATGAGTTTGTATACATAAATGATGCAGAAAATGGAAAAGAAAGTTAAATATAAAATATATATGTAAGTTCATAAAATCCAAGTTTCATAAATAAGCACCATTGGTTCATATTCATTCATGCCAAAAGTTTGTACACAACATTGGCCCTTGTTCATTCATGCCAAAAGTAGAAGCTCCCCAAAAGTTAGGTAGGAGGTCGAGGCATCCCATACGCATGTAGCACATTGTAAACCTAGTTTCCGAAGAGAAATATTTTTGTCATTTTTATATTATTTAATTTTAGTGAATAATTATTGTATTTATGTTATTATTGACTAGTAGATTAGCCTATTAGTTAAACTAGTTGTTAGTGAACCTAAATGAACCCAACTAGACTTGACATGACCCAACTAGTGCATCCAATTTATTAGTTTTGGTTGACACATTAATTAGAGAGAATGAATTAATAACCCCTTTTTATTTACTTAGAACTTTTCTTTAGTTAAACCCTCTTTATTAAATATTCTTCATGACTAATTAGGAAGGACAACTAGGACTTTGTGCTATGGAATAGAGAAGAGAGAGGGGGGGGGGGGGGGGGTCGGCCCTAAATAGAAGGGGGAACTCTCTCTCTCTCTCTCTCTCTCTCTCTCTCCTCTTTATTACTTGTCATTCCTTTCTAAATTAGTTCATCTCCATGTTTTCCTAATTCCACATCAACCCTAATTCCTTTTCTACCAAATACACCCTCATTTTTCTTTATTCCAAACCCATTCTAAGGAGCTTAGAGGAGCAAATGGAAGCTTTGGTGTGGAGCTTGCTTGAAGGAGGTGTCTATTCATCTCTTTGTGTCCTCTTGGTGTGTTACATTGGGAATACACCTTCCAATAAGTAAAATCTATATTCTCCTAGTCAATTCTATTTTAAATAGTGTATTAGACCTATCGAGACCTTCCCTTGGCTAAGGACTACCCGTAGGAAGAAGAACTAGGTTCATATGATGCCTATTATGAAAGTTACATTGACTTTTATGGCCAATTTAAAAGAAATCTGAGTTTGGACCATTAGGTGTTTGATGAAATATCTCTTTAGTAATTTTAGAGTGTGATGCATGATTTGTATGGGTGTCACGACCCGCACCCGGAATTTGGGCATGAGCCGTGGGTACGTCCAGCCTACGTCGCGGCATCGGCGGTAGAACATTGTCTAGGTCTCAAAAATACTAACACAACTCACAACATAACCTGTCAATGATCTCAACTCCATAAGGAGGACAATGAATAAGCATGCAATCATCAAATCATAAGGTACTCAATCACAATAACTATAAGAAGGTAAATGGCACGATAACATATGAAAAGATATAAAGAAGTTCCGACATAAGTCTAGAACACAACTCAATAACAAAAGTCTAGAGTCTAGCTATCTCAACATAAATAAGTCTCATCATAATACAACCAAAGTCTCAAAGTTAGAACAATCCAATACATAATTAAACTAGGCTAAGTGCTATCTAAACGACTGCGGATGGTGTCTCCTCTATGTGGAGTGGCTCCTCTAGAATCTTCGGGATGTAATCACCATCTACTCCTCGACTATAATGGGCAGGGCAGAAATCCTCGAGATCCTCTGAAAAATATTATCCAGTCAGGATTGGAGTGAAGCACAAACACTAACAGCAATTTTAATTATATTGATAAAGACTATAAAACAGTGTAAGAAAATACATGATGAAAAAAAATACTGAAAGATAAGGAATACTGGAGAGACATGTAATCATCATATAGAAAAAACTAGCAGTAAAACAGATATAGGTGAATACTAGCAATGAATGAACTGGAATAAGAGAAAAAAATACTGGCTAAGTGTCGTAAAATATCAATTTGCTATATGATCGGCTTGGAACTAGATCATGCTTGTTATATATAATTGGCTATGATACATGTAAGGTCAGGCTAACCATCTAGTTAGCTATGATGCGAGCAATAGTCAGGCTAATCATATATAACAGGCTATAAGGTATGTAAATGGTCAGGCTACACTCTACGTGATGTGTGGGGTGGGCTATGATGCATGTAAAGTGGGGTATGATCACATAACTTGCTAATATTTTTTTGTCCCCAGCTAGTACGATTGATTCCAATCATGACTCCTCATGACAAGTATCTATGATACTAGCCCGTGTATCCGCTATGTCAGAATCAAGTATACGCTACAACTAGAATTATAGTAATGATCAAAATAATAAAAACTGTCAGAGAATGTACTCGCATGTGGTCCTGAGCAAGAAAAAGTAAACAATGCTCAAACTGGAGTCCGAGCGCCCTAAATATGGAATATCAATGTTAATGAGTGATATGAAACAATAAACAAGTATAATTAGTTCTATGTTAGGTATTTGGGTCATTTCTAGGTCTCTTAATATCACACTAGGTCAATGTTATGGTTAGAGTCCATAACTACCTAGGAGTTGGGTTTTTAGAGGGATGCTAGGTCTATAGTAGTTTATATTAGTCTATACTAGCTAATACTAAGTTGAACTAGGTTATTCTAGGTTTTATTAGCTAATACTGAGGTATTCTAAGTCATATACTATTTATATATACCACACTTAGCTAATACATCCATACTTCACTCTATCACTTATTATCTTAGGATACCTTGGTATCAACTCTCACTGGCACTAAATGCCCAACTGTATAGGTATGAACACCCTCAGTTACTTGAACATAGAACTGGGATGTTTCCTCCACCCATTACAACTAGCCTTCCTCTCAAGACCTAACACGGAGTCATTAACTAGTATCAGTTAAACCACAATACATGCAACCTGGTACAGCGTTATCTTAAATCTGTGTATAAAGACCTACATGCTTGAGCACTCACTGCCTACTGACTTCTCCTCCCCACAACTGGTACAAAATTAGTACACATTGCACTCAATTGAATGCCTAATGCCTGTGCAGTTTCATTGAAGTACTCCCCTTGCAGTACACCCTTCTTCCAAGTGGACTACACACACATCCTTCACACCCATAAGTCACACAAATTCACACAGTTACTAGTATCTAGTTTTGTACTGACATAAGACTGATACCCCCACTTGGTAACTGTATATACTCACTGATATCTCAATGCACTGATACCCCATACTGATACCAACTGAACCTAACCCAGGTATGCACTGATACCTACATCCCACTGATACCTAATCACTGGTACCCAGTCACTCAACTCACTGCCCAACCTTTTCCACTGTAGCACACAGAACCCGAGTTGTAATCTCCTGTACCTGAGCCAACATCTCCCTCCTTGCACCCTCAAGTTTTCAGAGTACTAGTTCAAGCCTTGCAATATAGTGCAGCTGATACCTATGCTTCACACCATTAAAACCACTAAACTGGACTGAACCAAGCCAGTAAATTTTTATTTGCAGTTGTTCTCTGCTTTCATTTTACCCCTACATAAACAACACTTATACAACACAACAACAATTTCTGCAGTCTCTCCCCTCCTTCCTATTTCTGCACCTAATGCCTAACCCATTGCTAAATCCCCCTGCACAACCAGGGCAGACCTGAGCCCTCATCAGCTCTTTCCTCCACCTACCTGGCACTGTCTACATGTAACACATGTTGAATCCAAATCCATACCTCACTGAAATACCTGCAGTAAAATGCACAAATAGTGCAAACGTCCAACTGCTACTGAAATACTAAAAAATTCCCTTTCTTCTGTACGTTGTGCACAACAAGCTTACTCGAGCTTGCACCTACTAATACTCCTAATGCTCATCATAGCAACTGATATTGCTACTGCACTCTCTACCAGGTTAGTGTCACGTCCCAGTCCCAAAATATCGAGGGACTAGCCACGTGGCAATGGCCAGCAGCACACACCGATGGACAAACCCAATTTAATGGATCCATCGGGGCATACTTAAGCTGTAATACAACAATAAGTAGGTCCAATGATACAAGTCATAGTCTAATCTAATCTCATCCACAACAGATAATCACAGATCAAATGCTAGAATAATGTAATTAAATAAAGTGACATATCTCAATAAAAGTGTCTCGGAGAACAATCCGAGAATAAGTCTGATACATCACTGCAATAGACAGGAAATAAAGTAATTAGAAACAGAAATAAATGAGTATCTCAAGCCAATACTCAGGAGAAGTCCTCTGGTACGATCTCATCCTCGGATCCTGGTTCTGCTCCAATGTAGGCACCTGCTTCTGCTCCTGCTAATGCTTTTATCCCGTATACCTCGGGATAGATCTCGTCAGCTAATCCTGGGGACATAATCTGGATCCAGGTCCTCAGGGGACATAGCAAGGTACAATATAACTCAAGCCAAAATAAATACAGTGCAGAAAATAAATGAAACAATAGGGTAAGCTATATAACCATCTATGTGAAATGCAAGATGAGAGCATTACTAAAACTCAGGCTGAGACCACTACAAGCTCTGTGTCGGGGAGCCGGTAGCAGGAATAACACGTAATGGGCCAAGCTCGGGCTTAGAGTCTTGAGCCTCACAATAATGGGGGTTTTATATATATATAATCAGCCTATAGCATGTGTCTCTCCCCACCCAATGTAATCACACGTCTCATGTCCACGAGGCCCATGTCCATGTCACGTGAGATCATATCTAATGCAGCAAGTCATATAATGTATATGAATATAATTTCTATGTGTCATGACCCGCACCCGGAAATTCGGGCACGAGTGCGTGGGTACGTCCAGCCTACGCCGCAGAGTCGACGGTAGTACGCTGTCTAGGTCAAATCCATATTTACTAAACTAGCTCATTCACAATTAACATAGGCAAAATAATAATGAGAACAGAAACTTAAGATTTGCAATTAAAATAAATGTAACAACAGATTCAAATGTTTAGTACAGAAAATTAGAATAAAGTCGGGGACAAACCCGATTAATAGGATAAGAAACAGAAATAAAAGATAGCTACTACTAGCTACTCTGCAGCAGGGGTCTCCTGGGTGGGATCTGGCTCCTCATAGATATTATCAGTCCCCTCATAGGGACCATAATAAGTAGGGGCAAGATCCTCATCATCGCCTAAATCAACAGATCCAGTCAGGAAAGGAGCAAAGTACACAGTGCACAACAAGGTTAAACTAAATATTTATGACAATTAAATATTGAATATCAGGTTGAGAAACTGCATAACAGAACATCATTATCTCAAAGTTAAAGCTGTAAACAGGGATATGAGAAAGCAGAAATAAATGAGACAGGAAATGAAACTACAACAGTCAGCAAGATATATGTAACAAGACCAGAAACTATCTGTGTGAACTTGTGTTTGTTTTTAGAATACATAGTTGGCATGTAGGGGTTTATAAGGCTAATCCGGCCGTCATAAACGGCTATTAAACAGGGGAAATCTAGATCCAGCTGAGGTACAGTCGTGTACCAACAGCTATTAAACATGACAAGGGAAAGGGTAAACTACATGCCTTCTAGGTATTCTCCCACCCGACATAAAAAACAAGACAGAAACTCAAATATTCAAGACATGAAATCCAGTATTTCTAACACTAGGTGTAATCATCAAGGGTACATGTAAGGCAGGGAATTAATTATCACAATATATAAAGATTAACTTGAAGTGCAGGTACTTGCCTGTTGTTTGGATCTGATTAATTTGGTTCTCGGGGGAAAATTCCAGAGATGAGTCCAAAAGCTGAAATAGATATTACCATCACGCTCAGAAGATGTCAAATAGCTAGAAATGCCTGTCCTTGGGTCTAATTTGGAGACAAGGACAAAAATGGCAGTTTCGGGTCAAAACGGGGTCCGCCGGTAGGCCCGCTTTGCACCGAAAAATGTGTCCGGGTCAAAGGTCTCCAAATTCATCAAACTTAGTGTCAACAGGTCAGGAACGCTGATACGAACCCAACGGAACTTCCAGATTTGGATTCCGATGAGTCGAACACAAAATCGCCCATCGAGCGGGGCCTGTGGGGCCCACGACACGCGATTTCGTCAACGTTCTCAGAATCGAACCAAACTTGACCCACAGGACCAGCGTATCACTATGAGTCCGATGGCGCAAGTTTTGTCTCGATCTGACGAGTGTACAAGAAGTTAGGGCGAATTATAGAAAAGTCGGATACGGGGCGATGTCCGCGGATACGCGTTGATTCCGGTGTGCACGCACACCCGAATCAGCTTCCACGAAATCTCACATGTCCGTATCGATGACGCGCACGTATCTGTGAAGACCGCACGTGACCAAGTCATCCCGTTTGGCGGGGCGCACTCAGTTCCGGGGTGAAACAGGGTCTGATTTTTCCTGTTTTTGGATCGCGGTGTGCGATCACCACAGGAAGCGATGCCCCGAACAGTTTGTCCGGGCACCGAGAGGGTCATACAGGCTTCACAACGCAATTTGCGGAATTGAAAACGGAGCTACGAGGCGAAAGTTACACGCACCTGAAGGGGACCCGAAAATCAGGGTCGATTCGTGTCTGACACGTGTCCGACTCGTGTCGGACACAGGAAGGGGAATTAGGCTAGGGTTAGGGTTTCGGTGAGCTACGGCGGTGGCCGGTGGTCGACACGGCGGCGGAGAACGGCGCTGGGGCGGCGCGGCGGCGCGGGGACGGCGGCGCTGGCTGCTGCTGTTGCCGCTGCTGTCGCTGTGGTCGACCGGAGGACGGAGGAGGAGGCGGCGCCGAGGGAGGAGGACGGCGCTGGGTGGCTCACGGCGGCGAGGGTGGTGGAGCGTGGCGGCTAGGGCGGCGCCGACGACTAGGGTTAGGGTTGGAGAGGGAGGAGGCTGGAGGAGGAAGACGACGAGAGGAGAGGGTTTATATAGGGGGAGGCGGCGGTTGCAGGGCCGGGAAGGGCGGAGCGGAGGGGGCGACGTGGGGCTGGGCGCGAAATGCGCGGCGCTGCGCGCGGCGGCCGGCGCTGGACGCGGGGGGGACGTGGGGCTGGTCGTGGGTTGGCGGGTCGGGCTGACGGCGGGTCGGGTTCGGTTGAACCCGACCCGACCCGATAGGGTTGGGTCTGGGCTGAGGGAGCGGGCTGGGCCGCGGCCCAATGGGCCAGGGCGGGCTGGGCCGATAAAAATAATAATAATAATAATAATAATAATTAAAAACAGTTAATTAATTAATAAAAATATGTTTTTAGGCATTTAAAAATAGTTCTGAGGTCCAGAAAAATCCAAAAAAATTATCCTAAGTCCAATTTTTTATTTTACACCCAAAAATATTATTTTCATGATATTTTAATATTATTTATTGACAATTAAAAATTATTTATTAATTAAAAACCTTGATTTTAATTTCAAAAAATTCCCAGAAAATTCCAGAAAATTAGAAAAAATCCAAGATTTAATAATTTGAAAATTCAGGGGGTTTACAACCTACCCAACTTACAAAAATTTCGTCCTCGAAATTTAAGATTAACGAAGGCACGAAATGAAAGGCCGAGAAATGAAATATACCTCAGGGTTCAAAAAGATAAGGGTAGCGCTCTCTAATCTCGTCTTCTCGCTCCCAGGTGGATTCGCCGGGAGAATGGTGCTTCCAAGCTACGCGAACCAAGGAAATGACCTGGTTCCGTAGAACTTTCTCCGATCGATCCAGTATCTCCACGGGTTGCTCTTGGTAAGTCAGACTTGGGCCTACTTCGAGCTCTGAGTGATCCAAAATGTGGCTGGGGTCTGACACGTACTTTCTCAGCTGCGACACGTGGAAGACGTTATGTACTCCATCCAGAGAGGGTGGCAATGCCAGTCGGTATGCCACTTCTTCGATTTTCTCCTGTATGCCAAAAGGTCCAATAAATCTCGGGCTGAGTTTTCCACTCCTTCTGAACCTAATGGTACCACGTGTCGGGGAAATCTTCAAGAATACCAGTTCTCCAACCTTTAACAAAGTCATAATCAAGTCTTAGTTCCATAATCAAAATGTTTAAATTGACTTGAATTTCATAAATTTAATTACCTCAAATTCCAAGGGCCTTCGGTGGCTATTTGCCCAATGTCGTTGCCTGTCTTGAGCCACTCGAAGTCTGTCCCTTATTTGCTTTACCTTCTCAGCTGAATTGATCACCATCTCTGGTCCCAGCAGGGCTTTCTCCAACGTCGTCCGATAGCGGGGTACGACATCTTCGTCCATACAGAGCTTCAAATGGAGTCATCTCAATACTTGCTTGGTAACTGTTATTATAAGAGAACTCCACCAGATGTAGATAGTCTTCCCAGGATCCTCCAAAATCCAGAGCACATGTACGGAGCATATCTTCAAGTGTCTAGATTGTACGTTCCGATTGTCCATCGGTTTGGGGATGATAAGCTGTGCTGAATTTGAGTTGAGTCCCCAAGCTGGCTTGTAAGCTCTTCCAGAAGTGAGAGGTGAATCTTGAATCTCGGTCGGAGACAATACTTACTGGAACTCCATGCAGCCTGACAATGTGTCTGATATATAAATCTGCCAGCTTTTCTGTAGATAGCCCCACTTTGAAAGGTAGAAAATGTGCAGACTTGGTCAGTCTATCTACTATCACCCAGATTGCATCCTTTCCACTAGGTGTCCTTGGAAGACCGGAAACAAAATCCATTGTGATATGTTCCCACTTTCACTCCGGAATGGGTAGTGGTTGAAGCAATCCTCCAGGTCTTTGTCTTTCTGCCTTGACTTGCTGGCACACTAAACAACGAGATACGAACCTGGCTACTTCTCTTTTCATGCCATGCCACCAAACATGCGTCCTCAGGTACTTGTACATCTTGTTGGCTCCTGGATGTATAGAGTATTGCGATTTGTGCGCCTCTTGCATAATTTCTTCTCTTATGTATCCTCGAGTTACACATAATCTATCGCCATGCCTCAGTGATCCATCTTCATGAATTCTGAAATCTTCCACTAATCCAGCTTGCACTTGTCCTCGAAGGCTTCGCAGGCCTTCGTCTTGGAACTGAGTCTCCTTGATCTTGTCTATTAAAGTAGACTGAATCTGCAGGTTCATCATTTGGCCTTCTTTTCCTGGGATAATTACTTCAATACCTAAACTTTCCAAGTCCTCTAGCAGGTGTCTGTCCATAGTCAAGTACATCGCCATAGGACATCTGCTTAGAGCATCAACAACTACATTGGCCTTCCCAGGATGATATTGAAGGGTGATATCAAAGTCTTTCATTAGTTCCAGCCACCTTCTTTGCCTCATGTTTAGCTCTTTCTGAGTGAAGATATATTTTAGACTTTTATGGTCCGTAAATATTTCCACCCTTTCTCCATAAAGATAATGCTTCCATAGCTTAAGAGCAAAAATGACAGCTGCCAATTCTAAATCATGAGTTGGATAGTTCTTTTCATGGGGTCGAAGCTGTCTAGAGGCATATGCTATTACTTTCTTGTTCTGCTCCAAAACACAACCTAGACCTTTTCCAGAAGCATCACTATAAATAGCGAAACCTCCGGTTCAAGAAGGTAAGGTCAGAATAGGGGCAGTAGTCAGCCTTTTCTTCAATTCCTCAAAAGCATGCTGACATGCATCAGTCCAGGTGAACTCTTCATCCTTCCTTGTTAATTTTGTCATGGGTTCAGCAATTCTTGCAAAGTCCTTCACAAACTTTCGATAGTAGCCAGCTAGTCCCAGGAAACTTCTAATCTCTGCTACAGAGTCTGGAGTGGGCCAGGATTTTACTGCAGCTATCTTCTTAGGATCTACTGCTATTCCATCTCCAGTCACAACATGTCCCAAGAATTCTACTTTGTCTAGGAAGAAAGCACATTTAGATAATTTTCCATAAAGTTTTTCCTTCCTCAAAGTCTCCAATGCTAACCTCAAATGTTCTTCATGTTCTTCATGTTCTTCGGGGGTCTTGGAGTAGATCAAAATATCATCAATGAAGACCACTATAAATTTGTCAAGGTATAGCTGGAAAACTCTGTTCATTAAGTTCATAAAAACTGCTGGAGCATTCGTCAACCCGAACGGCATTACTAAGAATTCGTAGTGTCCGTTCCGGGTATTGAAAGCAGTTTTAGGGATGTCTTCCTTTCTCACCCTTACTTGGTGGTAACCGGACCTCAAATCAATCTTTGAAAATACCCGAGCTCCACTCAACTGATCAAATAAGTCATCTATCCTGGGCAGGGGATACTTATTCTTAATTGTTAAGGCATTCAAGGCCCTATAGTCAATACCCATTCGGGATGTTCCGTCCTTCTTGGGCACAAATAATACTGGAGCTCCCCAGGGTGAGACACTAGACCTAATGAAGCATTTGTCTTCTAGTTCTTTGATTTGCTCATTTAGTTCTATTATCTCCTTCTTGTTGATTCTGTAGGGATTTTGAGATACTGGTGCTGCTCCTGGCACTAAGTCAATGGAGAATTCAACTTCTCGGTCTGGGGGTAAGCCTGGGAGATCCTCAGGGAAGACATCAAGGTATTCAGAGATGATAGGTAGTGGCACTTCTTCTGTTACTAGGGCTCCACAAATTTTGTTATTACCCATTTCTCTAGAACCTCTAACAAATTCAAATTCTGGCTTGTCAGGGGGCCTGAAGATTACACTACCTCTGTGGCAGTCTATAGTGGCATGATGTTGACTCAACCAATCCATACCCAGTATAATATCAAAACTGGGCACTGGCATTACGAGTAGCCTAGCATACAGTTCTCTTCCACACAATGTAATAGGACAATTGTTACAGGCATCACTAACCGGGATGATTCCTCCACCGGTAATGATCTTATAACAATTCCTAAGGGGTTTAGTGATTAAGCTATGCTTCATAAGGAAATCTACTGACATGAATGAATGTGAAGCTCCAGAGTCAAATAAAGTAATAGCTGGTATTGAATTTATAAGCACAGAACCTGTAATCACGTCTGCTGTGGCCTCAGCTTCTTCCAGAGTCATTGCATAAGCACGGCCTTGCTGCGGTGCACCCCTCTGTTGCTGCTGTTGGTGCTGAGCAAAGCGTTGTTGTTGTGTTGGAAGCGGGGGTCCCCTCTGTTGTACTGCTGGGGCCCTGGCCTGGGCTGGAGCCTTTGGTGCAGCGGTGCGTCCTTGAGCAGCTGGACAGTCCCTCATTTGATGCACTGCTGAGCCGCAGTAGAGGCAGGCACCTAGCCTCTTCCTGCAGACTTGCCAAGTATGACCTGGTTTTTGGCAAAAGTTACAAGCAGCAGCTTGTTGGTTCTGTCCTTGAGCCTGGTGTTGGGGTGCTGGAGCTCGAGAGAGAGGACGCTGAGTTTGCTGCGGGGCCCTCTGCTGTTGTTGTTGTTGAAAAGGGCGTTTGTTGGGTCCCGTATTTCTGGTATCTCTCTCTCGTTTCAGTTTATGCCCCATATCTCTTTCAACGCCTTGTGCCACGCTCAGGATTTCTTCATAGGTGCGAGCTCGGCTGGTGGTGACAGCAAGGCGAATATCCGGAGACAGCCCCTTCTTGAATCTACGGGCTCTGTCCTCTGGGGTACGAACCATGTACTCCGCAAAGTGGCTTAACCTGCTAAATTCAGCAGTATATTCATCAACAGACAGGTTACCTTGTTCCAGTCTCTCGAATTGGCTTTCGAGAGCTTTCCGAGCCACTTCGGGGTAGAATTTCTCCTTGAATAGTCTCTTGAAGTCCTCCCAGGTGATGTCAGGAGCAGATAGTTGGGGTTCATCTCTGAACCAGGTTCGAGCAATGTCGAACAGTTGCAGGCTTGCGGACTCCACTTTGAGGTCATCAGGGACCCGAGCAGTCTTCAGGAGTCTCTCGACATTCTCTATCCACTCATCGGCATAGAGAATGCCCTCAGTTCCGTAAAATTCCAGGGGTCTTAGATTCTTGAAGTCTTTAGCACTCCCTGGCCTTTTGAGTGACGACTCCTGGGACTTAAGAGCTTCTGAGAGACTGGTCCGCAGAAGTGCAGTCTGTTCTTTCTGGGATTCTACCAATCCCTGGAACACTCCAAGTAGCTGTGCCCCATCCAGAGTAACTGCCGGAACAGATGGAGGCGGCGGGAGTGCAAGAGTCTCGGGCACGTTCTGCTCAGCTGGTTCTGATGTGCCTCCTACTGTGTTTCTTGTCTGGACCATTCTGAAAGATTAAGGGATAGGGAAGATCAGAATAGAATACTTGAAAATCAAAGGCGATAGGAAAATTAAGCAGCAATGATATCAAGAATTGAAATAAGGACCATATACTGTGAATGAGCTTTTCCTAGAATCCTTAATTTTATTCCATACCCTGTCCTAGGGTATTACCCTATTTAAGGATAGGACCTGCATGGGCCACCATAAAAATGTGTCACGACCCGCACCCGAAAATTCGGGCACGAGTGCGTGGGTACGTCCAGCCTACGCCGCAGAGTCGGCGGTAGTACGCTGTCTAGGTCAAATCCATATTTACTAAACTAGCTCATTCACAATTAACATAGGCAAGATAATAATGAGAAACAAAAACTTAAGATTTGCAATTGAAATAAATGTGACAACAGATTTAAATGTTTAGTACAGAAAATCAGAATGAAGTCGGGGACAAACCCGATTAATAGGATAAGAAACAGAAATAAAAGATAGCTACTACTAGCTACTCTGCAGCAGGGGTCTCCTGGGTGGGATCTGGCTCCTCATAGGTATCATCAGTCCCCTCATAGGGACCATAATAAGTAGGGGCAAGATCCTCATCATCGCCTAAATCAACAGATCAAGTCAGGAAAGGAGCAAAGTACACAGTGCACAACAAGGTTAAACTAAATATTTATGACAATTAAATATTGAATATCAGGTTGAGAAACTGCATAACAGAACATCATTATCTCAAAGTTAAAGCTGTAAACAGGGATATGAGAAAGCAGAAATAAATGAGACAGGAAATAAAACTACAACAGTCAGCAAGATATATGTAACAAGACCAGAAACTATCTGTGTGAACTTGTGTTTGTTTTTAGAATACATAGTTGGCATGTAGGAGTTTATAAGGCTAATCCGGCCGTCATAAATGGCTATTAAATAAGGGAAATCTAGATCCGGCTGAGGTACAGTCGTATACCAACAGCTATTAAACATGACAAGGGAAAGGGTAAACTACATGCCTTCTAGGTATTCTCCCACCCGACATGAAAAACAAGACAGAAACTCAAATATTCAAGACATAAAATCCAGTATTTCTAACACTAGGTGTAATCATCAAGGGTACATGTAAGGCAGGGAATTAATTATCACAATATATAAAGATTAACTTGAAGTGCAGGTACTTGCCTGTTGTTTGGATCTGATTAATTTGGTTCTCGAGAGAAAATTCCAGAGATGAGTCCAAAAGCTGAAATAGACATTACCATCACGCTCAGAAGATGTCAAATAGCTAAAAACGCCTGTCCTTGGGTCCAATTTGGAGACAAGGGCAAAAACGGCAGTTTCGGGTCAAAACGGGGTCCGCCGGTGGGCCGACTTTGCACCGAAAAACGTGTCCGGGTCAAAGGTCTCCAAATTCACCAAACTTAGTGTCAACAGGTCAGGAACGCTGATACAAACCCAACGGAACTTCCAGATTTGGATTCTGATGAGCCGAACACAAAATCGCCCGTCGAGCGGGGCCTATGGGGCCCACGACATGCGATTTCGTCAACGTTCTCAGAATCGAACCAAACTTGACCCACAGGACCAGCGTATCGCTACGAGTCCGATGGCGCAAGTTTCGTCTCGATCTGACGAGTGTACAAGAAGTTAGGGCAAATTGCAGAAAAGTCGAATACGGGGCGATGTCCGCGGATACGCGTTGATTCCGGTGTGCACGCACACCCGAATCAGCTTCCACGAAATCTCATATGTCCGTATCGACGACGCGCACGTATCTGTGAAGACCGCACGCGACCAAGTCGTCCCGTTTGGCGGGGCGCACTCAGTTCCGGGGTAAAATAGGGTCTGGTTTTTCCTGTTTTTGGATCGCGGTGTGCGATCACCACAGGACGCGATGCCCCGAACAGTTTATCCGGGCACCGAGAGGATCATACAGGCTTCACAACGCAATTTGCGGAATTGAAAACGGAGCTACGAGGCGAAAGTTACACGCACCTGAAGGGGACCCGAAAATCAGGGTCGATTCGTGTCTGACACGTGTCCGACTCGTGTCAGACACATGAAGGGAAATTAGGCTAGGGTTAGGGTTTCGGTGAGCTACGGCGGTGGCCGGTGGTCGGCACGGCGGCGGAGAACGGCGCTGGGGCTGCACGGCGGCGCGGGGACGGCGCGGCGGCGCGGGGACGGCGGCGCTGGCTGCTGCTGTTGCCGCTGCTGTCGCTGTGGTCGACCGGAGGACGGAGGAGGAGGCGGCGCCGAGGGAAGAGGACGGCGCTGGGTGGCTCACGGCGGCGAGGGTGGTGGAGCGTGGCGGCTAGGGGGCGCCGACGACTAGGGTTAGGGTTGGAGAGGGAGGAGGCTGGAGGAGGAAGACGACGAGGGGAGAGGGTTTATAAAGGGGGAGGCGGCGGTTGCAGGGCCGGGAAGGGCGGAGCGGAGGGGGCAACGTGGGGCTGGGCGCGGAACGCACGGCGCTGCGCGCGGCGGCCGGTTATGGACGCGGGGGGAACGTGGGGCTGGGTCGTGGGTTGGCGGGTCGGGCTGACGGCGGGTCGGGTTCGGTTGAACCCGACCCGACCCGATAGGGTTGGGTCTGGGCTGAGGGAGCGGGCTGGGCCGCGGCCCAATGGGCCAGGGCGGGCTGGGCCGATAAAAATAATAATAATAATAATAATAATAATAATTAAAAACAGTTAATTAATTAATAAAAATTTGTTTTTAGGCATTTAAAAATAGTTCTGAGGTCCAGAAAAATCCAGAAAAATTACCCTAAGTCCAATTTTCCATTTTACACCCAAAAATGTTATTTTCATGATATTTTAATATTATTTATTGACAATTAAAAATCATTTATTAATTAAAAACCTTGATTTTAATTTCTGAAAATTCTCAGAAAATTCCAGAAAATTAGGAAAAATCCAAGATTTAATAATTTGAAAATTCAGGGGGTTTACACTATGTCATAAAACCTGTATCCTATACGGAATAACCATGAATATCTCAGAAAGATTCTGTCTCATAAATAGTGTCAAGTGTCCTGGGTTATGATGTACTTGATAAGACAAGTATGAGAAATATAGGGTCTCGGTATCCATGTCTAGATGACAATACACAACGCCGCGTACGGTGTTGGCAACCGACTATTAATTGGACACTAAGTAAGTCACACGGTTCTAGGTTAAGCATGTACGACAACATAAATGAACCAAAAAAATAAATAACAAAATTGCAATGTAGGCAAGGTACACTTGCCTGGGGTTTGAATACCAACAGCGGTCCCTGTATCAGTGGATCCTGCAGGTACTCCTTCAAAAGCTGTAATAAACATCACCAATAGTCTCAGAAAATATCAAATAGCTAGAACCGCCTGTCCTTAAGTTCAATTTGGACACAGGGACAAAAATGACAGTTCCTGGCCAAAGCGGGGTCCACATGTGGGCCGCTTTGCACCGAAAAACGTATCAGGGACAAAGGTCTCCAAATTTGTCAAACTTAGTGTCAACAAGTCAGAAACAATGATACGAACCCAATGGAACTTCCAGAACTGGATTCCGATGAGCCGATCACAAAATCGCCCGTCAAGTGGAGCCACGGGGCCCACGATACGCGATTTTGTCAACATTTTCAGAATCGAACCAAACTTGGGTCACAGGACCAGCATATTGCTATGAGTCCAATGGCGCAAGTTTCGTTTCGATCTGACGTGTGTACACAAAGTTACAACGTATTCCAGAACGGGCGAATATGGGGCGTTGTCGGCGGATATGCGTTGATTTCGGTGTGCACGCACATCCAAATCAACTTCTGCAAAATCTCGCACGTTCGTATCAACGGCGTGCACGTTTCGGTGAAGATCGCACGTGACCAAGTCGTCCCGTTTGGCGGGGCGCACTCAGTTCCAGGGTGAAACAGGGTATTATTTTTTCTGTTTTTGGATCGCGGTTCGCGATCGCCACAGGATGCGACGCACCGAGCGGGTTACACGGGCATCGAGAGGGTTACACAGTCTATGTGACACAACTGACAGAACGGAAAATGGAATAACGAAGAGAGAGAACAGGTTACCTGAACAGGGCTTCGTGGAACGAGAATTCCTCGTGTCCGGGTGACTGTTTCGTGTCCTGGTTCAAATATGCCGTGTCAGGTCTGAGGCTGCTGCGTCCGGAGTTAGGGCGGCTGTGTCCGGGGCTAGGGCGGTTGTGTTCGGGTCTCTGGGAGTGGGCGTTCGGCTGTGGGGTGTTCTGGTCGGTGGTCGACGTCGGTGGAGTCGGCGGAGAGGTGGTATTCGTCGAGGGTGCTGCGGGTCGGGGTGAGGTGGTGATGGTCGAGGCGGAGGGAGAGGGACGGCCGAGGGAGGTGGTCGAGAGGGGTGCTCGGTGCAACGGCGGAGAGGGGAGTGTTGGTCGAGGCTGGGCTAGGGCGGCTGTGGGTGGTTCGTCGTCGAGAGGGGAGAGCGGGTCGACGTTTGGGGTGGTGGTCGACGGGAAAACTGGAGGCGAGGGCTCGAGCGGGGTCGTCGGCTTGGCCGCGGGGAGAGATGGAGGGCTGTGGGGGTGGTGGTGCTTGGCTGGGCTAGGGCGGAGCTAGTGAGGGGAGATGGAGGGGTCGACGAGGGTAGTCGACGTTAGGGTTCAGGCGAGGGAGCGGTCGCTGCGGGCGGAGGAGAGAGATGACTAGGGTTGTGGCGACGGCGGGGCACAGAAGTCGAGGCATTTAAATAGGCGGCCGGAACAGTGAAGTCGGCTAGGAATCCGACTAGGGTTTGGATTGGGTAACGGGTCCGGGTCCGCGGGTCGGGTTCAACATGAATCTGGCCCGACCCGCTAGTGTTTAAGTATGGGTTCGGGTAGGCGGATTTTGGGTCGGGTTTAGATCCGACCCGACCCGCTAAGGTTGGGTTCGGTTCAGTTGAACCGGGTCTGAGTTGGTTTGGGTTGGTTTGGTTCAATTGAACCGGGTTTATTTCTATGGTTTAATTTGGTTTAAATCTACGTTAGTTTTTAGGGCTTTAAAAATGCTTCTGGGGTCCAATAAATTCCCGAAAAATTACCCTATGTCTAGTTTTTCATTTTACACCATAAAATATTATTTTCATAATATTTTAATATTAATTAACATTATTTAAAAAATATTTAATTACAAAATACCTAGGTTTTAATTACAGAAAAAATCCTAGAAAATTACAAAAAATTATAAAAAATCCAAATTAAAAATTCTTGAAAAAATCAGGGGAGTTACAGTTAGTGACAGAACCTAAACTGCCACCTCACCCCAAAGACACACAGGCATCTATTAACAACACCCCTACCCCTATCACTGAACAGCAAGAACTCCTAAATCAGTGACTACAACTTGTTGTACCTGATTAGAGAAATCAGTGTGCAACTGATATTGTATAACCTGACAACTTGACACATATTCCAGCTACTGATACAACACTCACAGCGTAAACACCTACACTAACTTGCAGGTAACCCCAATATATATGCATACAGAGGTTATGTTGTTCAATATTAAAAACTTAAACCCAGACACGAGCACCAAGAATACACATCAAGAACACACTACATACTAGGATACATATTATACCTAGGCTTGATTATAACTCCTCAAATCTGATACTGAACACCACTCCCGATACCCTTGCACATGCCTGGATCACAGTGCCCCAGCATCATCAACACTTGTATGTATCTTATAGCTGTCATCAGAACTTACCCCCCCCTCATTGCTGCTCACTGCAGTTCTTCCCACAGTGCACCCAGTGTACACTAGTACCCTCTGTGTCTCACACACTTAAGTATATGTAATCACCTAAAATTTTAGAATTTAAAACTTAATTTTTTGAATTTAAATAGCATTTTTTTGTAATTTTAAACAAATAAAACTAAGGTAATCTGATTTTAAATAATTTTTAAAAGATATTAAATAATACTAAAATGTGATGAAAATTATATTTTCTAATGTAAAATTAAAAACCGGACATAGGGTATTTTTTTTGGGAATTTATTGGACCCCGGACGTATTTTTAAAGCTCTAAAAACTATTATAAAAATTAACCTAATTAACCCTGAACCCGGTTCACCTAAACCAATTTAAACCAAACCCAAAATAGACCGAACCGGCCGGTCTGCCCGAACCGACCCAACCCACCTTAGCGGGTCGAATCTGGGTCAGACCCGACCCGCTTGGACCCGACCCGACCCGCCTGAATCCCTGATCCCCAACCGTTCTCCTACTCGACGATTCCCCTGCCGGCGGTCGTTTCCGCTGCCGTGGCCGCCGGCGACCCCCCATCTTCACCTTCTCCCAACGCCGGCCGCCTTCTCTTCCTATTCCGGCCAAACTCCGGCCTTTCCACCTCCCCTATCCCTCTATTTAACCCCCGCGTCCGGCCACCGATTTTCCCCTTCCACTCTCCTCAGCCTCCGACTCCGGACCTCCCCTCCGTTCCAGCTAGCCTCCGGCGCCGCCCTCCAGCACCGGAATCTGGCCGCCCTCGACCATGCAACCATGCCGGCCTCCCAGAACCTGACGCCCAGTCCTCTAGCCGACTCCTCAAACCTTTGCACCTCCAGAAACCCGCGGCCAGCACAGCCTCTTGCCTTCACCCGACTCCGGCCGGTACCTCAGCACCGGCGCCGCCTCCACCCGCACCCCGGCCGACTCCGGCGATACCCTCAGCCGTCTAGCATAGCCTCCGGCAAGCGAGGACACAACAGAACCTAAGCCCTAGCCAGGACACGGCTTGGACACAGTGTCCAGGACACGGTAGACTCGAACCAGACATGCGTAATTCGGACTTTTGGAGCCCTGTTCAGGTACTCATATCTCTCTCCTCGCTGCCCCGATTTCTATTCCGTCAGTTGTGACGCGTAGGCTGTGAGACCCCCTCAGTGCCTGTGCAAACCGCTCGGTACATCGCGTCCTGTGGTGATCGCGAACCGCGATCCAAAAACAGGAAAACCAACGCCCCGTTTTACCCCGGAACTGAGTACGCCCCGTTTTACCTCGGAACTGAGTACGCCCCGCCAAACGGGATGACTTAGTCACGTACGGTCTTCACCGATACGTGCGCATCGTTGATACGGACGTGCGAGATTTCATAGAAGTTGATTCGGATGTGCGTGCACACCGGAATCAACGTGTATCCGCCGACAACGTCCCGTATCCGTCTATTCTGGAACACGCTGTAACTTAGTGTACACATGTCGGATCGAGACGAAACTTGCACCATCGGACTCATAGCAATACGCTGGTCCTGTGAGCCAAGTTTGGTTCGATTCTGAGAACGTTGACAAAATCGCATATCGTGGGCCCCACAAGCTCCACTTGACGGGCGATTTTGAGATCGGCTCATCAGAATCCAATTCTGGAAGTTCCGTTGGGTTCGTATCATCGTTCCTGACTTGTTGACACTAAGTTTGACAAATTTGGAAAACTTTGTCCCTGACATAATTTTTGGTGCAAAGCGGCCCACATGTGGACCCCGCTTTGACCAGGAAATATCATTTTTGCCCTTATGTCCAAACTGGACTTAAGGACAGACGTTTCTAGCTATTTTATATTTTCTGAGACTGTTTGTAATGTTCATTTCAGCTTTTGGAGGAGTATTTACAGGACCCACTGATACAGGGACCGCTACTGGTATTCCAACCCCAGGCAAGTGTATCTTGCCAACTTGCAGTACTATTATTATTTACTTTGACTTAGTTATAATTGTTGTACATGCTTAAACCTAGGACCGTCTGATATACTTAGCGTCCGATTAATAGTCGGGTGCCAACCCCGTACGCGGAGTTGTGTACGTCATCTAGAGATGGACATTCGTGACCCTTTACATTCTCGTACTTATTTTATCAAGTACATTATACCCTAGGACACTTGACACCATACATATGACAGAATCTTCCTGAGATATTCATGGTGATTCTGTGTAGGATACAGGATTGACATAGACATTATATTCTTAGAGATTATATGACTTATTGCATTAGTTATGATCTCACGTGACATGGACATGAGACGTTATGGACATGAGACGTGTGATTACATTGGGTGGGGAGAGACACACAGGCTACAGGCTGTTCTATATATATCTACTACTATTGTGGGGTTGTAGACTCTCGAGCAGAGCTAGACCCATTACTTGTTATTACTGCTACCCGGCTCCCCGACACAGAGCTTGTAGCGGTCTCAGCCTGAGTACTAGTGATGCTCTCAGTTGCATTTTCATATAGATGGTTATGTAGTTACCCTACTTATTTTATTTACTATTTTACTGCATTTACTTTGTCTTGTATTATTTGTACCTTGCTATGTCCCCTGAGGACCTGGATTCTGGATGATGTCCCCACGTTTAGCAGAAGAGCATTATCCCGAGGTTTACGGGACAGGAGCAGAAGTTGTACCAGAACCTGTTGCTGGAACTGAACCAATCCCAGAAGAAGAGGTGATGGCTGAAGACTTTTTCTGAGTATATGTTATTTGTACTCATCAGATACTTTATTTTGGACTCCTTTGTTCTGGTCTGTTGAACTAGTATTTTAAACTATTATCGGGTTGTTCCCCGAAATACTCTGCTGAGACTGGATGTTGATTTACTTTCCTTATTGCTGTTGAACTTATTATCTTCTGTGTGGATGAGATTAGTTTTGACTTGTTGTTGTAGCCCTTATATTACAGCTTAAGTATGCCTTGATGGATCCATTAAATTGGGTTTGTCCATCGGTGCATGCTGCTGGCCATTGCCACGTGTCTAGTCCATTGGTATTTTGGAACTGGGACGTGACATGGTTTTTCTGGTGGCCCATGCAGGTCTCACGACTAAATTGTTCGGTTTCAACTTAGGGACCGAGCAAGCCTGTAACAAGGATAGGGTAGGTTATAGGATCTCATCCATTGTTTGAATCGTTTTTGAACTCTATATCGAATTCGAATTAAGTACTTGATTTGCATCCTGCTTTGATTCTAATGAACGCTCTCATAAAGTTTATTTTGGATACAGAATAATGGATTCAAGAATTGGAGATGAAAATCCTTTGAGTATACCACAAGATGCTGTGGTTACCTATGGAGACGGAGTGACACCCGAGAATAGAGGGCAATCCTCTCAAAGTGGTCAAGCTGAACAGCATAATCCAAGGTTCCGGCGCGACGACATCCCACCTCCGCCGCAGTTCACTCCGCAGATGCCTGTCTTTCCACCAGGGCAAGACATGGACGGACAGCAGATGTTTCAGATGTTTTATGCCATGATGCAAGCCCAACAGCAGGTTTAATAGGAGGCGCAGCGTCATGAGGCAGAGTATCTGAGAACCAGCCTAGTAACCGCATTGGAGCAGGCGAACCCACAAGCTAGGCGATCAGCGACGGGATCTATCACTGATTTCCGTCAACTCAAGCCCCGTACCTTTTCGGGCAAGAAAGGACCAACTGAAGTGCACGAGTGGCTCACAAACACACAACACCAGTTGGAAGCAGCTGAACTTCCGAGGGAGAGATGGATGACTGCTGTCAGGATGCAGTTGACTGACAAT
This sequence comes from Iris macrosiphon, assembly GCA_036927795.1. Taxonomy (NCBI): domain Eukaryota; kingdom Viridiplantae; phylum Streptophyta; class Magnoliopsida; order Asparagales; family Iridaceae; genus Iris; species Iris macrosiphon. The sequence continues at coordinate 195,327,240 of JAYESA010000006.1, forward strand.
GCGCACCATTGGTGGCTATCCGAAGAGAGGAGGCTCGGACATGACCGAGTCACTTGGGAAGAGTTCTCCAGACTCTTCCAAGAGATGTATATCTCAGCTGTTGCTCGGTCAGAACTCCGAGACAAGTTCAACCGCCTTATCCAAGGCAATATGTCGGTGGAAGAGTACAATGCCGAATTCATTCGCCTGAGTCGCTTTGCCCCTTCTCTAATTCCTACCGAAGAAGAGAAGGCGGAGAAGTTCTTCAACGAACTCAGATTTGAGCTCCAGAGGTTGATCGGATCTGTTGCACCTACATCATACACCGACGTCCTTGCTGCAGCACGTCGTATGGAGCATGTTACCAGGAGGGAGTCAAGTCTGAAGCGGCCATTCACATCAGTACCATTCAGGGCATCACAGGGGGATTCTGCAAAGTGACCCCAGAAGAATCTACCTCAGAGAGCAACACCAAGAACCCTACCTACTTGTCATTTCTGCGGCAAGTTAGGTCACATTAAAAAGGAGTGTAGACGCAAGTTGGGACTATGCCTGGTTTGCGGATCCAACCAGCATTTATCCAGTGACTGCTCTGAACGCAGAGAGGGAGCACCAAGACTAGCTTTACCTGCACCAAGGCCAGTTTATCCAGCAATGGGAGCACAACAGACGGAAGTTGGAGGAGTCAGACCACCAGCTCTAGGAGGATATCAGCAGAGACCACCATTGCCACCACAGGCAGCACTATTCCAGCAGGCTCGTCAGCAGAGGGGTCCAGCTCAGGGACGAGGTCAGGCATTTGCATTGGCAGTTGAGGAGGAAGCTACTGCTGGAGAAGTTATAGCAGGTACTATTTTAGTAGCTTCATTACCTGCTGTAGCTTTATTTGATTCTGGGGCATCGCATTCATTCATAGCTGCTAGCTTCGTAGCTACCCATAGAGTAGCTACTGTACCCCTTCCGAAGACTAAGAGAATTCTTACGGGAGGTGAAATTATCCCGGTTAGTGATATCTGTAGATCCTGTTCGGTAGTAGTCTGTGGAAGAGAGATACGAGCCCAATTTCTGATCTTTTCTATGCCTGATTATGATGTTGTACTTGGTATGGACTGGTTAAGTCAGTATCATGCGACTCTTGATTGTCAGCTTGGAAGGGTTATATTTAGACCCCCTGGGCATTCAAAGTTTGAGTTTTTTCGGGGAGCTGTAGAGCAAGGTGTTCAGCCAACTCTTAGGGTATTATCTGTAGAAGGGGAGTCAGGTTACCCAAGAGTCATATCAGAGTTTGTGGATGTATTTTCTGATGATCTTCCAGGTTTACCACCTGATCGGGAAATAGAATTCACAATAGACTTAACTCCAGGAGCAGAGCCTATCACTTCATCAGTATATCGGCTAGCACCTAAGGAGTTAGTGGAGTTGAAGAATCAAGTTGATGATCTTCTGGAGAAGGGTTTTATCTGGCCCAGTGTTTTACCTTGGGGAGCACCCATACTTTTTGTACCGAAGAAGGATGGAACAGTTCGCCTGTGTATTGATTACAGGGCACTAAATGCTGTAACTATTAAGAACCGGTACCCCTTGCCACGCATTGATGACTTATTTGATCAATTGAGTGGAGCTAGGGTATTCTCAAATATTGACCTTAGATCCGGTTATCACCAGATTAGAGTGAGGAAGGAAGATATACCGAAGACAGCCTTCAGGACCAAGTATGGACACTATAAGTTCTTAGTAATGCCGTTTGATTTAACCAACGCGCCAGCTGTGTTCATGAGTTTGATGAACAGAGTTTTCCATCAGTATTTGGACAAATTTGTGGTTGTGTTTATTGATGATATTCTGGTATATTCCAAAAGCTACGAAGAGCACGAGGAGCATCTCAGAATCGTGCTAGTATTTTGAGGCAGGAGAAGTTATATGCCAAGCTCGGTAAATATGAGTTCTGTATGGATAAGGTGCCTTTCTTGGGACATATCATCTCAGGAGAAGGACTTTCAGTTGATCCAGAGAAGGTTGCTGCCATTGAGACTTGGCCTACACCTACATCAGTTGCTGAAGTGAGAAGTTTTCTAGGACTTGCTGGATATTACCGAAGGTTCGTAGAAAATTTCTCAAGGATTGCAGAACCGATGACAAAGTTGACATGTAAGGATCAGGAGTTTGTATGGATAGAAGAATGTCAGAAGAACTTTGAAGAATTGAAGAGGCGTCTAACAACAGCACCAGTCTTGACTCTTTCTTCAGGGTCAGGAGGTTTTGTTGTTTATAGTGATGTGTCAGGTAGTGGACTAGGATGTGTTTTGATGCAACATGGCAAAGTTATCGCTTATGCATCGAGACAGTTGAAGGTCCATGAGAAGAATTATCCAACGCATGATCTTGAGATAGCTGCAGTAATATTTGCACTGAAGATTTGGAGGCACTATCTTTATGGAGAGAAGGTGGAAATCTTCACTGATCACAAGAGTCTGAAGTATGTATATACTCAGAAGGAGCTCAACATGAGGCAAAGATGCTGGCTTGAGTTGATGGTGGACTTTAATATAGATCTGCAGTACCACCCGGGGAAGGCAAATGTAGTAGCGGACGCACTCAGCAGGAAGCCTACGGCTTATTTCTTGACGATGCAGCATGAGCTATTGAGAGATCTACAGGAACTCTAGATAGAGGTTATTTTACCAAGACAGAGTGGCTTGCTGGCTAATCTGGAAGTTAAGTCATCACTTGTGGAGAGGATTAAAGAAGCTTTGCCTACTGATGCTAGATTTCGAAGACTTAAAGAGAAGACAGAAGCAGGCATGCAGACGGGACTTCGCATACATGAGGATGGGACATTAAGGTGCGGAGATCGCCTATATGTTCCAAATAGAGAATTGAGACAGGAGTTAATGACTGAAGCACATAGCTCCATGTACTCTGTTTATCCAGGAGGAACAAAGATGTACCGAGATTTAAGGCAGTATTATTGGTGGCATGGAATGAAGAGGGAGATTTCAAGATTTGTGGCTAAATATTTAGTCTGCCAACAAGTAAAGGCCGAGCATCAGAGGACTGCAGGTATGTTGCAGCCGCTTCCCATACCCAAATGGAAGTGAGAACATATCGCCATGGATTTCGTCACAGGATTCCCAAGGAGCCCCAGCAAAAAAGATGCGGTATGGGTTATTGTGGATCGACTCACTAAATCGGCATATTTTTTGCCGTTTAGAGTTGGACAGTCCACAGAGGTACTAGCCGACATGTATATACGACAAATCGTAAGATTACATGGAGTGCCGGTTAGTATTGTATCAGATCGAGACTCGAAATTTATATCTCATTTCTGGCGAAGCATGCAAGAGAGTCTTGGCACCAGACTCAAATTCAGCACTTCCTATCATCCACAGACAGATGGTCAATCAGAACATATAATTTAGATCTTTGAGGATATCCTGCGATCATGTATGTTAGACTTTGGAGGGTCTTGGAAAGATTATTTGTATTTTGTGGAGTTCTCATACAACAACAGTTATCAGGCAAGCATCCAGATGGCACCTTTCGAGGCGTTGTATGGTAGAAAGTGCAGATCGTCGATATGCTGGAGTGATATTGGAGAGCGTCAAATATTGGGTCCAGAGTTGGTAATGCAAACAGTGGAGAAGGTGAAACAAATTCAGAATCATCTTCGTGCATCTCAGGACAGACAGAAGCATTGGGCTGATACACACAGACGTCCCCTGGAGTTCAAAGAAGGAGAGCACGTATTCTTGAGGATTTTACCTACTCGAGGTACCATTCGATTTGGGAGCAGAGGCAAGTTGAGCCCAAGGTACATTGGGCCCTTTGATATTCTAGAGCGCATTGGTGAGATGGCTTATCGTCTTGCATTACCTCCATCCTTAGAGGGAGTGCATGATGTATTCCATGTCTCACAGCTAAGAAGGTATGTAACTGACCCAAGTCACGTAGTTGATCATTCTGAGATCGCATTAGGCCCAAGCCTGAGATATGAAGAACAACCAGTGGGTATACTCGGCACCAGTGAGAAGACACTGCGAGGACAGACAATTAAACTGGTTTGCGTTGCTTGGAAGCAACACTCTCCTGGTGAATCTACCTGGGAGCGGGAGGATATCATGCGCCAGCGTTATCCCCACTTATTCGAGGATGCAGGTATAACCTAAGCAATTCTTATAAATCTCCTAGTTCTGTTCTTTAGTAGCTTATTCTTTGATTGCGAGGACGCAATCTTCTCAAGGGGGTAGATTATAATCACCTGAAATTTTAGAATTTAAAACTTAATTTTCTGAATTTAAATAGCATTTTTCTGTAATTTTTAACAAATAAAACTAAGGTAATCTGATTTTAATTGATTTTTAAAAGATATTAAATAATACTAAAATGTGATGAAAATTATATTTTCTAATGTAAAATTAAAAACCGGATATAGGATAATTTTCCGAAAATTTATTGGACCCCGGACGTATTTTTAAAGCCCTAAAAACTATTGTAAAAATTAACCTAATTAACCCTGAACCCGGTTCACCTAAACCAATTTAAACCAAACCCAAAGTAGACCGAACCGGCCGGTCTGCCCGAACCGACCCAACCCACCTTAGCAGGTCGGATTCGGGTCAGACTCGACCCGCTTGGACCCGACCCGACCCGCCTGAATCCCTAACCCCCAACCGTTCTCCTACCCGACGATTCCCCTGCCGGCGGCCGTTTCCGCCGCCGTGGCCGCCGGCGACCCCCCATCTTCACCTTCTGCCAACACCGTCCGCCTTCTTTTCCTATTCCGGCCAACCTTCGGCCTTTCCACCTCCCCTATCCCTCTATTTAACCTCCGCGTCCGGCCACCGATTTTCCCCTTCCCCTCTCCTCAGCCTCCGACTCCGGACCTCCCCTCCGTTCCAGCTAGCCTCCGGCGCCGCCCTCCATCACCGGAATCTGGCCGCCCTCAACCACGCCGGCCTCCCAGAACCCGACGCCCAGTCCTCCGGCCGACTCCTCAAACCTCCGCACCTCCAGAAACCCGTGGCCAGCACAGCCTCTTGCCTTCACCCAACTCCGGCCGGCACCTCAGCACCGGCGCCGCCTCCACCCGCACCCCGGCCGACTCCGGCGACACCCTCAGCAGTCCAGTATAGCCTCCGACAAGCGAGGATACAACAGAACCTAAGCCCTAGCCAGGATACGACTTGGACACAGTGTCCAGGACACGGTAGATTCGAACCGGACACGCATAATTTAGACTTTTGGAGCCTTGTTTAGGTACTCATATCTCTCTCCTCGCTGCCCCGGTTTTTATTTCGTCAGTTGTGACGCGTAGGCTGTGAGACCCCCTTGGTGCCCGTGCAAACCGCTCGGTGCATCGAGTCCTGTGGTGATCGCGAACCGCAATCCAAAAACAGAAAAACCAACGCCCTATTTTACCCCGGAACTCAGTACGCCCCGCCAAACGGGACAACTTGGTCGCGTGCGGTCTTCACCGATACGTGCGCGTCGTTGATACGGACGTGCAGGATTTCGCAGAAGTTGATTCGGATGTGCGTGCACACCGGAATCAACGCGTATCCGCCGACAACGTCCCGTATCCGTCTATTTTGGAACATGCTATAACTTAGTGTACACATATCGGATCGAGACAAAACTTACACCATCGGACTCATAGCAATACGTTGGTCCTGTGAGCCAAGTTTGGTTCGATTCTGAGAACGTTGAGAAAATCGCGTATCGTGGGTCCCACAAGCTCCACTTGACGGGCGATTTTGAGATCGGCTCATCAGAATCCAATTTTGGAAGTTTCGTTGGGTTCGTATCATCGTTCCTGACTTGTTGACACTAAGTTTGACAAATTTGGAGAACTTTGTCCCTGACACGATTTTCGGTGCAAAGCGGCCCACATGTGGACCCCGCTTTGACCAGGAAATGTTATTTTTGCCCTTATGTCCAAACTGGACTTAAGGACATGCGTTTCTAGCTATTTCATATTTTCTGAGACTGTTGGTAATGTTTATTTCAGCTTTTGGAGGAGTATTTACAGGACCCACTGATACAGGGACCGCTACTTGTATTCCAACCACAGGCAAGTGTATCTTGCCAACTTGCAGTACTATTATTATTTACTTTGACTTAGTTATAATTGTTGTACATGCTTAAACCTAGGACCGTGTGACATACTTAGCGTCCGATTAATAGTCGGGTGCCAACCCCGTACGCGGAGTTGTGTACGTCATCTAGAGATGGACATTCGTGACCCTTTACATTCTCGTACTTGTTTTATCAAGTACATTATACCCTAGGACACTTGACACCATACATATGACAGAATCTTCCTGAGATATTTATGGTGATTCTTTGTAGGATACAGGATTGACATAGACATTATATTCTTAGAGATTATATGACTTGTTGCATTAGCTATGATCTCACGTGACATGGACATGAGACGTTATGGACATGAGACGTGTGGTTACATTGGGTAGGGAGAGACACACAGGCTACAGGCTGTTCTATATATATCTACTACTATTGTTAGGTTATAGACTCTCGAGCAGAGCTAGACCCATTACTTGTTATTACTGCTACTGGCTCTCCGACACAGAGCTTGTAGCGGTCTCAGCCTGAGTACTAGTGATGCTCTCAGTTGCATTTTCACATAGATGGTTATGTAGTTACCCTACTTATTTTATTTACTATTTCACTGCATTTACTTTGGCTTATATTATTTGTACCTTGCTATGTCCCCTGAGGACCTGGATTCTGGATGATGTCCCCAGGTTTAGCAGAAGAGCATTATCCCGAGGTTTACGGGACATGAGCAGAAGCTGTACCAGAACCTGTTGCTGGAACTGAACCAATCACAGAAGAAGAGGTGATGGCTGAAGACTTTTCCTGAGTATATGTTATTTGTACTCATCAGATACTTTATTTTGGACTCATTTGTTCTGGTCTGTTGAACCAGTATTTTAAACTATTATCGGGTTGTTCCCCGAAATACTCTGTTGAGACTGGATGTTGATTTACTTTCCTTATTGCTGTTGAACTTATTATCTTCTGTGTGGATGAGATTAGTTTTGACTTGTTGTTGTATCCCTTATATTACAGCTTAAGTATGCCCCGATGGATCCATTAAATTGGGTTTGTCCATCGGTGCGTGCTATTGGCCATTGCCACGTGTCTAGTCCCTTGGTATTTTGGGACTGGGACGTGACAGTATATATATATATATATATATATATATATATATATATATATATATATATATGTGTGTGTGTGTGTGTGTGTGTGTGTGTGTGAGTGTGTGTGTGTAACACACTATAATAAATACATCTCTACTAGTCAATTTATCATACACTTTGAGTGCACCCATGTGAAGCTCTATGATACACCCCCAACCTATATTCCAAAATGTCACGCCCCAGTCCCAAAATACGTAGGACTAGGACACGTAAGCATGCCAGCCGCATGGATATGGCAACTCCAATATATGGAAACCAAATCCATACGTACGCTGTAATATGAATATAAAATCCACAAGTGGTAAAAATGTAATACAAGTCACAGGGTAAAATCTAAATCTCATCCACCAAAATCATATAGAAAGAAATAACCAGTATCTATGAAACTAGATCTCAACAAGAAGTATCTAAGGATGATAGTTGGATGGAAACAAATTCACTACCAACTCAAATAGGAAAAGTAAATACAATATAAGTACAACTCACTCAAACAATATAAGTACCAGCTCCCAATCACGGCTCGAAGAGAAGACATCCACGAAGCATCTATATCCTTCCAATTCTACGCTCCTGCAAATACTCACGAACAGGCACACCTGGCAGCAGACCAGGTCCTCAGAGGGACATAACAAGTATACTTAAACACATGCCAATAAAGTACTGAAATAAATACCCAATGGGTCGCCTAACCGTCTAAAGTGAATGCAGTTAAGAACAACTTTCCCCACAAGTGAGCTATCTTGCTGAAAACTGGGATTTGGCAAGGTTCTCTTTTGGAGATCCAGGGGCCTAAAAGACACGTCGTCTTTTGAACGCCGGTGGCCCGCCTGATAGTACATAATATATAGTGGTCATCATGACCCGTATCTCCAGCGGAGAATCCGGGCGTACAAGAGAAAAAGTGTAAAGGAGCTCAAATGCGGTACTTGTTGTTCTCCCCACCCAACGCTCTAAGCATGTCATGTCCATGACACGATAAACCTCTAATAACCGCCAGGTCTACTAGCATGCAAAGTTTCTATTGGCAGTTATCCCTATCGCACGGCCCACAAGTACAGGAGGCCAACCTGCACGCAAGTCCGTGATCTACATGAGACTCACAACTCGTGTAACAACTGTGTCACGGCCAATGAACCTAAAGATGCTATATGATGATGGGGTAGTCTCATAAACAAGGTCAATGCAAATACATAAATAAAAACATAGCACGACGACACCGTCGCGCACATTTTTATATAACAGTTAAAATATATGAAAGGACAAAAAAATAAAGATGCATGCAACATATGGAATAAAAATAACAGTACAATGGCAAGGTATACTTGCCTGGCAAGAAATCTGTAAAGTGTACGCGCCCAAATGTCAAGGACACTGAACCTGGAACTAAGGACTCCGAACAAACATCTCCGGATGTTGAAATAAACATCACCAACGTTTCCGGAATAAGCAAAATAGCTAAAAAGCACATCCCTTTCGTCCAATTTGGACAAAGGGGCAAAACGGTAATTTCGGACAAAAGTGGGTCCACGTGTGGCCCACTTTGCACCGAAAAGTGTGCCGAGGGTAACAGTCTCTAAATGGGACAAACTATGGGTCAAACAACTCTAAATGTCAATATGAACCCAACGGTATGTCCAAATGTGGATTCCGATGAGCCGAACACTAATTTGTCCAAAAAGTCAACTATGTGGCCCGCCAATTGGCAATTTGGTCAACCGTCTCAGAATCGCGTAAAATTTGGGTCACAGGACCAGCGCGTTACCACGAGTCCAGTGGCGCAAGTTTCGTCGCAATCTGACAAGCGTGCACAAAATACGTGCGAGTTCCACAAAAGTTGCGACACGAAATGTGTCCGCGGATACGGCCTGATTTCGGCGCGTACACGCGTCCGAATCAGTCTCCACGAATTTTCACGTGTCCGGTTATGCTGCGTGCACCATTGGGTACACTTGGCACACGGCGGGGCAGTCCCGTTTGGCGGGACGCGCTCCATTTTTCAACTTTTGGAAAACCGGAAAAAGTGGGTGCGCACAGTTTTGTGACGAATATAACTATATCCACAGCAACTATTAGCCTAGGATTATTTTACAGAAATTAAACTAGGTCAGGTATTCTACAGGTATCAAAAAGAATCATCGAGTTCGAATCTCTGTGGTGGAAGATACGAACTCGGCAATACGGGTGGTCATTCTGGAATTCTGCGATCCCAGAATTGGGTCTGTCCGTCCACTTTGGACGCTGTTTTACACCTAGGGGCACACATTTTTCGAGGTTTGCTATAAAACAAATATTGGAGAGGGTTGAGGGGAGATCATACCTATGAAAATGGAACAGCGTTTGGTCGAGCGAGTCGACAGAAAATCGCGCCGGAGCGAAGGTGCCTCGAGTGGGAAACTGCAGGATGCGAGGTCGGCGTCGACGGGATGGTTGGATGGCTTGGGGGCTTCTATGGCTGCGGTGACGCCTCTTAGATGGGAAGAGGAAGTCTGGGAATTTAGATTAGGGTTTTGGAGAGCTAATATATATATATATATTATATATAATTAGGAGAGAGGGAGAGAGGTTGGATGGTTGGCGGGTCTGGAGAATAGGGGCGGGTCCTGGGTGTCAAGTTGTTGCGGTTCATTGGAAACATATGGGCGGATGGACTAAAGTATTGCTAGGAATGGTAGTTGCTGTAAGGAATAACATTGTATTGGCATTTGCTAAGAATGGAATGGTAGCAAAGTTGTTAGTATTATTATTATTATTATACTTATTATGAATAGTAATTTATTTAATTCTTTTCTTTTCTTTTCCTTAAATATATATATACATATATATATTTGTATATATATATATATATTCACACATAAGAAAATTTATATAGTAGGGTATTGCACATCGTTAGGCTAGCAACCGCTCAAGGGGTCTCCTACATGGAATAAAATCCAAAAAATTCCTAAAGGTCCCATAAGTCATCTAAGTGCCCGAACACCTAACATAAAAATTATTAAAAATCTATTTCTCATATTTAGACCTAATTACTACAATTTAATTAATAATTAATAATAAAAAGGTATATACGATTTTCTAGGAAGGGGGTTTTACATTCTACCCAACTTGTAAATATTTCGTCCTCGAAATTAAAATTAAGCCACGATAGAATGCAATGATGGTATAAGATTTGCATTGTTTAAAATGCAAGGCTAGGTTTAAAGGGGTGGACGATGTTGCACGTTGTACATCCCGGGAAAAAAAATCATGAAAAAATCCATATGAGCGAAAAATAGGTTTCTTCATGTGTCATGTCCAATGGTGTGGACACATAAATGCTCTTTTGCATAAAAGCGTCCAACAATTGAAAAATTGTACAAAGATGGGAATTGGATGATGGACATGTCTAGGACAAGGGTGTAGAATTTGTAGGAAGGCAGTGGCTAGTGTAGTGCTCCAATTATCGGAGCACGGTAAGGGCGCTAAGTGATATAACTATTGCAAAATTAAATAAAATATCGTGTTCTATCTCTAACTGGACTCAGCTAACCTTAGTCTCACTAACTCAGCCAAGTAGGTCAAATTCTTAGGTGAGGGGGTTTCACAATTCAGTCAACTTAAGACAATGCCGTCCTCAAAATTAAAATAAGGCAGAATCGGTTAATCCTTTATGTACAATAAGGCAAGTCAGTCGCAATCTTCTTGCGATAACTAAAATCCTAATCATATCCATTGCAATCACTTCTAGGTTAAGATGACCACTGCTCCATTCAAAATTTAACCTATGGTTATCTCTTCTCCCCTTGTTTCAAATTATCCATATCCACATAACATCTCCAAGATTTACATACGCATATAACTTTTACCTCACGATCTCTAACTATCATAATCTCCTTTAGAAGTGGTTTGAGTCCAATATATTCCCATTTTTACTTATAAATTTTTGTATGCTTCAACTCTTTAAATTCCATTCACATCCTCATTATTTCAAATAGGTCGTCCAACCAAAATTTTAATTCTTAATTCAAGTCACCAAATTAAAAAAAAAAATTTAATGCAGTCCACCAATATTCAAGTCTGAAATTCTATATTTATCCTCTAAATTCAAATTGGTGATTCTACCTTCAGTGTTCAAAAATTTACTCATGCACTTAAGGTATAAATATTGGGTCCTTAATATCAATTCATTGATCCTCATCATCTTAGTCATCCTTCTAAATTTCTCAAAATTACAATGGCTTGAACCTCTCCCAACCTAATCTTACTCGATCATAATCTAAAAGAAATTCCTCCCGAGTTGACAATGCACTGCTACCCAACTTAGAATTTACCCATCTTTCATCTAAGGCTATACATCTAAGAAGACTATGTCCCAAATTATTTAATCATGCTATTGAATCATCAAGGTCTTTAACACTAAACATATCGTCGATGATGTTCCCTTAATCATTTATAAAAGGTAGTCACCAAACAATGTGATTGGCCTATGGGGATATCTAGTACTATCTATATGTCAAACTTATACCAAGCAAGAGGTTTCGTCTTTCCGAAATAAGGGAAGACGGAAAAACAATAATAAAGTATTCGAAGTGGAGGTGATAGAATACAAGTATGGGGGTCAAGGCGTTTCAAGGAATCCAATTGGGAATTGTCAAGGCAGTTGTGGACTGAAATCCTATTTGGTAAATCCGTATTCGCATGCTCATATTAGTACAGTCATGTAACCGATACGATATGTCAGACATGCCTAGGGCAAGTATATTCGTCTACTAATCACTACATATCTTAATCCACGTAAAGTAGCGTTACGAAGGGCGAATCGAGCGCACTAAGGTTAGCTAGACCTTCATACACTGATTCTGAAATGCATTATTGTGGGCGCCCACTAATACATATGTAGTGAACAAGCTTGATAAAGAATAAGCTTGCAAAAACTAGGCTATAATAGCAGCATAAATCACGGTAGTACAGCAAATATGAATACGCTAGATTATGATGAAAGAAGGTTCAAATAATTCAAGTTGCAAAAATAAAACAACATGAGCAATCAATAACAAAAGACTCTACAATCTCTACAGTTATCATATTAATTCCTTGTCTAAGTCGATAGTCGACAGAGTAGGGGTGTGAGCCTCTAAGTTCTATAGTCTGAATAAACACTATCATCTTATGTTAGCATACAATTAATGCCATTCAGTTACACTTCATCAATAGATTCACAAGGGCTATATAATACCAGGTGATGAGGTATACTACCCAACTTAAAATAATTAAACTAGTACTGTGACAGCCTTAAGAGGATCCTACAAAAATAACCTTGCACATGTAAATAAAACAGAAACTCTTTATTAGGGTATACGAGAAAAAAATCTTGGTATTGATTAGGGTATCCTTTTTATGTAGGTAATGGTCATCCTAAGTCTTAGTCATAGCACTTATAAGCAAGTGTCAATGGTAAAGATAGGAGAGTTACTGGCCGTTAAGGAGGAAGGGTCTAACTTGTATCGAGGTGAGGGTACAAATTACGCGATTTAAACTAAGGGTTAATCATTGGTCACAATCTACAAAACAACTTAGACTTATCAAGTTCTAGCTACCAAGCAAAAAAATTCACACTCAAGGCCACAACTATAATCTTAGCAAACTATGAGCCCTTAACAAAGAAGAAAATTACTTGGCCTACTATCCGAAGTGTCAGATGGCACGAGTTGAAAGATGAAGAGAAGAAACGTAATTAGCCGTCGCAAAATAGCGAGCGCTATGGTCGCAGGGAAACAATATATAAAATAAAGATAGAGGGCTCTAGATAGCATCATGGTTCTCTAAGGGGAGTGAGGTGTTAGTTGCTATGTTCGGGGTATGATCAAGGGAGAAGTGTTGATTACATTCCTCTAGGCTTCCTAGGGTGCTGTCTACTAATAACAAGACAATGATATAAGTTCATAGTTCCAATATCATCTAACTATGAAGGTTAGGTTCAGTCCAAACATTAAGTTTTGGTTTTCTATTGGTTCCTCCATACTAGGGTCAAACATTATGGTAAGCTTCTAACTAACTCTAGTAGTATCTATACTACTCTCAAGTCCTCATAATACATCCGGGTAATGGTAAACCAATTATAGGGATAAGGGATTCTAGGGTTCGCTAGATATTCTAAACTTAGTGGTGTATCTACAATCTCGTTGTATTCTAAATATGTGTGCTACCATAATTATCATCTAACAACAGGAACTTCTATATTCTAGGAGAAGGCTATACTTAAAGAACTATTAGGGAAGTACAGGAATCAAGCAGGATACAATTGTTCAATTAGAACAGATAGGTGGAAGATGAATCATAGTCAATTGTGGATGAGATCCTATGCTCTAGTCTTAGGTGCAGGCTTGTTCGGTACAGTAACGTAACCGAGACAATATGCTCTTGACCTGCATGGGCCACCACAAAAACATTTCACGCCCCAGTCCCAAAATACGTAGGACTAGGACACATAAGCATGCCAGCCGCATGGATATGGCAACTCCAATATATGGAAACCAAATCCATACGTACGCTGTAATATGAATATAAAATCCATAAGTGGTAAAAATGTAATACAAGTCACAGGATAAAATCTAAATCTCATCCACCAAAATCATATAGAAAGAAATAACCAGTATCTATGAAACTAGATCTCAACAAGAAGTATCTAAGGATGATAGTTGGATGGAAATAAATCCACTACCAACTCAAATAGGAAAAGTAAATACAATATAAGTACAACTCACTCAAACAATATAAGTACCAGCTCCCAATCACGGCTTGAAGAGAAGACATCCACGAAGCATCTATATCCTTCCAATTCTGCGCTCCTGCAAATACTCACGAACAGGCACACCTGGCAGCAGACCAGGTCCTCAGAGGGACATAACAAGTATACTTAAACACATGCCAATAAAGTACTGAAATAAATACCCAATGGGTCGCCTAACCGTCTAAAGTGAATGCAGTTAAGAACAACTTTCCCCACAAGTGAGCTATCTGGCTGAAAACTGGGATTTGGCATGGTTCTCTTTTGGAGATCCAGGGGCCTAAAAGGCACGTCGTCTTTTGAACGCCGGTAGCCCGCCTGATAGTATATAATATATAGTGGTCATCATGACCCGTATCTCCAGCGGAGAATCCGGGCGTACAGGAGAAAAAGTTTAAAGGAGCTCAAATGAGGTACTTGTTGTTCTCCCCACCCAATGCTCTAAGCATGTCATGTCCATGACACGATAAACCTCTAATAACCGCCAGGTCTACTAGCATGCAAAGTTTCTATTGGCAGTTATCCCTATCGCACGGCCCACACGTACAGGAGGCCAACCTGCACGCAAGTCCGTGATCTACATGAGACTCACAACTCGTGTAACAACTGTGTCACGACCAATGAACCTAAAGATGCTACATGATGATGGGGTAGTCTCACAAACAAGGTCAATGCAAATACATAAATAAAAACATAGCGCGACGACACCGTCGTGCGTATTTTTATCTAACAGTTAAAATATATGAAAGGACAAAAAAATAAAGATGCATGCAACATATGGAATAAAAATAACAGTACAATGGCAAGGTATACTTGCTTGGCAAAAAATCTGTAAAGTGTACGCGCCCAAATGTCAAGGACACTGAACCTGGAACTAAAGACTCCGAACAAACGTCTCCGGATGCTGAAATAAACATTATCAACGTTTCCGGAATAAGCAAAATAGCTAAAAAGCACATCCCTTTCGTCCAATTTGGACACAGGGGCAAAACGGTAATTTTGGGCAAAAGTGGGGTCCACGTGTGGCCCACTTTGCACCAAAAAGCGTGCCGAGGGTAACAATCTCTAAATGGGACAAACTATGGGTCAAACAACTCTAAATGTCAATACGAACCCAACGGTATGTCCAAATATGGATTCCGATGAGCCGAACACTAATTTGTCCAAAAAGTCAACTGTGGGGCCCGCCAATTGGCAATTTGGTCAACCGTCTCAGAATTGCATGAAATTTGGGTCACAGGACCAGCACGTTACCACGAGTCCAGTGGCACAAGTTTCGTCACAATCTGACAAGCGTGCACAAAATACGTGCGAGTTCCACAAAAGTTGCGACACGAAATGTGTCCGCGGATACGGCCTGATTCCGGCGTGTACACGCGTCCGAATCAGTCCCCACAAATTTTCACGTGTCCGGTTATGCTGCATGCACCATTGGGTACACTTGGCACACGGCGGGGCGGTCCCGTTTGGCGGGGCGCGCTCCGTTTTCCAACTTTTGGAAAACCGGAAAAAGTGGGTGCGCGCAGTTTTGTGACGAATATAACTATGTCCACAGCAACTATTAGCCTAGGGTTATTTTACAGAAATTAAACTAGGTCAGGTATTCTACAGGTATCAAAAAGAATCACCGAGTTCGGATCTCTGTGGTGGAAGATACGAACTCGGCAATACGGGTGGTTATTCTAGAATTCTGCGATCCCAGAATTGGGTCTGTCCGTCCACTTTGGACGCTGTTTTACACCTAGGGGCACACATTTTCCGAGGTTTGCTATAAAACGAATATTGGAGAGGGTTGAGGGGAGATCATACCTATGAAAACGGAACAGCGTTTGGTCGAGCGAGTCGACAGAAAATCGCGCTGGAGCGAAGGTGCCTCGAGTGGGAAACTGCAGGATGCGAGGTCGGCGTCGACGGGATGGTTGGATGGCTTGGGGGCTTCTCTGGCTGCGGTGACGGCTCTTAGATGGGAAGAGGAAGTCTAGGAATTTAGATTAGGATTTTGGAGAGCTAATATATATATATATATTATATATAATTAGGAGAGAGGGAGAGAGGTTGGATGGTTGGCGGGTCTGGAGAATAGGGGCGGGTCCTGGGTGTCAAGTTGTTGCGGTTCATTGGAAACATATGGGCGGATGGACTAAAGTATTGCTAGGAATGGTAGTTGCTGTAAGGAATAGCATTGTATTGGCATTTGCTAAGAATGGAATGGTAGCAAAGTTGTTAGTATTATTATTATTATTATACTTATTATGAATAGTAATTTATTTAATTCTTTTCTTTTCTTTTCCTTAAATATATATATACATATATATATTTGTATATATATATATATATTCACACATAAGAAAATTTATATAGTAGGGTATTGCACATCGTTAGGCTAGCAACCGCTCAAGGGGTCTCCTACATGGAATAAAATCCGAAAAATTCATGAAGGTCCCATAAGTCATCTAAGTGCCCGAACACCTAACATAAAAATTATTAAAAATCTATTTCTCATATTTAGACCTAATTACTACAATTTAATTAATAATTAATAATAAAAAGGTATATACGATTTTCTAGGAAGGGGATTTTACACAAAACCCTTAATAACTCATAAATACTAATTATGCATATAAAAAATAACTACATGTATCTATTATGGTTAGTTGCAAATAAAGAATTAAGGAAAAACACTCCACTCAAACCAAAATCCTCAATGGAACACAACTTCATGTAGAAAACACTAAGGAAACCAAAAGAAACTAATTCTCTCCCCTTAAGGGTATTTCTAAACCATGTGTGGGCTCCTAATGGCCAACAAAATTATAAAACAGAATTTAAAGGAAAGATTTTAGAATTTTACCTCTTGGGAGATGGATTCCCAATGCAAAGTCAAGGGTTCTCTAGCCAAGCCTCTTCTGCTCTAATGCTCCTTGTGACCTAAGCTTTTAGGCCTCTTAGATGAGGGAAATGAGAGGGATTGGGGTTTAATTTCTAAAATTTGGTGGGGAAAATAAATTTTTTTGGAGAAGAACTAAATCTAGGGTTTCATGAACACAAAATGGAGCTTGAGGGAGGCTCCCTCCTCTCCTATATAGTGTCAACCACTAGTCTAGGGTTTGGTTAATGCACAATATCCTATTTGTCCTCAATGGTTTGTCATGAAGGGCTATTCAATAAGTGGAGTTTAGTTCAAAGTGAGGGTTTAACAATTTTTCTAATTAAATAAAAAGGGATTAGCGAGTGGGTCCAAAAATGTCTAGTGTAAGGTTGAGTCCAATGGTCACATCAAGTCTAGCCCACTAACCCATACTATTAATAAGAATAATATATTATATTATACTTATTATGTAACTATAAATACCATATATATAAATATTATAAATAACAATAATGCCCCTACTCTAGAAATATGGTAGTGACAAGTCTACCCTCCTAAAAAAAATTGTCCTCGAAATTGCACTAAACTAGCATAAGAACATAATCAGAACAATAAGAATAATACCTCAAGGCTCGAAGAGATACGGGTATTGCTCGCACATTTTGTCCTCCCTCTCCCAGGTTGACTCTCCTGGAGAGTGATGTCTCCATACAACACGAATCAAAGGAATAGTCTGGTTCCGTAATACCTTCTCCCTGCGATCCAAAATCTCTATGGGCTGCTCAGGATAGCTGAGAGTCGGACCAACCTCTATCTCCGAGTGATCTAGTATGTGACTAGGGTCTGCCATGTACCATCTCAGTTGTGATACGTAGAATACGTCATGTACTCCCTCTAGTGCAGGCGACAAGTCTAGTCTGTAGGCCACTGCACTGACCCTCGTAAGAATACTGAAAGGTCCGATGTACCATGGACTAAGCTTTCCGCCTCCACCAAAGCGAATCGTGCCCCGTGTCAGAGAAATTAGTAAGAATACCAAATCACCAACCTAGAACAAAACAGCCTTAACACGTAATCTAAAACAAAGCAATCACAAGCAATTTCAACAAAATCTATACCTGAAACTCCAAGGGTCTACGATGGCTGTCGGCCAAATGTCGTTGTCTGTCTTGCGCCACTCGAAGTCTATCTCTGATGAGTTTTACCTTCTCTGTTGCATCCACAACCATCTCTGGTCCCAACAAGGCTCTCTCTCTCTGACATCATCCCAAGATAACGGTGTGAGACACCTCCGTTCATATAGAGCCTCGAATGGTGACATCTTAATACTGGCCTGATAGCTGTTGTTGTAAGCAAACTCTACCAAGTGTAGATGATCCTCCCAAGAACCTTCGAGATCCAGAACACAAGTGCGTAGCATATCCTCGAGAGTCTGAATAGTCCTCTCCGACTGTCCGTCTGTGTGGGGGTGATATGCGGTACTGAACTTGAGCTGGGTGGCCAAGCTAGCCTGCAAACTCCTCCATAAGTGGGAATTGAAATGACTATCCTGATCCAAGATGATGCTTATAGGAACCCATATAATCTGATAATCTGTCGCACATACATCTCTGCTAGCTTCTCCGTCGACGTACCCACTTTGAATGGTAAGAAGTGGGCTGATTTGGTCAACCTATCTACGATGACCTAAATCGCATCTTTTTCTCCTGGAGAACGCGGAAGTCCTGAAACAAAATCCATAGTCACATGCTCCCACTTCTACTCTGGAATGAGTAAAGGCTAAAGCAATCCACCTGGCCTCTGTCTATCTGCCTTTACCTGCTGGCACACTAAATACCTTGATATGAAATGTGTTACCTCATGCTTTATACCATACCACCAAACATGCTCCCTCAGGTCTTGATACATCTTATTGGCACCTTGATGCATTAAGTACTGAGAGCGATGCGCCTCCTGCAAAATCTTCTCTCGCAGCTCCACGCTTGGCACATATATCCTAGTACCGTGCCGCAATAATCCATCATCAGAAATATTAAAGTCCTCTGATAATCCTGTCCGAACCTATGCTCTGATACTCCTCAGAGCCTCATCATCATACTGTGTAGCTCTAATTTTGTCCACCAACTCAGAATGTATCTGTAATCCCCATATCTGAATCTCGATACCAGGATCTAGCACCTCAATTCCCAAGCTCTCAAGTTTGGCCAACAAGTGTCTGTCTGTTGTCAAGTACATAGCCATCAAATACCTGCTCAAGGTATCGGTGACTACGTTGGCCTTTACTGGGTGGTACTGTAATAAAATATCGAAGTCCTTCATCAACTCCAACCACCTCCTCTGCCTCATGTTCAGCTCTTTCTGCGTAAACACGTACTTCAAGCTTTTGTGGTCGGTAAAGATCTTCACACGCTCTCCGTACAGATAGTATTTCTACAACTTTAGAGCAAAGATAAATGCTGCCAACTCCAAATCGTGGGTGGGGTAGTTCTTCTCATAAGGATGTAATTGCCTGGAAGCATAGGCAATCACCTTCCCGTGCTGCTGAAGAACGCAACCCAAACCCTTCCCTTAAGCATCACGGTAGATAGTGAACCCACCTATCCCCGATGGCAACGTCAATATTGGAGTTGTTGTCAATCTCTTCTTTAGCTCATCAAATGCGGCCTAACAATCCTCCGTCCAGACAAAGTCTACATCCTTCCTAGTCATCCTAGTCATCGGCTCTACAATTCGGGAGAAGTCTTGTACAAATCTTCTGTAGTAACCTGCTAGTCTGAGGAAACTCCTGATCTCAGCCACTAAACTGGGAGTAGCCTGCGACTACACTACCATAATCTTCTTTGGGTTAACTGAGATCTCGTCACCCGTCACCATATGCCAAAGGAATTCAACCTTGTCAAGGAAGAACTTGCACTTAGAAAGCTTTCCGTAAAGCTCCTCTTTCCTGAGAGTCTCCAAAACCATCCTCAGGTGCTCCTCATGCTCCTCCGTGGTCTTTGAATACACAAGAATGTCATTGATGAACACCACCATAAACTTGTCAAGGTACTGGTGAAACACCTTGTTCATCAGGTTCATGAATATTGCCGGTGCATTAGTCAACCCAAAAGGCATTACCATGAACTTAAACTGGCCATATCGAGTCTGAAAAGCTGTCTTCGGAATATCTTCTTTCTTCACTTTCACTTGGTGGTAGCCTGACCTCAAGTCTATCCTTGAGAATATCTTCACTCTGCTCAACTGATCGAATAGATCATCTATCCTCGGCAGCGGGTATTTATTCTTGATAGTGAGGTTGTTCAGAGCTCTGTAGTCGATACACATGCGTACCGACCCATCCTTCTTTGGTATGAACAATACTGAAACTCTCCACGGTGATGAACTAGATTTGATGAAGCCCTTGTCCTGCAACTCATCAACCTGCTTCTTCAACTCTGGCATTTCGCTACTGTTGACTCTATAGACGTGTTGTGATATTGGCTCTGCGACTGGCACCAAGTCTATAGAGAACTCGACATCTCTGTCTGGCGGCTATCATGCCACGTTCTCCCCAAGGTAATCGACCATTCCTGCTAGGCAGGAATCACCATGCCAACACTTCTGTGGGATGATCTTTTTTCATCTGAGCGTGATATCGTACGAGCGTAAGGCACACCCATACAAGACCACGATCCGAACAAGCGGTAAGATATCTAAGCCACTGAGTCACACAAATAGTCGAGTGTAGCAGAATAAAAAATGCACAGGCGATTAGTAACAAGTTTACAGAGTTGTCAATAGCAGAAGCATTGAATAACACAAGTATAGAAATAAAATAAGCTCTTTATTGATATTGAACAAGTGTTACAGGCGGCGCTAGGCCGAGATTACAAGTCGCTCAAGCCTCTCACTCTCTGAAACAGTAAAAGCGTGCCAAGTGGCTACATTTATATAATGATACATAGGTGATGTTCCAACATTATGTCTTGTATATGTGCTTCAGTTCTGGATGCTACGCTTCAAGGCTTCAGAGTGAAATCCACATCTTAGCACGCACGAAGGGGGCATCCGCATCGAAGGAGGTTCTCCCGCACCCTGCAAGCAACCTGGTGGGTTATCAGTACATGAATGCACTAGTGGGGAGGCTTCTCGCTCGTTCGACAAATTCAAATACATTATAAAGGTTCTGTGCACCAGCTATTAAGTTATCTTTCTATTTTTATCTTAGGATCAATTTTATGGCATTTATGAAAAGCCTAACTCGTGTGGCAGTGCACCGTGCGATATATAAAGAAATATGGTGATACTTACCAACTTACCATCCTTTCTTCCCTGTCCAAGGAAAACTAAGTTAAATCAAATACGAGCATATATAATAAAATCCAGGGCAATACATATGCTAACATAAGTGTCATTAACGAGGTTATATTTTAGGTGATCGAGTTGTATAGATTACTCAGGTGTGTTGTATTAGATGTCCAAGTGTTCAATTATGCATAACTGAGTTATACTCATGATCGTTCAGCTATTTCAGATTATTGGATGCGATACAATGACTCCCACGTTGATTGCCGCTAAACGAGGATGACTTATCTATATGAACAGGAGGGTCGCTGGCGCTACAAGCCATTTGGATGAGTCTCTTGACGGAGATGGGTATAGCGCTAAAAACTCGAGACGTGCACCATCCCACCGTAACAGGAGAGACCCGGACTCTTTCGACGGTGATGGTATAGTACTAAAAACTTGAGGCACAGACACTATCCCGTTGAAGCTCGAAGAGTCCCTATATGATTTCTCCCAGGCCGGTATGATCCCAGTGCCCCGGTGATCGTCCAAGAAATCCATGATACCTCGTGCACGAGTTATCCATGACCATGCAAGTCTTTGGTTTCAGATTCATGGGATTTACAACATAACATGTTAATTCTTGATTCACTTAGCCATTGGATGATGCGTAGTCTCTTGAGCGGAGATGGGCGTAGCAATAAGGGTGCATACATCATCTCGCCCGCTCGAAAGAGACTACCATGAATCCAAATACCTGAATGAGTCTTGCTCCATGAGCTGTGATTCTTGCTTTACTTGACATGATAAATCTTCTGGTTTGGGAATTGCCTTGGCAACCTAACGGTCTTGTATACTTTCAGGTTCATACTTTCACGGAACGACTATTAGATAGTCTTCCGGTGAATTGGATGAATGCAAGGCAAGATAGTGTTTACTTGTTGTGGCATAATTTGTGTGGCAAGCATTAAAACGAGGCAACGAGTATAAACTACAAAGTAAGCAAGCAAGCATGCATATGTATTTGAAACATAAGCATTTATGTTGGCACGGTCTAAGGGTAAAGCGAGGAGTGAAACCGTAATGAGATATACCGAGAGACATGATCTAGGAACGTACAGTATAAACAAGTAAATAGTGCACTACAAAGAGTATATATCGTTCTACTCGAGGCATAGTGGGGTCTACTTGCACAAGTCAAGGGTAGCATGTTAGGGTCCATTTATAAGCAAAGTTTTATTTCTATGTTCTAACACAAGCAATACAAGTTGGGATTATACCCTTAGCTAGGTGCGTTGTATTCTTTATTAGCATGCATGAGATGATTCACCTAGCGACTAGCATATATCGTTCATATTTTAAGTGTGCTGGCTAAGCAAAGACAAGTTTATCACAGCCACCCACCTTAGAGATGATTCGCCTCGGTCGAGCGATACTCCGAGCGAGCCTTTGAAAGTCTAAGCCTAAATTCCTGAAGGGCCAAGTCTGGAAATCCTTTGCCTTAAACGAGTCATCTTGCTAAGAAAAGTGGGTCGGGTCGTTGCACTTGCATCGTTTGAATCAGTTGTCCGCTTGAACGAAACAGATCATTATATTGGTAAACCTGGCAACTCCTTTGGAAAGATATCTAGGAACTCCACTATCAAAGTATGTGGCACCTCCTTCTCTTCCATCTTGGCTCCATAAAAGATGCCATTGCTCTGCTCCGCTGCTCCTCTAGCGACCTTGAACTCTGGCTCTCCTGGCGGTCGAAATATTACTCTATCTCCATGACAATCTATAGTAGTATGGTGCCTACTCAACCAATCTATTCTGAGTATAATATTATATCCCGGAAGTGGCATTACGAGTAAGCACACACTCAACTCTCGGACTCCCAATGAAACTCTCTGGTCCTTGCAAAAATTACTGACTAGGATAATGCCTCCGCCAGTCATGATCTTGCAAGTCCTATCTAAGGGTTCCGTCTCTAAATGATGCTTAAGAGCATAAGATACAGATACAAAACTATAGGAAATGCTAGAATCGAATAATGTAAGTGCTGGAATAGAATCGAGAAGAACTGAACCTGCTATCATGTCTTCTACTAGCTCGGCCCCCTCGACCGTCATGGCATACGCTCGTCTCTGGGGTGCACCTCTCTGCTGCTGTTGGTGCTGGGCAAACCTCTGCTGCTATGGCGGAAGTGGTGGTCCCCTCTGCTAGCCATCTGGTGCAGTAGGTGCTCTGGTCGGTCCCCTCTGAGCGGCTGCTCCACCCTGACCTGGACGAGTTTGAATAGATGTACAGTCTCTCAACTAGCGCGCTGACGATCCACAAGACAAACATGTACCCAGCCTCTTTCTGCAGATATCTCTCGTATATCCTGCCTTTCCATAGTACGCACACTGGACAACGGACTGGGTCTGCCTCCGGCTGGTGGTGGATATGTCCTCGAGCTGGTGTCTGGTGTTGCTGATGCTGATCGGCCTCTGTTGCTGCTGAAAGTGGGAACGCTTGGCCGGTCCCGTGCTACCACTCGCTCCTCCAGAAACGTCGCATCCTCTCTTGGGCCTGAGGTCCAAATCATCCTCAACAATCTGGGCATCCATCAGAATGCCCTCAAAGGTAGCAGTGTGACGTCCAGAAGTACGAGACTTGATCTCTCTCATCAGCCCCTTCCTGAACTTCCGGGCTTGGTCTCCTGGATCCCGAATCATCGACGGTGCAAAACGACTCAAGCGACAAAACTCTGCAGCGTACTCGTCGACCGACATGTTCCCTTGGACCAAGTCATGGAACTGACTCTCCAAGGCTCCCAAGGCCACGTCAAAAAAAAACTTCTCCTTGAAAAGCTTCTTGAAATCCTCCCAAGTAAGTCCTCTAACAGTAAGTCTCGGCTCCATACGATACCAAGTCAACGCGATATCGAATATCTGGCTGCCGGCGGCCTCGATCAACAGACTCTCTAGAATATGAGCCAAGCGCAAGTTTCTCTCTATGTCCTCCAGCTAGTCGTCAGCATAGAGTATCCTCTCAACACCCTTGAATTCCCGAGGCATCATCCTCTTGAAGTTTACTATAGTGCTTGGCCTCTATTGCTGCTGCTGCTAGCCATGGTACTTTTGTGCGACTCTCTCCACGACCTGGAGAGTCACCTAATGAGCATTCTCCATGCTCTCCCTCATCATCTCAGTCTACGCTTGATGCGCCTCTGCCTGCACTCTCTGCACCTCAGCCTGAACTCGCTGAGCCTCTACTGACGTTCTTTGAGCATCCACCATGCCCTGGATCAATGCGAACATCTGTGCTCCGTCAGTGGGCACCTCTCCTGGAAATGGAATCGGTGGTGGTGGAATATCCTCCGTAACAGCCGGGACAACCCTCTGGACAGGTGGGTGTAAACCCCCTCACCCGAAATTAGGTTTACTTGACTTATATAGTAGAATTAGGGCTAGTTTGAACCCAATTAGAATTTAAAACACGACATTTGATTTAACTGTACATTATTTTATCGCGTAGCACACCTTACCGTTGCTTCGTTAATTGGAGCACTATACTAGCCATTGCCTTCCAACAAATTTTACAACATTGTCCTAGACGTGCCCGCCTACCTTTATGACCTTTGTGTAACTTATAATCATGCTCTCTAGTGCTATATTTTTAGTCGCACAATAAACGTCGCAGACGTTATTTCTTAATTCTATATATAATATGACTTTGTACCCTTGCGCGTCACAATCGAAATTAGAAACACAATCTTGACCGTTTTGTGCGACCTGAATTTTATTAATACTCTATACTGTATCCTCTACGTCCCTGACACTTGTGGCCCACCTAATTTTATCTCCATGTACCCCTAATTAAATCCAGAACACCGTGTGCGGTAATTTTAATTAATTTAATCCCAATTTCTATCTTTGTGCAAATTTTCCAATTGTTGGGCATTTTTATACAAAAGTGCATTGAGGGTCCACACCATTGGACAATACGTGAAGAAACCCAATTTTCCCTTCAAGTGAATTTTTTCGTAATTTTCCGAGATGTGCAACGCGCGCACATCGTCCCGTATATTAAACCTATCCTTGCATTTAATTAATGCAAAATTCTAGCCCTCCCAACATTCCCAAGCGAGCCCAAGGCCCATCCAAAGGAGGGCGCTGACCAAAGTCAAAATAATCCTAGGTCAAACCCAAGCCTAAATTTCTACATGTATAAAAATATAATTTCTATTTCTCTTTTTTTTCCTTTGCTAAACCAAAACCTAAATTATAACTCAGCCGACCCTTTCCGCACTGTTCATCTCCCCTCCCCCCGAGTCCATGTCCAGTCCCGTCGGAGACTCGCCGGACCTCCGGATCAGTCCCGCCTCGACGAACCACCATCCACTTCCCTCCTCCACCATACCATCACCGCTGAAGCCGCCGCTGCTCTCCTACGCCTGCATTCCTCCTCCGGACCTCCCCGTCCCTCTTCCTCGACCTCCTTTCCCCGACCTCGACGCCGGAGCACCCGACCCCGGCGGTCCAGTAGACGACTCCCCGCCGCCGGAGTCGACAGCACCACCACCACCATTGTCAACCTCCTTTCCTCCTCCTTCTGGCCGGATCACCTCCTTGTGCCTCCGGCCATCCGCCATTGCCGTCATCACCACCACCATTAACACCCAGCCCTTCACCACCCCGCTCCCTGCCTCTTCTCCTCCTCGACATATCCCCGAGCTATACCTCGGCCACCTCTCCTGAACCCGTGCCTCCCCTCACCTGGCTGGACCACCCCTCCCCGCTGGCCGAAGTAAACACCAACACCATCACCATTACCATTATCCTCCCATCATCATCGTCCTTGTCATCACCCTCGTCCACGTCATCACCCTCGTCGTCCTCATCATCATCAACCTAGTCACCATCATCGTCATCGTCGTTATCATCATCACCCTAACTATCATCGCCATCGTCGTCATTATCATCATTCCTATCATCCTCAATATTGTCATCATCGTCATCTCAAACCATCATCATCATCTCTCATTCTTAACACATAAAACCCTAATCATTGTCTCGTTATCTTCATTAGCACCATCATCCTCATCATCACCATCATACACCTCACCGTCTTCGTCATCTGTAATCATCATCACCTTCACCATCATCATCACTATCATCCCAGTCACCCTCTACAACATCCTCTTCACCTCATCACCATAATCAGTATCACCCTTAACCGTCACCCTTAGCAACCTCAATCATCATAACCCCGTCATCGTGTTTATCGTGGACCGTCATCCTTGCCAGACAACCCGCAGCAGTCACCCCCGATTTTTGTACCTGTGCACGCTGACCCAAAGATCTGTTGGATTATCTGTACGACTTCTGGAGCTGGTTATTGGGACTACACAGTCGCTTGCCAGGCAAGTATACCTTGCCTCTATTGTACTGTTTAAATTCTGTATTATTTTGTTGCATATTATTATTATAACTGTGCGCGTCCGAGAGAGACTCGGGTGCAGTCAACGAATGCGTTGACGTTAGGACTTGTGTCTGACCTAGTATCTAGTAGACCCACATAAAGTTGTGGAGTTATTGGTATGACTCCCAGGCCTTGACACATTTCGTACACGTGTTGTGAGTCTCATGTAGGGCACGGTCCTGCGTATGTGGTTGAACACCTGTACGTGTAGGCGTGCGACGGATAGGGTATAACTGCTAATAGTGATGCATGTTAGAAGACTTAGCAGTTATTGGTAGGCGGAGCATAGACTATCGTGGTACGATGGTCCAATTCGTGTCCTTGTTTGGTTGTAAGGTTGGACTACTGTTCTAACGATAGACTATGAGCCAGAGTTACGACGCCGCGGCGAAGTAGCTAAGGCGTGTTATGGATACAACATGCATAGATCATTGGGCGGAAAGGATGACTTGTAGGCGTATGGGACACCCCACTTCCTTTACACTGCTGCCACACTCGACGGAGTGATATGAACGATATATACTATATTGTTGCCACGTTCTTCGGAGCGATATTGCCGATATACTGTACTGCTGCCATGCTCTTCGGAGATGGACGTTATTACTAAGCACCCTCCTATGGGGGCATATGTGCCATATACTAGCCAGTTGTTACGATTGGTGAATTATGTCAGCATATGTCTAGCCTACACTCTCCCATACACTCAAAGTTGTCCTCAAGTTGCATTTCACTTAGATGGTTAGGTCACCCTTGAGTTTTCACAGTATTTACTTTATGGCATGCTTTTATGTATCTTGTTATGTCCCTCTGAGGACCTGGTCCCTTTCCAGGTGTATTATTATTGAGCATTTGCAGGAGCGCAGATCTGGACTGTCTACTTATATTGAGAGTGGTCTTCTCTTCGAGCCTCGTGATCGCTAGAGGTTGTATTTATATTATTTGTCTTGTTTATTCTTCATTCTAGTTCGGCAGTGGATTTGTTTCCATCCGACTGCCCTCATTAGATGCTTTATATTGAGATCTAGTTGTAGATATTGGTTATTCATTTATATATGATTTTCGTGGATGAGATTTAGTTATGCTCTGAGATATATATATATATATATATATATATATATATATATATATATATATATATGTTTACCACTTGTGAATTGTTATTCACATTACAGCGTACGTGTGTTATGGTTTTCCATTTATTTGAGTGCCATATTCATACGGCTGGCATGCTTACGTGTCCTGGTCCTACATATTTTGGGACTGGGGCGTGACAGTTGGGGAGGAGGACCCCCAAAAACTGCAAAAAATTCAACATGAACAGGTAAAGTAGGAGGAGAAACTCTAGCTGTCTGGGTAGCAGGTCGAGAGATGGCAAACCTCTCGGAAGCTGAGGGTCCCAATCTCAGCGACGTAGTCTTCGGTGGCATCCTGAAGACAGATCGAAAGAAGAAATCAATTAAGGCAAAATATACAATATCATCAAAGAAAGACAGTAAAATTTAAAAGAAGCAATCATAAAATATACATACTACAATATATATAAATATACTATATGTAAAAGAATAGCTACAATAATTATATACATATAGTATATTCATAGGTACATAGATCTGAGACACAAAATATAAATATAAATATAAATATAAATATATATATATATATATATATATATATATATATATATATATATATATATATATATATATATATATATATATATATATATATATATATATATATGTTGTATATTTATGTAGTCATTATTTTACATATGTAATGTCTATTAGTTATTGTATATACATATGTAAAATAATGACTACATAAATATACAACATATATATATATATATATATATATATATATATATATATATATATATATATATATATATATATATATATATATATATATATATATATAGATCTAAAGAATAAATATATATAACAAAAATATATATATATAATATAATTACACTCCTCTATGACTAAGAACACAAAAGAAATAGATCTACCAATAAATTGCACATCTCATGGAATGTATCACTCCGTATCCCACTAGATCTAGGATACTCATGCGACACGAGTCCACCACACATCCAAACATACCCTGAAGGACACGAACAAGTTATATATATTATTTATGAATAATACGAAGAGTCAAATACAAATTTACGTGTCCGTGTCAAAATATGACATACTTAAAGTCCCGTTGTTTGTGGTATTAAACGAAAGAATGAAAGTGTATTTCAATGAAGGGGTTTATACGAAACCCGTGCCCTTTGGTTTACAAACAAACTTGTACAATTTAATCCTATACGAGGATGTGGGAGTACAATTTATTTAATCTGGGTATGAATTGCTATAGGTGTCTGATCTGCAGTCGATCACTTTAGCCCTTGGACCACACGATGTTGAAGAAGTGCCGTGGAAGACAGGTAGCAGCTTCGAAGGTTGCAAAGGAGGGTGGATGCACGATGCCAAAGTCGTCGATCCCTACTCTTTGCCTGAGCTCCGGACTCTCTCTCTCTCTCTCTCTCTCTCTCTCTTTCTCTCTCTCTCTCTCTCTCTTGACCTCCGGTTTGATGTTTCTTGGAAGTTCGACCTTGTTCGATCCTTCTTTCAAAGTTTTGACCTTGTTCGATCTTCAAGTTTGAAGTTTTTTGACCTTTTTCCCCATTGATAGGGGTCTCTATTTATAGAGTTTTGGTGACAGAGACCACTCCGTCGGTGTAAAAACCGAGGAGTGGAAATTACAGCACCCTTTTACACAACGGTTAAAATAACCAATGCCTGCGTATAGATGACCTTTTGAGTGAGCATGTGACGTGTGTCCAACTAAGGGGACAAAACGCGTATATCTGCTGCGAAGATCACGGCGTAGAAGCCACGTAGGTAGGTATCCCTCGTATAGAAGAGGTTGGCGTAGAAGCCAAATGACTGTCACCCTGGCGTAGAAGCCAAATAGGCATAGAAGCCAAGTAGGCGTAGAAGTCGAATGGGCATAGAAGCCGAGTAGGCGTTGAAGCCGAATGGTCGTAGAGACTGAGTGGGCATTTGAAGCCGAATGGTCGTATAGACTGAGTGGGCATAGCAGCCGAGTGGTCGTAGAGACTGAGTGGGCGTAGAAGCCGAATGGGCGTAGAAGCCGAATGAGCACAGATCCTGAATGGGCATAGAAGCCGCTGCGTACCGTGCCAGAGTGCTGATGTGGACGTCTTAGCCGAAATTACGGCTTTTGAAGATATAATCAAATCTCTTGCAGAGATTTGCCACCATCTTGTGCATTAAATGCGAAGGCGTGTTTTTGAAGGTCTGCAGCCTTTATGTGCATCCGTCGCAGAGACGTACCTTGAGAGAACTTGTCACCGCTCTGTGCAATTAGACGTAGAGACGTGCCTCGAGCCCCGTACGAAGTGCAGCTTTTGACGTGGCAGGTGGTTTGTCTACTGCGGAGCATAAAACAGCTCATGTTTGCCTGTGTAAAACAAGGCAGCGTATCCCCTTGTACGCGAAAGAGCAGTTTATGCTGAGGGGACGTCAGTAAACGGCGGTTCGGTGATATTTTAACCAAATCCTCTGCATTAAATGCAGAGATCCGCCATCATACTGTGATGCGCGTCCCGAGGGGTCTGTCATCGTTTTCAGCCGTCGTCTGGGTAGCCGTGCAGCACTTTTTGTCAGGAGTCAGAGATCAGGTTCACTGCGTGACTTGACAGGTTCATTTCGGGGAAGACGAAGCGTTCCTCGTACGCTTTAATGCTGCTTTGAGAGCGGCTGAGTTTTACGCCATGGAGGCGATGAAGAACCCTGTTTACGCTGAAGCGGCCTGGACGTAC
The DNA here is from genome assembly GCA_036927795.1 of Iris macrosiphon. Lineage (NCBI taxonomy): Eukaryota > Viridiplantae > Streptophyta > Magnoliopsida > Asparagales > Iridaceae > Iris > Iris macrosiphon. The sequence continues at coordinate 195,357,626 of JAYESA010000006.1, forward strand.
TGCACTTACGCGGATGGTCCTTTGAGCTTGTACTTCATGTTATATTTAGCGGAGAAAGCTCTGCTTGTACGCTTGATGGCTCTGAAGGCCTCTGTTTATGCTGCTCTGTATCAGTATGCTGCGTAGCTCCTCCCAGCATATTTTTCATGCTTCTACAAGACCCCCTTCAAAGCTTTTAAATTCCTCGGAATTTGAAACGCTTTGAATGAAGCATGAATGGCCCATCGTAACTCGAAACGTTTCTGAATGGAGCGTTGAAACGGTCGATGCTGACTTTATGACGGATTTATTGGGGACCGCTGTGATCTCTTTCGCCTATAAAAATGCTGGGGGGGTTAACCTGTTCTCCCCATATTTCCATCACCATGCAGAGATGATCGCCGGAGTTCGTCGGGTCGACCTGAGGAAGAAGGATATCATGTTCTTCCAGCATGTAGGGAGCCGAAAAAGATGGCATCTTCGAGCAAGTGTCCACTACAACGATGGATCATAGAAGGATATCTTAGCCTCCCTTGCTCGGGATAATCAGCAACTTTATATGGCGTTTGCCCAGGAGAGAGGAAGGGTCGTATTTGACCACACCGCTTGCAAGTGGTGTCTTCTCCCATTGCCTCCGGTGACGAGAGTCAGACAGACTTGCTCTGTCCCGGCTTGAGCGACGCACGGAGCATGGGATCTGCATAATTTATGCAGGCCCAGTTCTGTATCCTTCCGCCGTTGATCATTGCCATGTCAGTCAGTTTGCTGGAACTGACTGACTGCTGGAGAAGAATTGAAGCCCAGCAAGAACCTGTCAAAACAACTTCTGGGCGATCTTCAGACGACGAGGGGGGATCTCCTTTGTAGACGGAGTTTCCCTCAGATGTAATCATGAAAAATAGAGAAAAACCCTTGTAGATTAGATTTCCCTCATATGTAATCATGATTTTGATTTTTAATAAAATCGTCTTCTTCTTCATATGATCATCTTGCCATACGTTGCTGTGAAGTCTGAATATGTGTAGCTTCGACACGTCTGATTTTTTATGCCGACTCTGATAGAAAGAGCATTAGGCCCTGTCCTTTACGCATAACGAATAGTCCATAGAACCTGTTTAAGTATTTTGAACATTTAGAACTGTCCTGTTGCTAGGACTGAGGGACCGCGTAGAGCTCTGAACTATTGCTTCTGATGAACAGAACTTTTGTTCAGACTTCGTCTTCAAGAATGACCTCTCGAAACTCCCTTGGAACAGGGTCGAGGATTTGTCTGTCAAACTGAGTTTGCCATCTTGATAGACGAGATGTTCAGACTGGAGTCCGGATGAACCTCCAATTTTGGACCCGAGAAGAGTAATTTCTCAATGTTTGAACTCTGTATGTTTCGGGTACTTTGGGGTCAAGAACGAGTATCTTCTGTGTTAACTCTTTGCAATTGACCGCTTTGGGGACTGTTCGGATATGCGAAAAGTCGTGGAGCGTGAAATCATCAGTCTGTAGCCTCTGGGCGTAAAACACCATCGAGCATAAAATCGTAGACTTGTGGTTCCTGAGCGTGAAGTCGTAGGTTTGTAGCCTCTCGAGCATAAAAGCTACCGAGCACAAAGACATCCGGGCGTAAACCATAGACTTATAGCTGTCGAACGTAAAGCCGTAGATTCGTAGCTGTCGAGCGTAGAAAGCTCCTTTCGCGTAGAACTGTAGATCTGTAGCCTATGAGCGTAGAACACCATCGAGCGTGAAATCATAGACTTGTGGTTCCTGAGCGTGAAGTCGTAGGTTTGTAGCCTCTCGAGCATAAAAGCTACCGAGCACAAAGGCATCCGGGCGTAAAACCATAGACTTATAGCTGTCGAACGTAAAGCCGTAGATTCATAGCTGTCGAGCGTAGAAAGCTCCTTTAGCGTAGAACTGTAGATCTATAGCTCCTGAAAAGAAAATTTCTCCGAGCGTGAAGTTTGCGGATCTGTTGCTTCTGAGCGTAAACTGAGCACCACCGAGCATAAGATCATCGATTTGGTATCTGTTGAGCGTAAAGTCGTAGGTTTGTAGCCTCTCGAGCATAAAAGCTACCGAGCACAAAGGCGTCCGGGCGTAAACCATAGACTTATAGTTGTCGAGCGTAAAGCCGTAGATTCGTAGCTGTCGAGCGTAGAAAGCTCCTTTAGCGTAGAACTGTAGATCTGTAGCCTGTGAGCGTAGAATACCATCGAACGTAAAATCATAGACTTGTGGTTCCTGAGCGTGAAGTCGTAGGTTTGTAGCCTCTCGAGCATAAAAGCTACCGAGCACAAAGGCATCCGGGCGTAAAACTATAGACTTATAGCTGTCGAATGTAAAGCTGTAGATTAGTAGCTGTCGAGCGTAGAAAGCTCCTTTAGCGTAGAACTGTAGATCTGTAGCTCCTGAAAAGAAAATTTCTCCGAGTGTGAAGTTTGCGGATCTATTGCTTCTGAGCATAAACTGAGCGCCACCGAGCGTGAGATCATCGATTTGGTATCTGCTGAGCGTAAAGTCGTAGGTTTGTAGCCTCTCGAGCATAAAAGCTACCGAGCACAAAGGCATCCGGGCGTAAAACCATAAACTTATAGCTTGCGAGCGTAAAACCGTAGATCTGTTGCCGTCGAGCGTAGAAAGCTCCTTTAGCGTAGAAACCGCTGAACCGTCTTGCACGAAAAACTTTTTGAATTTTGCTGACTGTCCGTCTTTTGAGAGTAGTGGGCTGACGTAGCATCCAATCATAACCACCTATTAATTGCGAGATTTGGTTAGGGTCTCGAGGAGTCCGTCCGAGGATTCGAGGAGTCGACTCGAACTCTATATATATCCCAAGCCTTTGAGAGAAAAACTTTTTATCTGTCTTCTGCGAAAGAGAGCTTTCGACTGTTCGAGTTTTTCTTCGTTCCTTCTCCGAGCACTTCGAGTTTTCAGAAATGGCGCCGAAACAAACCCCCTCCACTAAGGGAAAGAGTATAGGTTCTTTTTCCCATTCTTCTGCCCCAGCGAGGGAGTCTTTGGTCGGGCAAGGTGAACTTCACTCTGAGCGAAATATCCCGCCGACGAGCAGCGCACCCGGTCTTAGAGGTAGAGCCTTTTGGGATGACAAAAAAACGACGAAAAATCTTTCGCACACGTTGAACGTGACCGCGCTAGGTCATCTTCTGTGTTGATAGCCTCTTTGAGGAAGGTGATGCACGGAGGCATTTTTATCTTTTACGTCCACATTTCTAATGTGCCAGCGTAAAAACTCCATATTTTCGTAGTTCCGAGCGTAAAAGCTCTGGCTGCCGAAAATTGGCGTATATCGTAAAATTTAAGTTTTACGCTTGTGGAGGGGACTTCCGGTCGTAAAATGACCAAATTTGTACAATCTTGGCGTAGAGCACAGACTGTCGTTTCTTTGGTCTGTATGTTTGTGCAAGATTTGTAATGACATATTTTCCTTGCACTTTTGCAGTTGATTTGGGTGAGTCTCCACTGGCCGAGGTGATGGATTCCGCTGCCGGGATGCTGCACTCGAACTATCTGGAGGATCTGTCCCACGTGGCATTTCCTATCTCCGAACCCCAGTATCCTGAGGGAAGGGAGATTTTGATATCGGCTCAGGGCGAGCGGACGCTGCTGAACATGATCAACGGGGAGCCCCTAACATACGTAGACGGGGAGCAGTACATAAAGCCGACTTTCCTCTTTGGGGACATGATTGATAAACAGTTCCAGACGAAGCCCAAGAGGGAACCCTGGGTTTTTCCTGCCGGGAATTTGGTTTTGTATCTGCCAATGATGCCGAGGGATTATCCTATCTCGGCTTTCTTCCATGCGACGCATCCCAGGAGGATGTCGTGGACCTTGACTCCCGATCTTCACGGCAAGCCGGGGAAGATCTTTCATCTGAAAGGGGCTGACCAGGGGTCGTTTGTCAGCCGCCCTTCCGACGTTGTGACGCTGTTCAGGGGACTGTGCCCGGGCAGTGTCCCGAGTGAAGACAGCTCAGTGATCCAGCCGGTCCAATTGCCGACCTTCTACAACGACTTCATGGGACGAGGTGGGGTATACCCCAAGGAGAATCCTCGGTGCAATGGGTGGATCACCCCAACAAACCTCCGATGGACTTGCCTAGTTGACTGGGCTTTGAAGCACTTTCGGAGAGAACTGGAGGGCATTGGACTGTATGCCGCTATAAGTGCGACTAGTGTTGGGTTGCCTCCCAACCCTAACTTGTTCTTGGCACTGATGGAGCGATACATTTCGCTCACCGGGACTTTCGCCACTCCACTGGGGGAGTTGGGATTGGCCCTCCATGAGATGGCAATGGTCTCGAGACTGCCGATGGGGGATACCCCATACGAAGAGTATGTTCCCACCAACCGGGAGTTGGGGGACTTGGACCCTCGGGTGGCGAAAGTGTATCAGGAGCTGATGTGTCAATACTTCGCGTGCACCACTTTTTATAACGAGCCTTCTGATTTGGCTCACACCACCAAGTGGATGTCCTACCTCTTCTTCCACTGAGCCAGGGCCTCCAAGTCGGAGAAAGTCTCGGGGGGCAAGAATGAGCCCGTGAACTGTTTGGGCGTGCTCAGTGCCCAAGTCATCGAGGATCTTATGGAAGGTGCTAAGGCTCCAGATCAGATTCTCGTTGAGGGGGTAGGGAAGTATCCCGAAGGCACTAAGGCCTACAGTTACTTGAGGCGCTGCCGCAGGCCTCTATCTAAGGAAGCCCAGCTGGCCGGTTTTCTCTCGATATGGCTGCGTCGAGTAGTAGTACCCGGTACTGCGTCCGCGGACCGCATTCACTGGAACATCCTGTAGCCGGCAGTGCATCTGGTGTTCGGGGCAAGACTGGGCTTGCTTCCTGCCATGGTGTGCCGTATACAGGCTGGCCTGAGAGCCATGACTGAGGGGTTGCTCGTCGATGAAGCTCGGCGTGGGAGTTTTCCCCGGGTGGAATTACCATACCTGTACTTGATGGGATGGTTAATTCTCCACAATCCCCGGGTGATGTCTTCCGGCTCTGGTAGCAGCTCGGGGGGTAACTTCTTGCTGAACTACAAGGACTCATCTTGGAATGTGAACACAACTTTGGACTGTCGGCTGGTGTTGAACCTCAGTCACGGCTGGAAGCTCCTCTGTACTCCCCCTCCCGTACATCGCAATCAATCAGGGATGAGGCTTGAGGATTCAGGTGGAGAGAAGACCGATCTTTCTTCGGAAGCTTTCAATTGGTTGGTCTGCATTAGACCCTCCCATCTGCTGTACAGGAGCGAAGACCATTGCTTCTTCGAGCCCTACTTGCCTAGTCGGTTCGCCAGGCAGTTTGGGTACGATCAGTTGCACGTGGGCAATGCCGTCACCAGCTTCAGGTCCAGGGGCGGACTCATTGATGGAGCCAGAGGGTGGCAATATTTTATCATGGGTTGTACGGGAGCAATCTTCATTGTGCCGGTCGTTACAACCTCCACGGAGCTCCGCATTCTCCATTCTTACGCCCAGTTCTATGTGACGATTAACACCTTCCATCGCGATTTTGACATGCGTGGAAGCTTCAGGGTGCCTTCTCCCAAGCCTGGGAGAAGAGTTGAAGTCCCCTCGGTTTCTTCTGACGAGGGTGAGGAGTCTGGCACTCCGGATGAGCCTCTGGTGTCGGTGCCGAGGTATGAAGTGCCTCCGCCTGCGGGGGCTTTGGTAGTCTTTTCTGGGAAGCGACGGGCTTCTGCTCCGAAGGAAGCTTCTCTTCGTAAGAGGAGGAAGGAGACGGTTGCTCGACCTCTCCGCATTCTTGGTATTGAGGCTCCTGGGAGTGAGCCTGCATCTCCCCATATCAGGGATAATTCTTTGGCTGGAGGTTCCTTGCCTTTTAGAGAGGGACCTTCTACAGTTCCGGCTGGCGGCGCCGGAGAATCTTTGCTAGAGGTCGTTGTCGTTGCTACTGCTCCAGGTAGTGGAACGAGATTGCCTACGTGGCCGAGGCAGATAGGAGAATCTTTCCCTAGACCAACAACGGATAAAACTCTAGCTGTGTCGGCGAACACGCCTAGCGAGATTCCAGCTGACGAACCTCGACCGCGTCTTGGCAAAGGCTTGGCAGAACTCCTGGCGATGTCGGTCGGCCCACCTCCTTCTCCAGGTATGATAGTTCGCATTGCGTCATTAAGGCGTGGTTTAGCTACAACGGCTGCAGATGCGCCATATATACCGTTGGCTCCGGGTAAATATCATTTTATGTCTCCTTTTAGAAAGATTACCATTATATTGATATCAACTTTCTTGTCCTCTTCTCAGGGGACGTCGTCCATAGGGAGTACAGCGTTGAAGCGCCTTCTGGCTCTGCTCTGGCTCCTGGCGATGATACGGAGGCTTTTGACTTCGAGGAGGAAATACCTTCGGGGGCCAGCTCGCCTGGAGTGGTTTCGTCATCTCGAGAGGAGGACGAACCTGTCATCGTGACCTCGCCTCTCGCGAGTAAGCCGATGACTTCGACCGTCGTCGTTGCACCACCCGTCGAGGCGGCGGCTGTGGCCATCTCGTCTACAGTCATTCCTAGCGGGAGACTTGCTGATATCGCGGCCACTCCTGGCATTTAATCGGATCTATTTGCGCTAACCGAGCAACATACCAGCCTCTTTTACACCGGTTTGAAAACGATGATATCAATGGTGTTGGCGAAGAGTCTAGACTTCGAGCGCCTGAAGAAGACTTCTCAGTTTTCGATCGGGGCTGTCAGGGAGTTCGTCGATCCTGGGGTAGCTGACGCCCTGGAGGCGGTGGTTAATGGTTTAGAGCAACCCATTAACGAATACTTGCAGATGACTCGGGGCAGCTTTGATGCTGAGGTCCAGGCCAGATACGACCTCATGACTGCGTGGCTTTCTACACAGCTGGAAAGCCTAGACAACTCCATCAAAACACATAAGCTGGAGATGGATAAAAGAAAAGCTGTCGTGGAAGAAGCTCTCGCTCTTGAGACGAAGCTCCGATCCGAGCACGAAGGGAACGCAGCGAGGGCCCGCAAGCTGAAGGAAAAACTCGCTCTGGCAGAGGAGTGGGCTTCTCAGTCGTTGGCAGGTCTAGATGTAGAGACTGGTCGACTGAGCGCAGCGCGACGGGATTTGGAGCGTGCAGAAGCTGCCCGTGCGGGCTCTCTTCGGGCAAGGGCTGAGCTGACCCTTACGAACAATCCCGAGGCACGGCTGGAGCGGGCTCGCGCCGATGCCTTGGTTTCTTGGAATGAGAAGATAGCTGCACTGGAGCGGCTGATTCGCGATCTGACCGCTCCCCCATCATGATGTATCCTTTCTCTTTTTGCTTCCCCGGATGTAATTCTGCTCTTATCGGGAATAAATAAAAGCGACTCTTTTCTGACTTTTGTGGACCCATCATTTCGGAGTGTAAATGACATTTTTTTAGGCGAAATTAATATCAGAGGTAGTTTGGACATGATAGACTCTCGATAAACTTTTTAGCAGGATATATCTATTCAGAGGTCATACAGACATGATAGGATATGATCCAACTAGTTTCGTTTTGGGAGTAGTTTTGTCAGAATTGAGATCCTCGCTATATTCCACTCGAGCAAGGGAGATTAAGCATAGTACCTTTTCAGGAATTTGCCGTTGATAGGAGCCATTAACAGGTCTCCATTAGGCTGGGCTATCCTGTAGGCGCCATTTGAGAACGTTGTCTTGATCATATAAGGGCCTTCCCACTTGGGATGGAATTTGCCTTTACTTCTGTGAGTAAGAATCATCGGCCTTCTTACGGCTAGAACTAGCTCGCCAACTTTGAACACTCTTTCCTTTACTTTATGATTGAAAGCTTTGGAAATGCATGCTTGGTAGAGCGCGATGCGCTGTTAAGCTTGGAGGCGTTTCTCGTCTAATCCTTCTAGCTCTTGGAGCCTTAACAGGTCATTCTTTTCTCGAGTCAGCTCATTAGTCACGGCTATCCTGAGTGACGAGATCTGGATCTCAATGGGGAGAACTGCTTCGCTCTCGTAGACCAGCGAGAATGGGGTGCAACCTGTCGGTGTTCGTACCGTTGTGCGGTATGCCCAGAGACATTCGTCCAGCTTTTTATTCCAATCTCTCTTGTTTGAAGAGACGAATTTCTTCAAGAGTTTGATAATGGTTTTGTTGAAAGCTTTCGCTAAACCATTAGCAGCTGGATAATATACCGTAGAGGCGATATTGTGTATCCGATTTTTATCGCAAAATCGATGAAACGCTTGGCTGATGAACTGAGGCCCATTATAGTAAATTATCCTCCGGGGTACCCCGAAGCGATAAATGACGTGATGCTTAATGAAGCTGATCACATTAGACGCCTTTACCTCAGCAAGAGGGATCGCCTCTGCCCATTTAGAAAAGTAATCCGTGATGGCCAGTATAAACCGGTGACCCCTGGAAGAAGACGGGTGGATAGGACCGATGATATCCATACCCCATGCTTCGAAAGGCCATGATACGACCGTAGGATGTAGATGTTCAGACGGTTGATGTATGAAGTCTGCATGAACCTGACAGGCTCTGCATTGTCTTGCATACCGTATTGCATCTGCGATCATAGTAGGCCAGTAATAGTCCATTCTCCTGATGCGATCTTGTAGCTTAGGACCGGGCTGATGTGCTCCGCATACGCCATCGTGAGCTTCACGGATAATCTGCTGTGCTTCGTCGTTAGAGAGACATCTCAATAGCAGTCCGTCGTAGGTCCGGCGATATAGTCATTGTGAAGATGCATCGTAGTAGAAGCATAATGATCGTCTTTTGACGGATACTGCTTCTTTGGGGTCCTCCGGCAAGATTCCGTATGCGACGAAATCTATGAAGGGACTTCTCCAGTCTCTTCTAGGGGGATCTGTGTTCACAGCGTAGCTGCGTTCTATGTGAAAGTTATTCTTCACACAGAATAAATCTTTGTTAAGAAGGATTACTGAATCCTGCCTTCTTATAGGAGTGGCTAAATCTGCAGCTAGACTGGCTAGGGCATCAGCTTCCAGATTCTGAGATCGAGGTACATGCTCTAGGAAGAACCCTTTGAATGTCATGGCTATCTCGACCGTTGCTCGGTGATAGGGGATGAGGTCTGGATTCCGGACTTCATATATTCCCCTGACTTGATTGACGATAAGCAGAGAATCACCGAAAGCTTCCAGGGACTCGACCCCCAGCTCTTTAGCGACTTGGAGCCCGATTAGTAGAGCGTTGTACTCTGCCACATTGTTGGAGCATGGATCACTAAGAGAATATGATCGGTAGATGACAAGTTTATCAGGAGTGACCAGGACGACTCCTACTCCTGAAACGACGTTTCCCCTAGGACCGGTTCTGGAGGCACCATCGAAGAATAGTTGCCATGCGTCAGTTTCCATTACGGAATTACATTCTGCAACTTCATCGAGAATGTCCTCGTATAATTTGGAGGCCTCCGGGATCGGATGAGCAGCTAGGAAGTCAGCAGCGCTTGGCCCTTGATGGACTTCTGTGGTATGTACACCATGTCATATGGTGTTAACAGCATCGCCCAAGTCGCGAGTCTGGAATTAAGAGCACTGGGCTTGCTCATCAGTACACGAAGAGGGTTGATCCTGGAGATGATATGGATAGTCTGGTGCGGAGTTGGTTGTATCGTAACTCCAGCGGGAGGTAAGGCATTCTCTGGGTGAGGAAGCGGAGGAACTGCTGACTCTTGATCTAGCACAGGCTCTTAGCTCGGGTTGGATGGTGGTAAGTCCACCCCCACACGTATCTGAGTTGGCGGGACCGATGCTTGAGCCATGGCAGTTGCGTGCTGAGTTAGCATCATCTGGTGCATGTTCTCCATCATGGATTGCATTTGTTTCAGAGATGTCTCCAGTATAGTGATGCGTTGTTCCGCGTTCCCTGACGGCGAAGCTTCCTCGTATTCATCTTCAACGGCGTAAACTCCCATCTCCCTGGGTGTCATTAAAGGATTAGTATAGGTCGCTGTAGAAGTCGACTCTACACTTTCTGCCTCTGATTCGGGGGCTTGGAGACCCCCAGCGTCGGAATCAGAAGAGGACGAAGCTGGTTGTCGTGACCTTGCACGAGTATTTTGGAACACCCCGGCTTCAGCGTTCCTGAGGAGCTCACTGAACCTCCTTCGGCTCGGAGGCCTGGAGGGATGACGTCTTGAGCTCGACCCTCCTCTACGTATGTGTGAAGCCATGTTCACAGATGCATGCGCGGGTTCCTCTTCCTGGAAAGACAGAGAGTAGCTCAACCGATCGAAAACCGATCGTTTTGCTTTGGAACAGCAGCAATTAATCACAACCCTATGACTATTACAATAGTGCTCGTCAGGAGGCGTAATAGACATGTTGGAAGGTCCCCTCTCTTTACGCTTCTGGATTAGATATTTGCGCAAGTCAGGAGGAGTTGTCGAAGAAGAAGACGAAGGCTTGTTTCTTCTGTTCCCATCAGCGGGCATGCGGAGGTTGGGCACCCCGGTTTTCCCTGTGCCACCTGTGTACAACAGATTGGCCATCTGGGTGGCGGATAATCCCCTGGGAGGGTGTCTTTCCGCAACCTGAGCTTGTTTTACGCTGAGGGACTTTGCCTGGCGTAACTTGAAGATTTGCTCAGACTGGCGTAAAGGTGGAGAGGCCCTCAGTCGGCCATCGGCTTCTCGCGTAATCCGGAGGGTAGGCAGATTGTTCCCTTGCTGGCGTAAGGGCCGAGAAGTTGAGTCCTCTGCCGCTTGCTTTCCCTTACGGAGATCACAGCGCTCATCTGGTTCACCGTAGAGGTCAGATGTTGTCTTGCGCGTGGAGCGTGATCTGTACCTCCGATTTGGCGTTGAGGCACCATCAGAAGTTTTGTCTGTACCGCGCGTAGCGGGAGACTGATTTCTACGCGTAGAGCGCAAGAGATGCTTCTGGGTTAGCGCTGAGGCTTTGCCGAAAGTTTCATCTGTACCGCGCGTAGCGGGAGACTGATTTCTACGCGTAAAGCGCAGTGGATACTTCTGGGTTAGCGCTGAGACTTTGCCCGAAGTTTCGTCTGTACCGCGCGTAGCGGGAGACTGAATTTTACGTGCGGGGCACGGAGGGAGCGATGCTACAACCTCATTGGTCGGAGAGATCGGAGAGTCCACAGGAATGGCGGAGGATGTCTTGGGCATCCACACCTTGCGCAGCTTCCTGTTGTCTTGGATGGAGAGAGGGTGAGAGCTACCCCCGGTTCGAAGCATATCTTCGTAGGCAGACTGGTCGAAATGAACGACCAGTGTCTTCTTCACGGTTCCTACAGATACCGCATCGTGTTGAGCAATTACTTCCTCATCAGAAGAGAAAGACGTCCCCAGCAGAGTCGCCATCTTGTTTGTGGTATTAAACGAAAGAATAAAAGTGTATTTCAATGACAGGGTTTATACGAAATCTGTGCCCTTTGGTTTACAAATAAACTTGTATAATTTAATCCTATACGAGGATGTGGGAGTACAATTTATTTAATCTGGGTATGAATTGCTATAGGTGTCTGATCTGCAGTCGATCACTTTAGCCCTTGGACCACACGATATTGAAGAAGTGCCGTGGAAGACAGGTAGCAGCTTCGAAGGTTGCAAAGGAGGGTGGATGCACGATGCCAAAGTCGTCGATCCCTACTCTTTGCCTGAGCTCCGGACTCTCTCTCTCTCTCTCTCTCTCTCTCTCTCTTGACCTCCGGTTCGATCTTTCTTGGAAGTTCGACCTTGTTCGATCCTTCTTTCAAAGTTTTGACCTTGTTCGATCTTCAAGTTTAAAGTTTTTTGACCTTTTTCCCCATTGATAGGGGTCTCTATTTATAGAGTTTTGGTGACAGAGACCACTCCGTCGGTGTAAAAATCGAGGAGTGGAAAGTACAGCACCCTTTTACACAACGGTTAAAATAACCAATGCTTGCGTATAGATGACCTTTTGAGTGAGCATGTGACGCGTGTCCAACTAAGGGGACAAAACGCGTATATCTGCTGCGAAGATCACGGCGTAGAAGCCACGTAGGTAGGTATCCCTCGTGTAGAAGAGGTTGGCGTAGAAGCCAAATGACTGTCACCCTGGCGTAGAAGCCAAATAGGCATAGAAGCCGAGTAGGCGTAGAAGCCGAATGGGCATAGAAGTCGAGTAGGCGTTGAAGCCGAATGGTCGTAGAGACTGAGTGGGCGTTTGAAGCCGAATGGTCGTAGAGACTGGGTGGGCGTAGCAGCCGAGTGGTCATAGAGACTGAGTGGGCATAGAAGCCGAATGGGCGTAGAAGCCGAATGAGCACAGATCCTGAATGGGCGTAGAAGCCACTGCGTACCGTGCCAGAGTGCTGATGTGGACGTCTTAGCCGGAATTATGGCTTTTGAAGATATAATCAAATCTCTTGCAGAGATTTGCCACCATCTTGTGCATTAAATGCGGAGGCGTGTTTTTGAAGGTCTGCAGCCCTTCTGTGCATCCATCGCAGAGACGTGCCTTGAGAGAAACTGTCACCGCTCTGTGCAATTAGACGTAGAGACGTGACTCGAGCCCCGTACGAAGTGCAGCTTTTGACGTGGCAGGCGGTTTGTCTACTGCGGAGCGTAAAACAGCTCATGTTTGCCTGTGTAAAATAAGGCAGCGTATCCCCTTGTACGCGAAAGAGCAGTTTATGCTGAGGGGACGTCAGTAAACGGCGGTTCGGTGATATTTTAACCAAATCCTCTGCATTAAATGCAGAGATCCGCCATCATACTGTGGTGCGCGTCCCGAGGGGTCTGTCATCGTTTTCAGTCGTCGTCTGGATAGCCGTGCAGCACTTTTTGTCAGGAGTCGGAGGTCAGGTTCACTGCGTGACTTGACAGGTTCATTTCGGGGAAGACGAAGCGTTCCTCGTATGCTTTAATGATGCTTTGAGAGCGACTGAGTTTTACGCCATGGAGGCGATGAAGAACCATGTTTACGCTGAAGCGGCCTGGACGTACTGCACTTACGCGGATGGTCCTTTGAGCTTGTACTTCACGTTGTGTTTAGCGGAGAAAGCTCTGCTTGTACGCTTGATGGCTCTAAAGGCCTCTATTTATGCTGCTCTGCATCAGTATGTTGCATAGCTCCTCCCAGCGTATTTTTCATGCTTCTACACCCATATCGGAGGAAAAATCTCCAAATCAATACGATTCACCAAATTGTTGGGATACGACCTATACGTACCCAATTGTGGACACGATACTAGCCCCAAATACACTAACACATGCCAAATTGATCTATAGGACCAATTGACACACACAACAATTGTCAATCTCGGAATTCCCCCAAAATTGACACAAAAAGTACCATAACTTTCACAATAGGCCTCCTATGAACACAAAACCAAATCCTATTGGTAGCATATGCATATGGGTTAATTTTCAATGATTAAATCTTAGATTTAGAACCTAATTTAAGGGGAACAACTGAATTGTACCTATTGGGAGATGGATTCCCAATGCAACCTCCAAATATGATAAAATTGGCCTCCAACTTGTAGATCCTTGCTCCTCTTTGTAGATCCTTACTTCCTTCTTTTAGATCCTTGCTCCACTAGTCTCCAATGGTGATTTCGGAAGGAATTATGATGAAATTTTGTAGGAAAATGAAGTGGGAATGAAGGAATTTGGTTGAGGGAATTTCTAGATCTAATTTTCAAATGAAAAGAGGAGAGAGAATAATTCCCCCCTCTCTAAATAGGCCGGCTCCCCGTTCCCCTTCCTCAAGTCACTATGAATTATCTAATATACCCATTGGGGCCTCTCATAAAGAAATAATTAATGAGAGAAGCTTCCAGTCTAATGGTTTAATTAAATTAATCTATCTCCTAATCAATGGCTTTCTAAATTGGCTAAATTCTAACAATTAATACATGTTGGTCCATGAGTCTAAACTAAACTAGTTAGGTCCACTAACACAAGTCCAAAATAATTAACTAACATCTAACAATAATTAAATAATACCACAAATAATTATTTTCATGCACAATATTTAATTAAATATAAAATTACTAAAATATCCTTTCCTAGAAAATGAGGTAGTGATAGGGAGCCCATAGCAGTAAGTAATATCACATAGTCCAGTATATGTGCCAAAGATCTGAGACAGAGTCTAAGGCACCTCAAATAGTATAGTATATATATATATATATATATATATATATATATATATATATATATATATATATATATATATATATATATATATATATATATAATCATAATCAGTCTCTAGTATGGTGTGTCTCTTCCCACCCAATATATGTCCCGCCCCAGTCCCAAAATACGTAGGACTAGGAGTACGTAAGCATGTCAGCCATATGTATATGACAACTCTAATATATGGATACCATAATACACACGTACGCTGTAATATGAATGTTAACTCACATGTGGTATATATATTGTCATAAGTCACATGGCATAACTAGATCTCATCTACAGAATCAAATAAAAATGAATAACCAATCAACTATATAACTGAATCAAGTATAAAATGCTTGATAAGAACAAGTAGTTGGGTGGAGACAAATTCAGTACCCAGCTAGAATATAAGAGAAACAAAATAAATACATCTAATGAACAATGAGGCTCGAAGAGAAGGCCTCCTCGAAAGAGAAAGAAGGTAGCAAATCCTGATCAGTGCTCCTACGAATAGTCAAGATTGTCTACACCTAAAAAGGGACCAGGTCCTCAGAGGGACGTAATAAGATACATAGAAGCATGCCAATTGAATACAGTAAAACATGCATAATAGACATAAAATATATAAGTACGTTGTACTAGACAAACTATATAAAAATGCATAATGAGGACAACCTTTCGACGTATGGGTAGGTGTATAATACTCTATCTATCTCACAACTCACACACACGTCCATGAACATCATCAGCCGTCATACCGCGAGGGTTGCGACCATCATGACACCATCAGCCGACATATCGTGAGGGTAGCGACCATCGCGACACAACTACCGTAGTGCGTGCTAGTTACTACGATTTACCAGAGTGGGTAGCCCATACGCCTACTGCTTGTCCTCTCCTCCTATGATACTATGTGTCAAGTGTGTGTCAACATATATATAGTATATAATTATAACTGAAAAAAATACATATATAATGAATATACAAAATATGATAAGCATGTAAAGTACTATAAGCAATTTGACAAGGTATCTTGCCTGCTCTGAAAAAGAATGAAGTCACAACTCAAGGCGTCGTCCGATCTACCCGTCACATAAATAAAACAAGTTAGATAACAAAAGTGGGTGAACAAGTTCCTCCATTTCGATCTATTTAAATTTTGAACAAAATAACCTAAAATAGTATTTTAATCTGATTTTATTATTAAACTCTAATTTTGGTCCAAAGAAAGTTAATTTTACGGATTTGGGATCCGTGTCACACAAATCGAGGCAATCCATTGACAAAAAAGTCAACCAACTCAAATCTTTGATTTGTGTGTATAATTCTATAGATTTTAGTGCTACATGAATACCGGAATCGACGGTTTCATAAAATCACAAGTCGGTAAAGAGTTATGTCCACAAGGGCGCAAAGATGACCGTTTTCGGTAGTTTCCTATTTACGTCTATGTTACACACATTTTATAGTAAACTAAACTTGCATGTTAAATTATAGAAAAATAATTTTATGTAATTTCATCATGTCAACTTTCTGAAACTTTAAACGGTTCATAATTCCGAGCTCGGGATCTCCCGTAATCTCAAAAACACCAAAATGCGTATAATTTTGGACAACTGACACTTTTAGAATTTTTTGAAAACATAGGTTCATAAATTATTTAAATAATTTATATATTCATAAAACTAACCTTAATATATCTCTAACAAAAAAAATGGAGCGCGTTTGGAGTCCGGAGCTAGGAGATATCGTCTTTTAAAGTCGTCATAACTTCTAGAAATGAGGTTGAATTTATGACAAATTTTGACTGTTTTTTGACGAAAAAAGAGAGAAGTTTTGGGAAGAAAAATATGAAAGATGAGTTTATTCTATAATTCTAATAGGTATTTATAATGGTGGAGACTACTTAATTGAATACGACTATGATTGGCTAATTTAGATATGATTAGGATGAGTTTAAATAATGATAGGATATGCATGAAGTTAATTTTCTAGTTGGCTCAGGATTTGAATTAATTTAAAATAGAGTTTGAGTTTATCCCAATAATTTATAATCTTAAATAGAATTAAAGATAATACAAATAATTTATATATAATCTTATTAATATCGATTAACACTAAATTAACATCTATCTAATATTATGACTATATATATCCAAATAAATCCTAAATAATTATAAAATATCCAAATAAATTTACTAAAATTCTAAATAAATTATAGAAAAATATAATTAAATATATTAACCTAAAATAAATATTTGGTAGAAAAAATATGCAAGTATGGTAAAAAATTTATGTTTCCTATGTTTTAATTACCCTAAAATTGTAAAAAATCTCACAAAAATCTAAAATAGCCTAAAAATAATTCTAAATAAATATTTATATAAGTAAATTTATTAAAAAATTTATTTTCTAATTAACTAAGAGAATACTCTAAAGAAATTCAATATTTAAAATAATCTATAATAAATATAATAATATAAAATACACACAAAATATTTATTTTGGGTGAGGGGGTTTACAATCAACCCAACTTACAAAAATTTTGTCCTCGAAATTAAAAATAAGGAATAATTTGTTAAATCTTTCACATTCGTATATAAGGCAAGTCAACCGTAATCTTTTCAAAAATTTAAATGAAAAAAATCTATTCAAGTCCATCACAATCTCTTCAAAATTAAAATAACCATTCTTTAAATCAAAATTTAACCTATCATAATCTCTTCTATATTTTTAAATAATCAACATCTAAATTTATTTCAAATCTATATGACATCTTGAAAATTTAAATAACCCACATCAAATTTTACATCACGATTTTCAACTATCATAATCTTCTATAGATTTTAAACAATTCTAATCAAATCTTATTCCTATATTTCAACTTAAGAATTTTGTACCCTTCAAATTTTAAATTTAATTTACATTCTCAACATTTTGAATAGGTGATCCAACAATCAAAATTCAACTTTTAATTCAGATCATCAAATTGTAGAATTTTGAATTCAATCCATCAATGTTCATGTTTAGAGTTCTATTTTTTTTCTTAAAATTTAAATCGTTAATTCAATCTCCAATATTCAAAATTTAAATCATGTGCTCAAAGTATAAATATTTGGTCTGTAATATCAAGATTTCAAAATTTATTAAATCCTCATCATCTTAATCATTATTCTCAAAATTCTCAAAATTAAAATGACTTAAATCTCTCAATCTAATCTTACTTGATCACAATCTAAAAGAAATTTACCTCAAGTTGATAATGCAACTTCTACCCAATTTAGAATTTACCGATCTATCACATAGGCTATACATTTAAGAAAAACGTTCTCAAATTATTTAATCGTGTTATTCAATCCATAAAATATCTCACATGTTTTATGTTCTTAATTACAAAAGATAGACACCAAGTAATGTGATTGGCCTATGGGGTATACCTAGTACTCTCCGTGTATCAAACTTATACCAAGCACGAACGTTTGTCTTTCCGAAATAGGGGAAGATGAAAAACAATAATAAAGAATTCAAGTAGGAGGTGATAGAATACAAGTACGGGGTTCAAGGCGATTAAAGAATTCAAAAAGAGAGTTGTCAGGGCAGTTGTGGATTAAAATCTTATTTTGGATAAATTCTTATTTGCATGCTCATATCAGTATAGTTATGTAACTGATACGATATGCTCGAATATGTCTAGAGGACAAGTATATTCGTCTAACAAGCTGAGTCAACTATATCTCAATCCACGTAAAGTAGTTATGCGAAGAGCGAACCAAGCGCACTAAGGTTGATCGGACCATAATACACTGATTCTAATTTGGACGATGTATTAGTGGGCATCCCCAATAACACATATCTCATGAACAAGCTCGATAAAAGAATAAGCTTCCAAAACTAGGCTATAAAATAGTAGCTTAATTCGAGGTAGTCCAGAAAATATAAGTACGCTGGATTATGATGAAGGAAGGTACAAAATAATTTAAGTTTACCAAGAAGACAGGTGTTGTGCCTCTACAGTTGCCATACTAACTTCTTGTCTATGTCTCTAGTCGACCAAATGGGGGTATGGACCTCTAAGTTCTACAGTTTGGATAAACACTATCTTCTTAGACAAGCCTATAGTTGGTGTCATTCAATTATACTTCATTAATGGGTCAAAAGGACTATGCGATACTAGGTTATGAGACATACTACCAAACTGTAAACCCCCTGATTTTTCAAGAATTTTAAATTTAGATTTTATACAATTTTCTGGAATTTTCTGAAATTTTTCTGAAATTAAAAACAGGGTTTTAAATTATTAAATGATTTTTAAATATTAATAAATAATATTAAAATATTATGAAAATAATATTTTTGGGTGTAAAATAAAAAACTGGACTTAGGATAATTTTTCTGGAATTTATTGGGCCCCGGACCTATTTTTTTTAAACACCTAAAAGTAATTATTTAATTAATTATCTAATTATTAATTAGTTATTTATTTTTTAATAAATAAAACACCCGGCCCAAAACCCAACACATAACCCGGCCCGGCCCATTGGGCTCAGCCCAGCCCAGCCCCCGGCCTAGCGGGTCGGGCGGGTTGGCCAAACCCGCAACCCGCCCGAGACCCGACCCGGCAGACCCGTTCCCTTCTCCCCTCTTCCCCGCGTTTCCCGGCGGAGCCGCCGCCTCCGGCCACCTCCGGCCACCTCGCCCGCTCCGTCCGGCCACCTCGCCCACGTCGACCGCCATTTCCGGCCTCGACCCCCGGAGCCTCCCCCTATAAAACCCTAGCTCCTCTCCCCGCTGCCCCCACCGTGCCACCCTCCTCCGCCACCACCGGATCCGCCTCCAGCGCCGCCGTGCTCGCCGTGAGCTGCCACCGCTACAGCCCCCTCCTCCTTCTTCCTCCCCTCTCCTCCCCCTGCCTCCGGCCGCATCGACGACGAGCAGCAGCGGCAGCAGCAGCTCCGGCCGCTCCTCGCGCCGTCGCGTGCCCCCACTGCCTTCGGCCCCTCCGCCTCAGTCGGCCGCCCCAAGCCGCCGGAGCTCCACCGATTCAGCAAACCCTAACCCTAATTCCTATTTTTCCCCTGTGTCGGACACAGGACACAGTGTCCTGTGTCGTGTCGGACACGACGAAAACCCCAGTTTTTGACCCTATTCAGGTACTCCTAACTCTCTGCTCGTAACCTCATTTTCGATTCCGTCTTTTGCATCGCGAAGCCTGCGTGACCCTCTCGGTGCCCGTGCAACCCGCTCGGGGCATCGCGTCCTGTGGCGATCGCGAACCGCGATCCAAAAACAGGAAAAACAACACCCCGATTCACCCCGGAACTGGGTACGCCCCGCCAAACGGGATGACTTGGTCGCACGCAATTTTCACAGATATGTGCGCGTCGTCGATACGGACGTGTGGGTTTTCGCGAAAGTCGATTCGGGTGTGCGTGCACACCGGGATCAACGCGTATCCGCGGACATCGCCCCGTATCCGACTTTTCTGAATTATGACCTAACTTTGTGTACACACGTCAAATTGAAACGAAACTTGCGCCATCGGACTCGTAGCAATACGTTGGTCCTGTGACCCAAGTTTGGTTCGATTCGGAGAACGTTGACAAAATCGCGTGTCGTGGGCCCCACAGGCCCCGCCCGACGGACGATTTTGTGATCGGCTTATCGGAATCCAATTCTGGAAGTTTCGTTGGATTCGTATCATTGTTCCTGACCTGTTGACACTAAGTTTGGTGAATTTGGAGACCTTTGACCCTGATACGTTTTTCGGTGCAAAGCGGGCCCACATGTGGACCCCGTTTTGACCCGAAATTGTCGTTTTTGCCCTTGTCTCCAAATTGGACTCAAGGACATACGTTTTTAGCTGATTGATATTTTCTGAATCTGATGGTGATGTTTATTTCAGCAACCGGAGTACCGCCTGCAATTCCAGCTGAAGTCAGAGCCGCAATTGGAACCGGAACCACAGGCAAGTGTACCTTGCCAAAATCCTGCAGCTTGCTATTTATTTCCTTGGCTTAATTTAGCATCAGTGGGCAAGTAAAGCTTGTCAACTTGCAATGATTCTTGTTATAGTATTTTACTTGATTTCTTGTAGATTCATATGTGAACTTGTTTTAACTGCTTAACCTAGGAAACGTGTGACGTACTTAGTGTCCGATCATAGTCGGGTGCCAACCCCGTACGCGGTGTTGGGTACGTCACTTAGAGATGGACATTCGATACCCTTACTCTCGTACTTGTCCTATCAAGTACATCAAAACCCAGGACACCTGACACTATTTATGAGACAGAGTCTTCCTGAGACATTCATGGTGATTCTGTATAGGATACAAGACTTGTCAGAGATATTATATTTAAAGATACTTTATGACTTGTTGCATTAGCTATGATCCCGCTTGACATGGACATGAGACGTTATGGTCATGGTATGCGTGATTACATTGGGTGGGGAGAGTCACACCGGCTACAGGTTGATTATATTATGCCGGCGTCGTAGTCTCCCATCGTGAGCTCGACAACCACATGATATCACTGTTACCGGCTCCTCGACACAGAGCTTGTAGTAGTTTCAGCCTGAGTTCTAGTTATGCTCTCAACTTGCATTATCACTTAGCTGGTTACATAGTTTACCCTATTATTTCATTTATTTTCTGCACTGTATTTATTTTGGCTTGTGTTATCTGTACCTTGTTATGTCCCCTGAGGACCTGGAATGGACTATGTCCCCAGGTATAGCCGAAGAGATCCATCCAGAGATACACCGTACATGAGCACTTCCAGGAGCTGTACCAGGACCTGAGGACGAGATCGCACCAGAGGACTTCTCCTGAGCATTGGCTGTATGTAGTCAGTTATTTCTGTTTCTATTTCCAGTTCCTTTATTTCCTGTCTATTTGCATTGATGTATCAGACATATTCTCGGATTGTTCCCCGAGACATTTATTGAGATTTGATAGTTATTTCTATTTGCATTACTCTGACATTTAATCTGTGATTATCTGTTGTGGATGAGATTAGAATACCCTGGGACTTGTATCATTTGCTCTATTTCCTGTTAGACTACAGCTTAAGCATGTCCTGATGGATCCA
Source organism: Iris macrosiphon (assembly GCA_036927795.1). Lineage (NCBI taxonomy): Eukaryota > Viridiplantae > Streptophyta > Magnoliopsida > Asparagales > Iridaceae > Iris > Iris macrosiphon. The sequence goes on from JAYESA010000006.1 coordinate 195,378,824, forward strand.
TTAAATTGGGTTGTCCATCGGTGCGTGCTGCTGGCCATTGCCACGTGTCCAGTCCCTCGATATTTTGGGACTGGGGCGTGACATGGTTTTTGTGGTGGCCCATGCAGGTCTACGACTAAATTGTTCGGTTTCAACTCAGGGACCGAATAGGCCTGCAATAAGAATAGGATAAGTTTTTAGGATCTCATCCACTTGCTTGAATCGTTCTTGATATCCATATCGACTTCAAATTAATTTCTTGACTTGCATCATGTATTGATTCCTGTGCGCCTCTTATTGTTTATTTGGTTGCAGGGTTATGGATTCACGAGCAAACGACGAGACTCCCATAACGTCACCACGAGATGCTGAGGTAACCAACGAAGATGAAGTAACACTAGTGGATGGAGGACAATCAGCTCAACAACAGGCCTCGAGAATCCAGCAAGATGACATTCCACCATCGACGCCATTTACTCCACCAATGCCCGTAATTCCACCAGGGCAGGCCATGGACGGACAGCAGATGTTTCAAATAATTTATGCAATAATGCAAGTTCAACAAGAGGCTTTGAGTCGCAGCCTAGTAACCGCACTCGAGCAGGCGAATCTACCCGCACGATGGCCAATGACGGGCTCTATCACCGATTTCCGGCAACTGAAGTCCCGCACATTCTCAGGCAAAGAAGAGCCCACTGAAGTTCATGAGTGGCTCACCAACACTCAACATCAATTAGAAGCAGCTGAGCTTCCAAAGGAACATTGGATGACTGCCGTCAGAATGCAGTTGACGGATAATGCACATCACTGGTGGCTATCTGAGGAAACACGGCTCGGACCAGACCGAGCCACTTGGGAAGAGTTCTCTAGACTCTTTCAGGAGATGTACATTCCAGCTGTCGCTCGATCAGAACTTCGGGACAAGTTCAATCACCTTACTCAGGATGCTAAGACGGTGGAAGAGTACAACGCTGAGTTCATTCGTCTAAGTCGCTTCGCCCAAACATTGATTCCGACAGAAGAAGAGAAGGCTGAGAAATTCTTCGACGGACTAAACATTGAGCTACAGAAACTAATTGGATCTGTTGTACCTACTTCGTACTCGGACGTCCTTGCTGCAGCACGACGCATTGAGCGCGTCATCAGGAGAGAGACCAATCTAAAGCGGCCATCTACATCAGCACCAGCCGAAGCACCACAAGAAGAAGCTACAAAAAGACCTCACGTACACCAGCCACCAAAAGCATCTCCACAGGCAATACCTGTCTGTCCATATTGTCGCAGGCGAGGTCATATAGAGAACGAGTGCAGACGAAAGAAGAGATTATGCATAGTTTGCGGATCCAGTCAGCATTTATTAAAGGAATGCCCTGAGCGTCGAGACAGAGCACCAAGGGTGAACCAACAAGCGCTACCAATACCGAGGCCAGCCTATCCAGCATTGGGAGCACCGCAAACGGAAGTTCAAGAAGTCCTACCACCAGCTCCAGGAGGGTATCAGCCGAGGCCACCCTTGATACCCCAGGCATTACTCTTCCAGCAGGCTCAGCAACAGAAGAATCAACTGCAAAGATGCGAGCAAGCCCTGGCGATGACCGTGGAGAATGCGCAGATTCGTGGAGTAGCTGATGCGCGTAAGTGATTCGTAGTTATCCGTTTCTAGTCTTGTTTTAGCTCGTGTCTATTGGTTCGTGGCCTCAGCCCCAACCTAGTAATTTGTAACTTGTTAATAACAACCTGGTTTTCATAAAAGTTGTATTTCTCTTGCTTTAACTAGATTTTCTCTGGAAAGTGCATAACTTTCATTTTTAGGGAAACAGTATTTCCCTAAGTATCTTGTGATGCGTTTCGAACGATACTTGCGACCGCCTCATCTCTGTTGACCGGTTATTCTTTGATTGCGAGGACGCAATCCTCTTAAGGGGGGTAGATTGTAAACCCCCTGATTTTTCAAGAATTTTAAATTTGGATTTTATACAATTTTTTGGAATTTTCTGGGATTTTTCTGAAATTAAAAACAGGGTTTTAAATTATTAAATAATTTTTAAATGTTAATAAACAATATTAAAATATTATGAAAATAATATTTTTTGGTGTAAAATGAAAAACTGGACTTAGGGTAATTTTTCTGGAATTTATTGGGCCTCGGACCTATTTTTTTTAAACACCTAAAAGTAATTATTTAATTAATAATCTAATTATTAATTATTTATTTATTTTTTAATAAATAAAACACCCGGCCCAAAACCCAACCCATAACCCGGCCCGGCCCATTGGGCTCAGCCCAGCCCAGCCCCCGGCCTAGCGGGTCGGGCGGGTCGGCCAAACCCGCAACCCGCCCGAGACCCGACCCGGCAGACCCGTTCCCTTCTCCCCTCTTCCCCACGTTTTTCGGCGGAGCCGCCGCCTCCGGCCACCTCGCCCACTCCGCCCGGCCACCTCGCCCACGTCGACCGCCATTTTCGGCCTCGACCCCCGGAGCCTCCCCCTATAAAACCCTAGCTCCTCTCCCCGCTGCCCCCACCGTGCCACCCTCCTCCGCCACCACCGGCTCCGCCTCCAGTGCCGCCATGCCCGCCGTGAGCCGCCACCGCTACAGCCCCCTCCTCCTTCTTCCTCCCCTCTCCTCCGCCTGCCTCCGGCCACATTGACGACGAGCAGCAGCGGCAGCAGCAAGCCGCAGCGGCAGCAGCTCCGGCCGCTCCCTGCGCCGCCTCCGCCGCCTCCCAGCGCGCCGCCACGTGCCCCCGCTGCCTTCGGCCCCTCCGCCTCAGCCGGCCGCCCCAAGCCGCCGGAGCTCCGCCGATTCAGCAAACCCTAACCCTAATTCCTATTTTTCCCCTGTGTCGGACACAGGACACAGTGTCCTGTGTCGTGTCGGACACGACGAAAACCCCGGTTTTCGACCCTGTTCAGGTACTCCTAACTCTCTGCTCGTAACCCCGTTTTCGATTCCGTCTTTTGCATCGCGAAGCCTGCATGACCCTCTCGGTGCCCGTGTAACCCGCTCGGGGCATCGCGTCCTGTGGCGATCGCGAACCGCGATCCAAAAACAGGAAAAATAATACCCCGATTCACCCCGGAACTGGGTACGCCCCGCCAAACGGGACGACTTGGTCGCGCGCGGTCTTCACAGATACGTGCGCGTCGTTGATACGGACGTGTGGGTTTTCGCGGAAGTCGATTCGGGTGTGCGTGCACACCGGGATCAACGCGTATCCGCGGACATCGTCCCGTATCCGATTTTTTTGAATTGTGACCTAACTTTGTGTACACACGTCGGATTGAAACGAAACTTGCGCCATCAGACTCGTAGCGATACGCTGGTCCTGTGACCCAAGTTTAGTTCAATTCTGAGAACGTTGACAAAATCGCGTGTCGTGGGCCCCATAAGCCCCGCCCGACGAGCGATTTTGTGATCGGCTCATCGGAATCCAATTCTGCAAGTTCCGTTGGGTTCGTATCATCGTTCCTGACCTGTTAACACTAAGTTTGGTGAATTTGGAGACCTTTGACCCTGACACATTTTTTGGTGCAAAGCGGGCCCACATGTGGACCCCGTTTTGACCCGAAATTATCGTTTTTGCCCTTGTCTCTAAATTGGACTCAAGGACAGGCGTTTCTAGCTGATTGATATTTTCTGAATCTGATGGTGATGTTTATTTTAGCAACCAGAGTACCGCCTGCACTTCCAGCTGAAGTCAGAGCCACAATTGGAACCGGAACCACAGGCAAGTGTACCTTGCCAAAATCCTGCAGCTTGCTATTTATTTCCTTGGCTTAATTTAGCATCAGTGGACAAGTAAAGCTTGTCAACTTACAGTGATTCTTGTTATAGTATTTTACTTGATTTCTTGTAGATTCATATGTGAACTTGTTTTAACTGCTTAACCTAGGAAACGTGTGACGTACTTAGTGTCCGATCATAGTCGGGTGCCAACCCCGTACGCGGTGTTGGGTACGTCACTTAGAGATGGACATTCGATACCCTTACTCTCGTACTTGTCCTATCAAGTACATCAGAACCCAGGACACCTGACACTATTCATGAGACAGAGTCTTCCTGAGACATTCATGGTGATTCTGTATAGGATACAAGACTTGTCAAAGATATTGTATTTAAAGATACTTTATGACTTGTTGCATTAGCTATGATCCCGCTTGACATGGACATGAGACGTTATGGTCATGGTATGCGTGATTACATTGGGTGGGGAGAGTCACACCGGCTACAGGTTGATTATATTATGCCGGCGTCGTAGTCTCCCATCGTGAGCTCGACAACCACATGATATCACTGCTACCGGCTCCCCGACACAGTGCTTGTAGTAGTTTCAGCCTGAGTTCTAGTGATGCTCTCAACTTGCATTATCACTTAGCTGGTTATATAGTCTACCCTATTATTTCATTTATTTTCTGCACTGCATTTATTTTGGCTTGTGTTATCTGTACTTTGTTATGTCCCCTGAGGACCTGGAATGGACTATGTCCCCAGGTATAGCCGAAGAGATCCATCCAGAGATACACCGTACATGAGCACTTCCAGGAGCTGTACCAGGACCTGAGGACGAGATCGCACCAGAGGACTTCTCCTGAGCATTGGCTGTATGTAGTCAGTTATTTCTGTTTCTATTTCCAGTTCCTTTATTTCCTGTCTATTTGCATTGATGTATCAGACATATTCTCGGATTGTTCCCCGAGACATTTATTGAGATTTGATAGTTATTTCCATTTGCATTACTTTGGCATTTAATCTGTGATTATCTGTTGTGGATGAGATTAGAATATCCTGGGACTTGTATCATTTGCTCTATTTCCTGTTAGACTACAGCTTAAGCATGCCCTGATGGATCCATTAAATTGGGTTGTCCATCGGTGCGTGCTGCTGGCCATTGCCACGTGTCCAGTCCCTCGATATTTTGGGACTGGAACGTGACACAAACTTACAAGAATTTAACTAATAGTATTATTGAACAATAGAGTGTATTTACCTAGTAAAAGTCATCTTCCTAACCCCTATCAAGTACGAGAGAAAAGAGAAGATTGATGTTAAGAAAGGATCAAGCAAGATGCAATACAAGCAAGCAAATAAGAGTGCGAAATGAGATCAAGGAAGGTGATTAAATAAGTAGATGAGATCCTATATTCTAATCATATGTGCAGGCTTGCTCGGTACAGTAACGTAACTGAGACAATATGCTCTCAACCTGTATGGGCCACCACAAAAACATGTCACGCCACAGTCCCAAAATGAGTACGTAAGCATGCAGTCGTATGTATATGACAACTCTAATATATGGATACCATAATACACACGTACGCTATAATATGAATGTTAACTCATATGTGGTATATATATTGTGTCACATGGCATAACTAGATCTCATCCACAGAATCAAATAGAAATGAATAACCAATCAACTATATAACTGAATCAAGTATAAAATGCTTGATAAGAACAAGTAGTTGGGTGGAGACAAATCCACTACCAAACTAGAATATAAGAGAAATAAAATAAGTACATCTAATGAACAATGAGGCTCGAAGAGAAGGCCTCCTCGAAAGAGAGTGTCACCCTCACATTTCCAATTAAGGGTAGTTTGGTAATTGACACAGGTATTTTATTTTTAGGAGGATTGTATTTAATATTGTGTATGAGTAATTAATTATCTGTTGTATTGTTTAGTATTTGATTAGACGTAGTATTTATTTTAGACTTGTGTAGTGGACCTAACCTATTTTATTAGATGCATGAACCCAATATTTGGACTAGTCTAAGTTGAGCCCATGAATTAGGCACATGGATTAGGAGATTTATTTAATTAGTGAAACCATTAGACTAGAACCTTCCCCCTTAATTAATTTCTTCATGAGAGACCCCAAGGGGTATTTGGGACATTATACATTGTTTGGAGAGGGGTTTATGACCAGCCATAATTAGGAGGAGAGAGAGTGCTCTCATTTTATTTCTTTCCCAAATTTCTAGATCTACTTTTCCCTCTTCCAATTTTCCTCCATTCCCCTATCAATTCTCCATCAATTCTTCTCAAATCTCTTTCTAAATTCATCATTGAGGCCTCTACATCAAGAATCTATAAGCAAGAAGCAAGGAGCAAGGAAGAGGAGGCCAAGATCTACAAGGAGAGGAGCTACTTTGTATTTGGAGACTTTTTATTGGGAATCCATCTCCCAATAGGTACATTTCAGTTTTTCCTCTTTTATTAGACTCTAGATATGAGATTTTACAATGAGAAACTAACTCACATGCATAGGCTACCCATAGGATTTGGTTTGGAGTCATTCGGAGACCTACGGTGGAAGTTACATGCATTTTTTGTGCCAATTTTAGGGGAATTTTGAGATTGGCACATGTTGTGTTTGTCAATTGGTCAATTAGACCAAATTGACATATGATTACTTGTTTGTGACTAGTGTCGTGTCCACAATTGGATACGTGTAGGCCGTACCTCGTCAATTTGACGAAACGGGTTAATTTTGGGGGTTTTCCTCCGACACGGGGCCTTGTGCATATCGCATTGAGACACGGACACGTAGACACACTAATTACTATATGTGTTGCCCATAATTTATGTATTAGACTTTTTCGTGTCCTCCGGGATGCGTTTGCTTGTGTGTTGGAGCCGTATCACACATGTATCATAGAGCAAGTGTGATACTGGTGCGGTGCACTCCATGTGTTTGTTGTTTTGCCCTCTTTGCTATACATGCATGTGTAATTATCTATATAGATGGTATTTTATATATATATATATGTATGCATATAATAGTGTATATTGTGTTTAGTGTATATGTGTGTGTCTATGTGTGTATACATACTAGAGTAGATAGTGATATATATATATATATATATATATATATATATATATATATATATATATATATATATATATATGTAGGTTTGTGTACTTGAATATATGTATGTATGTGTGATTATGTATAATAGTGACTATATGCATAGATGCTTATATAGATTTGTATATATATATATATATATATATATATATATATATATATATATATATATATATATATATATATAGTATAGAGAGATTGATATAGGTAGATGTATATTGTGTATTTTGTTTAGTTATGTATGCAATAGATGCATTGAGTTATTAGCTGTATTGGTATCAGTGTGGTTGTGTTGTGAGTGAGGCATAGGAGTTCAGTCATTGCACAGTAACATGGGGAGTTCAGTATGCATAGGAGGGTGCAGCTGTGCGGAGGGGAGCTCGTGCAAGTGGCATTGAGCAGTGTAGCCTTCACTAGCAGCCAATGTGCAGTCTTCAGTTCATCCAACAGCTCGTGGAAGAAGAGAACTGTTGTGCACTCCGTGGCAGCAATAACTCAGAGGTCTGTAGCACAGTGCTCAGCAAGCAGAAAGGGTATCAGCAATTGCAGGTAGAAGAACACGTGCAAGAGGTTTCAGCATACATCAAGGGGAGAGGAGCTTGGGGTGCACTGTCAAACAGAGATCAGTCAATTCAGCAAATGGAGAAGAACAGTTGCTGCTAATTTGGGAGGCAATGTGTGCAGCAGAATGTGTATCAGTGCACACGAGGAGCTGCTACGGCTGTACAGTCAGTGACTGATACAGAGAACTCAGCAATGAGCAGTAGCAATTTCAGCAGTGCCTACACTGCAACCTCGAGCAGAAATCCAGCAGAGAGTATCAGCAAGTGGGAGCCATTCTGTTCAGCTTGCAGTACATCGATGCACTGAGATGCGAGCAGTGCACAACATCCACACCAAGGTATCAACAAAGGTGAGGTTAGGCAACAAGGCATCAGCAGAGGAGCACCTGCTTTCAGCAATATGCAGTGCCTCGAGGCAATTCTGCAATAGGGAGGATGAATTGCACTAAAGTTGCAGTAGCCATTGGTTCAACTGAGCACTGCAGCAACCTCACTGCAGTAGCAAGATAGAGGGAGAGCAATCATCGTATACAATAGCCGTAACTCGACAGAGAACCAACTGTGCAGCAGGTTCAGCATAACACAACATGCCTCAGTATAGAGCAGGTTTGGCTAGGCAGTGCATCGCTGAGATGCTAGGCATCGAGCAGTCATCTTAAGCAGCTGCTGTGCAGCAATGCACATTCAGTGCAATCTACGACAGCAAGGTGTACAGGCAGTCAGCAAGAGCAAGGTGCATCAATGCACTGCAAGGAGGAGCTCCTGCAGAGGAGTTTCCACTACCACAACAAAGCCAAGCAGTGTACAGCAAGTTGTACCAAAGGGGGAGGTTTTCAGTATCAGTATCGGGCCAGGGTATCAGTATCAGTTTAGTTTCAGTATCATTACTTCAGTATCCTTCAGTAAGGAGTATCAACAGCAACAATCAGTATACAACAGGAAGTGAGCCAACAGCGAGTATCATCACACACCTGCAAGTAGCAGTATCAGTAATATGAAACAACAAGGAGAGCAATCACCAACAAGCAGTGAGCAGGGCAATGCAATACTACATTGAGCAGCATGCACAACAAGTGCAGTGTGCAGTATCAGCAAGCATGCAATAGCTTGTGCATCATCAAATTTCACCATCAGTGGTTCAGTGCAGATTAGCTAAGGATCTTGGTTCAGGTAAGGTATTTGGTTTAGTCTAGTTATTTTCTATATTAGCTAATTTGTAATACATAGTTTAATAGTTGGTTAGTTGAGGTATTGGTTTATGTACAGTAGTTAGTTGTTGTGTTAGTTGTTTATTTATTAGTTAGTTATGTTTTAGTGTATAGTATTGATATCTAGTTAGTTAGATATATGTAGTATGGTATATATTTACGATTAGTAGTTAGACATTATATAGTTAGTATTGGTTAAGGGTTTTATTTTGTCTACAAGCTATTATATTATAGTTAGTATTTATATAAATTAGTGTAGGCATATATATATATATATATATATATATATATATATATATATATATATATATATATATATATATATATATATATATATATATATATATATATATATATATATATATATGTTAGTTATGCACATATGTAGTGTGTTAGTGCGATACGCATTGGTGTAAGGCCAAGGTGTCCTATTTCAATTATTTTGATCTGGTATGATAATATTTGACTTGACTACATATATAAAACCTTATTTTCATATTAGAAATTTGCGTATCTTGGGATATGGCTCTTTGAGTGCCTTCTTGTATCTTAGTTTAGCTTGTATAGATTAGCTTCATAATGTTTTGACTTAGTGACTTGGTGTTAGACGCTTGCAACCTAGATTTCATCGGTTTGACTTAGAAATGGCCTTGTGACCTAGATGTTGACTAGTTTAACTTAAATTCATTTCAACACCTTGTATTAATACAATATTCCATATATAGGTTTGTGTGACACAAGTTGGGACACAGTTTGACATTCCTTGCTTGGACGACAGGCGAGTACATTCTCTGATAGTTTCCATTAATTGTTAATTACTATAATGCAAGAATTTAGAAATGTTTTACATGACTCTTGATACATTGGTACACGGACTAGTATATACATGGATCAGTCATGGGATGTTACATATATATTGTTCATTGTTTCTCGTGTTCTCAATGTTTAACTTAGACAATATTTCGTATTCAACATTCATGTTTAACTTAGACAATGTTTCATGTTCAATATTCAATATTTCGTGTTCAAGGTTTATTGTTTACATGGCCTTGAGTATTCTTGTATTACAACGTGTCATGGTTGGATCCATTGTACTAGTTGGGGAAAAGGGAAAATGTTAGCTAGGTATGTGATCAAATCCTAGACAATGTTTCATGTTAACTTAGACAATGTTTATCCAACGTTAAAGTAGACAATGTTTACCCAAGCCGATCACATATCTATCTAGTATTTCAATTACTTAGCATAGTTACAGTTCTTCACCACATTGTTCATTGTTTAACTGTTCTTCCACCATAGTTGATATTATTCATTGTTTCTCGTCTTGTATTATATTCTCTATTTTTATTTATAGTCATTATCAATTAATTGGAACTGCTATTGGGTTGTACTTCGCTCCATTCCTGACTGGAAAATATTTTTCAGATGAATGGTTAGAGAGGATGTGTCCCACTCACTATGGACTGACAGATGGAGTGTCACCCGAGGATAGTGCCAGAGACTGAGGCCTTTTTGATTTCTATACCTTGTATTAGTTATTTCTATTTTAGATATTGGTTGTATCATGTTTGAGATCTGGAGTTGTATTTTGAGATGGCTATGTGATGTTTTGAGACTTGTACTTCTTATTATTTCTATTCCATATTGTGCGTACATCTTCCTTCAGTTTTATATATGATTGAGTATTATTTGGTATTGAGATGGCATGGAAGTATTTTATATACTTTGTGTGAGATTTAGATAGTATAGTAGACCAAGACAGCGTTCTACTGCCGATTTTGTGGCGTAGGCTGGACGTACCCACGTACTCGTGCCCCTATACCGGGTGCGGGTCATGACAGAGAGAGAAGGTAGCAAGTCCTGATCCGTGCTCCTACGAATAGTTAAGATCGTCTACACCTAAAAAGGGACCAGATCCTCAGAGGGACGTAATAAGATACATAGAAGTATGCCAATTAAATACAGTAAAACATGCATAATAGACAGAAAATATATAAGTACGCTGTACTAGACACACTATATGAAAATGCATACTGAGGACAACCTTTCGACGTATGGGTAGGTGTATGATACTCTATCTATCTCACAACTCACACATACGTCCATGAACATCATCAGCCGTCATACCGCGAGGGTAGCGACCATCGTGACACCATCAGCCGACATACCGTGAGGGTAGCGACCATCGCGACACAACTACCGTAGTGCGTGCTAGTTACTATGGTTTACCAGAGTGGGTAGCCCATACGCCTACTGATTGTCCTCCCCTCCCATGATACTGTGTCAAGTGTGTGTTAACATATATATAGTATATAATTATGACTGAAAGAAAACACATATATAATGAATATATAAAAATATGATAAGCATGCAAAGTACTATAAGCAATATGGCAAGGTATCTTGCCTGCTCTAAAAAAGAATGAAGTCCCAACTCAAGGCGTCGTCCGATCTACCCGTCACATAAATAAAACAAGTTAGGTTACAAAAGTGGTGTCACGCCCCAGTCCCAAAATACGTAGAACCAGGAATACGTGACACGCCAGCTACGCATTCGACCAGACTCTGGTCTGACTCGAATACGTATAAGCTGTAAAATAAAGGGCACTATCTAGATATTCCATAAATGTAAACCTCTATGTCTCAATCCACAATGTACAACAGTATGCAAGAAAGAGCTATATGTGCTAGAGTCGGGCGCCCAATAACACACTAACTCGAATAAACTCGAGAATAAGTATGAGTCTATAAAAACTAGGCTACAACAGCAGAGGAATAATCAATGTAAAAATAACCATAATGCCGGTAGATATAATGTGAGTACCTGGTACCATGCTCGCAAGATATGCCACTCCATCAGATTCTCCAAGTGCTCCGAAATCGTCTATGCTGCAAAACTGGCAGGGAACCAGGTCCTCAGAGGGACGTAACAAGGTACAGAAATATAGCATGCCAAGTAAACAGAAAGTACAAGTGCACGACAGGGTACTCTATCATAACCAACTAGTGTGACACAGTTTAAAGACAACGTTCGACGCGTGGGCTGTCCAAAATAAAACCGCAGCTCTGAACACAGAGACACACGGGTCGTACCGCAGCTCCGAGCACAGAGACACACGGGTGTTACCACTACACTATCAAACAGGATCACAACAGGTACATATATAAGCGCGTGCAGAGTAGCCCAAACGTCTAGTAACTGTCTTCCCCTTCCCAAGCGGTCAGCGATAGTGCGCTGACCCTGAACCTCTATCTAACAGTCTCGACACAAGGAATAACTCAACAGACGCGGCCCTAAGGTCGTCCCAGTCTCTGCTCATGATGTCAGTATCAGGATACAGGAATCTGGCACGATCACAGTGACCCTAAGGTCGTCCCAGTCTCTGGTCATGATGTCAGTATCAGGATACAGGAATCTGGCACGAACACAGTATATAAGTGTGTCCTGGGTATCGATGTACTCTGGTACGTGCATCGAGGTTCTATGAAACATCAGAATAATTCTAGGTCGTTAAGTCGAAAGTCAACACCCGGTTGTGAACCGGACACGGAATATCGAACATCAACGTAAACAAGCGCACAATGTACAATAAGAAAACAATATCTGTAAACTGAAATACTGGGTGGCAAGGTACACTTGCCTGCGTGCGACTGCTGGTGTCGGGGTCCCGGTACCGCGCCCAAGTTCTCAGATCCCGCAGTACCTAGAGAGGAGATACAAACCAATAATCAATAATCTGTTCCACGACAGACAGGGATGCGACACGCAACTACAACTAAACTAAAACCCAACTCAAATAGTTATATAATAAGTTTTACAGTCCTCCATCTCTGATCCTTGATCCGAATAATACCTATCTCAAAATCAAACTCCTGTATAATATCATCAGGCCCAAATCCTCAATTATGATAATTGGTTAATCACAACCTTATCCTATCCTCAATGTGCGTTGACGTCTAAACTCAAGCAATAATTAATATTCATCGTTTCTCCTCAGTGTTTAATTTCAAGCACAACAACCATAGTCAAAAGCGCATGTATTAAATCATAATCCCATTGCCATACCCCAGCATCTCTACTTTAGTGTATATCCTTAATTCCATTTCACAACTTATGAAACTAAAACCCAAACACATCTCCATATCCGAAGCCAACCTTGCACAACGCAAGATACATGAATACTATAATACATCTATTTTAAAACACGTCAACCTCCTTAAACCCATTCTTTAAGTTATTTAACTTCCACAGGCACATTAGTCCTCAATTAAACTTAGCCAAGAAAATCCTTAATCCCATAGTTAACATATGGTCATTTTGCTACTCTAACTATAGGTAACAACATGCTATAACACAACCCTAGCCAACATTTTACACATCCAGATATGTATAAATAAATCCTATTTAATATTGATATTAAACTTCTGAAATTTTAAAACAAGAGAGAGGGGGGGAGGAGTATACCCAAACGGCCGGAGCGAGGAGGTGCTGGTCGGAAAACAACTGGAGGTGGTGGAGGCAACGATCCGTAGGGTGGTTGCCTGGAGGGAAAACGACAGCGAGGTGGGGGAGGTAGCGCTGGCCGGGTCGTGGAGGGACAGCTCGCCGGAGCAGAACTCGCTGGCCGGAAATCGAGGGAGACCGGTCGGGGAAACAGCAGCTCAGGGGGGCTCGCCGGCATAGTAACTCAGGTGGAGAGGCTCGCGGCTCGCCGGAGCAGCAGATCGGGCGGAGGAGCTCGCGGCTCGCCGGAGCAGCAGATCAGCTCGGGCGGAGGGCAACCGCACAGTGGAAGAGTTGGTCGGCTGGTCGGGGCCGTAGCAGTAGACAGGGAGGTGCACCGCCAGAGCCGCGTGGGGGGGGGAAGTGACTGCACGGCGGACCGGTCGGAGGAGGAACTGACTCGGGGCGGGGCTGTGCTGCGGGTCCAGCAGCGTCCAGTCGTCGGACAGGATGCGGCGCACAGCCGGCGCCGGAGAGCAGCGGCGTTACCGACAGTAGGCGGGTCAGGGTGTGGGGTGTCAGTCGCCGGAGAACAGCCACACGTCGGAGAAGGTTCAGTCGCCGGCCGGAGAGCATTCATCAGGAAGAAGAAAGAAGAATGAAGAAGAAGAGTAAAGGAAGAAGAAGAGGGATGTTGGCTGTGGTTATTTTGAGGAAGGAGGAGAGAGAAAGTAGGGGGATTCTCTAGGCATTGGGATTAGGGCCGGCTTGGGAGGAGTGAAGGGGGTGAGGTGTTGTTTTATAGGGGATTGGGAAATGGATGGAGGGTTGGGATCCATCCATTCAAAGTGGATGGATGAGATTTAACATGAAGAGGAGAGGGTTTCTTCATGTGAGGAATAGGTGGGTGAGATTGGGACCCTATATTGGGACCCTCTCAATTAATCATGACCAATGGGATGTTGCCAATAATTTTATTAATTGCAAATAAGTCTCCATAAATTTGGGAATTTGCATGGACACATGAAATGACGCAAAAATTGCGGAGAAAAATATATTTAAAAATTGTCATGGTGAGGGGGTGTTGCGCGTCGGGCGCGGGTCTAATTTGAAGGGCATTGGGATTAATTTAGTATTAAAACAGAATTTACAAAGTTGGTAAATCCCGATTTAATTAAAGATAACGCGTCCCGCGAATTTAATTTAATTGGGGCCCACGGGGTCAAAATCCGGAAATGGCGCAAAGGCCAAAAATGGTGGGGGCTTGGAGTCAGTCTTGGACCCTTTAGTTGGTCCGGCTCAACGGGTTAAGTTGGTACCCCAAAATCGAGGGTAACGACACAGGTGTCCGACACGGAATTAAATATGAATTTCGGATTCGAAAAATTGTGCAATTAATTTAGAGCACAACGGGATCTGACTTTTTGAGACGGAAAAGTCCAGTGCCTAATTTGGCGAGTTGAGTCGAGTGTACAATATTTGTACGGAATTTATGGGCTGAAAATGGGCTCCGAATAAATAGACAACGATAGCGCGCGTCAAAGGTTTTAATTTAATTAGATTAAAATTCCAGGTAAATATACTCTATTCTAAACCTCAATATTTTCTATAAAAAAAATTTTTCCTGGTCCACTCTAACTATCTACAGAATAAAATTGAGGGGGTTTACATTCTTCCCAACTTAGAAAAATTTCGTCCCCGAAATTAAAAGTAAAGCACGATGATATCTAACAGAATTTTAAAATAACTAGAAATTAAATTGTCGTACGTAAATTCGTACCTTGCTCCTCAAATAAGTACGGGAATCGTTGCCGAATAGAATCCTCGCACTCCCAAGTAGACTCGCCTGGGGAATGGTGCTTCCATGCCACTCTGACCAGTCGAATCGTCTGTCCTCTCAAAGTCTTCTCGCTGCGATCGAGGATCTCAACTGGCTGCTCTACATATGACAGACTAGGCCCGACTGTAATCTCCGAATGATCAAGCACGTGGCTAGGGTCTGCGACATATCTCCTTAGCTGCGATACGTGAAATACGTCATGTACTCCCTCTAATGATGGAGGTAATGCAAGACGGTATGCCACTTCGCCAACTCGTTCCAGAATGTCAAAAGGTCCGATATACCTCGGACTCAGCTTGCCTCTGCCTCTGAATCTGATGGTACCACGAGTGGGCGATATCCTCAAAAACACGTGGTCACCCTCCTTGAACTCCAATGGTCTGCGGTGCGTATCTGCCCAGTGTTTCTGTCTGTCCTGTGCTGCGCGCAGGCGGCTCTGAATCTGCTTGACCTTCTCTACTGTCTGTGTCACCAACTCTGGATCCAGTATCTGACGCTCTCCCACGTCACTCCAACAAACTGGCGACCTACATTTCCTGCCGTACAGTGCCTCATAGGGTGCCATCTGTATGCTGGCCTGGTAACTGTTATTGTAGGAGAATTCCACCAAGTGTAGATGGTCCTCCCAAGATCCTCCAAAATTAATCATGCACACTCGCAACATATCCTCTAATATCTGTATCATGCGCTCTGACTGTCCGTCCGTCTGTGGATGGTATGCAGTGCTGAACTTGAGACGAGTTCCCAGGCTCTCCTGCATACTCCGCCAAAAATGTGAGGTGAATCTGGAATCACGATCCGACACGATGCTGACAGGCACTCCATGTAATCGTACTATCTACTTCATATACATGTTAGCTAGTATCTCTGTGGATTGCCCAACTCTGAAGGGCAAGAAATGTGCAGACTTGGTGAGTCTGTCTACGACAACCCAAACTGCATCCTTCCCGCTAGGGCTTCGCGGAAATCCTGTGACGAAATCCATGATAATGTGTTCCCACTTCCACTCGGGAATGGGAGTGGCTGCAATAATCCTGCAGTCCTCTGATGTTCAGCCTTGACTTGCTGACAAACTAAACACTTCGTCACAAATCTTGCAATTTCTCCCTTCATCCCATGCCACCAAAAATGCTGTCTCAAGTCTCGGTACATCTTCGTACCCCCGGGACGAATGGAATAAATCGAGCTATGAGCCTCGGTCATCAACTCTTGGCGTAGCTCGCCACTCGGAACATATAGGCGATCTCCGTACCTCAGCGTTCCGTCTCTATGAATCCTGAGTCCTGTTTGCATGTCGGCCTCTATCCTGTCTCGCAATCGTCTAAATCTCGTATCTGTAGGCAAGGCTGCCTTGACCCTCTCAATCAATGTAGACTGAACCTCGAGACTGGCCATCTGTCCATCCATGCCTGACAATACAATCTCAATCCTGATTTTCTGAAAATCCTCTAACAACTGGCGATGAGTCATAAAAATATGCCATAGACTTCCTGCCCAAGGCATCTACTATTATATTCGCCTCGCCAGGGTAGTACTGCAACTCGGTATTATAAGCTATCATAAATTCTAGCCAATGCCTTTGTCTCATGTTGAGTTCCTTCTGCGTGTAGGCATACCTCAGACCTTCGTGTTCCTTTTAAATCCCAACACGCTAGCTCTCTATAAGGGTAGTGTCTCCATAGCTTTAGTGCAAATATCACTGCAGCTAACTCCAAGTCGTGCGTCGGATAGTTCTTTTCATGAACTCTCAACTGTCTCGATGCGTAGGCTATCACCTTGCCGTGTTGCATCAGTACACATCCCAATCCGCCCCCTGACGCATCACTGTACACTACAAATCCTCCTGATCCTGAAGGTAGTGTCAAAAATCGGTGCTGATGTCAGACGCTTCTTCAGCTCATCGAAAGCCGTCTGACACTCATTGGTCCAGATAAACTCTTCGCCTTTACGCGTCAGTCGCGTCATAGGCGCAGCTATCCTCAAAAATTTTTCCACGAACCTCCGGTAATATCCGGCAAGTCCGAGGAAACTCCTAACCTCCGTAACTGATGCAGGGACAGGCCAGGTCTCTACTGCAGCTATCTTCTCCGGGTCAACTGATAGTCCATCTCCGGTGATTATGTGTCCCAAAAATGGTACTCTTTCCAAGTAGAACTCACATTTGCTGAGTTTGGCGTACAGCCTCTCATGTCTCAGCGTCTCCAACACGATCCTGAGATGCCTCTCATGTTCCTCCTGACTCTTGGAATATATCAAGATATCGTCGATAATTACCACCATGAACTTATCCAAGTACTGGTGGAAAATATTGTTCCTCATACTCATAAATACTGCTGGCACGTTGGTTAAACGAAACTGTCATGACTAGAAACTCATAGAGAACATACTACGTCCGAAAAGCTGTCTTCTGGATGTCCTCTTTCCGTACCTTGATCTGATGATAACCTGATCTGAGATCGATCTTCGAGAATACACATGCGCCACTAAGCTAATTAATTAAATCATCGATGCGCGGCATAGGGTACTTGTTCTTTACCGTTACTGTATTAAATCCTGTAATCGATACACAAATATCCCGTCCCTGAAATCAATACGCAAACGTACCGTCTCGTCCTTCTTCGGTACTATAAGATGGTTGCTTCTCATAGAAAAACACTAGCCCGACCGAAACCCTTGTCTAAGAGGTCCTCTATTATGGACTTCCAACTCAACCAAACTCTGTCGGTGCTAGTCTGAAGACAGAAAAATAATCGGCTCGGCTCTTGGAGTCAACTCTGTAACAAACTCTTTCTGTCAGGTGGCAGGCCTAAAAGATTATCTAGAAAATATCCTCAACTCTGCTATAACATGGTGGTACACTGGTTCACCTCCTGTATTATATGCCTCCAAGGTAGATGGGCACCATGCTTCCAGGCTCTCTAATAACTCAAACTCAGGTTAATCCGGTGGTCTAAAGGTGACACAACCACGACGGCAATCAAGCGTTGCGTGGTATTGGCTCAACCAATCCATGTCTAGGATAATGTCATAGTCTAAACTAAACCTCAAAATAATTTCTTCCGTTCTGTTTCCAACATCAATCCTCAAAAGAAAAAGAAAAATTCCTTGCCTAATGTATAATTCTCTTCCTCAAAGTTTTCCCTAAAAATTTTATTCCTCAAATTTCTTCTTTTCGTTATTTATCTCTCCAAGTCATAATTACAACCATAATAATGATGTCACCCTAGCACATACTAAAATTTCTGGTATTAGATCATCATCATCCAAGTGAGAGCTTGCAATTTTATCTTCTCTTAGTCCATAATATCATTCCTGGTATTGCTATCATATCCAACCACTAGTTTCCATCACCAGGCTATGCCTTTCCATAAATCAATCTAGGTCATGATCATCAATCCTTCTAGCTCTCAGTACTCCCAAGATCACTGTTACCTCAAGCACGGGTAGGGTACTACTGGGTCTAACTCTCTTACCAACCTTTCACACTAGTTCTAGAATCCAAGGAACCCATCAATCTATCCTGATAAAGTAATAATCTTCTCAGAGAAAGGCGTACAAATTCTTTCTTCTGCCGTCTGTTCTTCAGTCTTCTTCTGGGGGGAAATCATCAGTCACAAGCATTCGTCTCCCCGAACAATAGGGGACAAGGAACAAGGATAGCGATATTAACGAAGATTGAACGAATGCAAAGTGGAAGTCCAAGGGCGATAATCACATACAAAGAGTTTTTAAATCGATTATGGATTGAGATCCTATTCAACAATCATAACATCTATTCCTAATTTACAGGCTCGCTTGGCACAGTCAGGTGACCAAGACGATTTAAATCGGACCTGCATGGGCCACCACAAAAACATGTCACGCCCCAGTCCCAAAATACGTAGAACCAGGAATACGTGACACGCCAGCTACGCATTCGACCAGACTCTGGTCTGACTCGAATACGTATAAGCTGTAAAATAAAGGGCACTATCTAGATATTCCATAAATGTAAACCTCTATGTCTCAATCCACAATGTACAACAGTATGCAAGAAAGAGCTATATGTGCTAGAGTCGAGCGCCCAATAACACACTAACTCGAATAAACTCGAGAATAAGTATGAGTCTATAAAAACTAGGCTACAACAGCAGAGGAATAATCAATGTAAAAATAACCATAATGCCGGTAGATATAATGTGAGTACCTGGTACCATGCTCGCAAGATATGCCACTCCATCAGATTCTCCAAGTGCTCCGAAATCGTCTATGCTGCAAAACTGGCAGGGAACCAGGTCCTCAGAGGGACGTAACAAGGTACAGAAATATAGCATGCCAAGTAAACAGAAAGTACAAGTGCACGACAGGGTACTCTATCATAACCAACTAGTGTGACACAGTTTAAAGACAACGTTCGACGCGTGGGCTGTCCAAAATAAAATCGCAGCTCCGAACACAGAGACACACGGGTCGTACTGCAGCTCCGAGCACAGAGACACACGGGTGTTACCACTACACTATCAAACAGGATCACAACAGGTACATATATAAGCGCGTGCAGAGTAGCCCAAACGTCTAGTAACTGTCTTCCCCTTCCCAAGCGGTCAGCGATAGTGCGCTGACCCTGAACCTCTATCTAACAGTCTCGATACAAGGAATAACTCAACAGACGCGGCCCTAAGGTCGTCCCAGTCTCTGCTCATGATGTCAGTATCAGGATACAGGAATCTGGCACGATCACAGTGACCCTAAGGTCGTCCCAGTCTCTGGTCATGATGTCAGTATCAGGATACAGGAATCTGGCACGAACACAGTGTATAAGTGTGTCCTGGGTATCGATGTACTCTGGTACGTGCATCGAGGTTCTATGAAACATCAGAATAATTCTAGGTCGTTAAGTCGAAAGTCAACACCCGGTTGTGAACCGGACACGGAATATCGAACATCAACGTAAACAAGCGCACAATGTACAATAAGAAAACAATATCTGTAAACTGAAATACTGGGTGGCAAGGTACACTTGCCTGCGTGCGACTGCTGGTGTCGGGGTCCCGGTACCGCGCCCAAGTTCTCAGATCCCGCAGTACCTAGAGAGGAGATACAAACCAATAATCAATAATCTGTTCCACGACAGACAGGGATGCGACACGCAACTACAACTAAACTAAAATCCAACTCAAATAGTTATATAATAAGTTTTACAGTCCTCCATCTCTGATCCTTGATCCGAATAATACCTATCTCAAAATCAAACTCCTGTATAATATCATCAGGCCCAAATCCTCAATTATGATAATTGGTTAATCACAACCTTATCCTATCCTCAATGTGCGTTGACGTCTAAACTCAAGCAATAATTAATATTCATCGTTTCTCCTCAGTGTTTAATTTCAAGCACAACAACCATAGTCAAAAGCGCATGTATTAAATCATAATCCCATTGCCATACCCCAGCATCTCTACTTTAGTGTATATCCTTAATTCCATTTCACAACTTATGAAACTAAAACCCAAACACATCTCCATATCCGAAGCCAACCTTGCACAACGCAAGATACATGAATACTATAATACATCTATTTTAAAACACGTCAACCTCCTTAAACCCATTCTTTAAGTTATTTAACTTCCACAGGCACATTAGTCCTCAATTAAACTTAGCCAAGAAAATCCTTAATCCCATAGTTAACATATGGTCATTTTGCTACTCTAACTATAGGTAACAACATGCTATAACACAACCCTAGCCAACATTTTACACATCCAGATATGTATAAATAAATCCTATTTAATATTGATATTAAACTTCTGAAATTTTAAAACAAGAGAGAGAGGGGGAGGAGTATACCCAAACGGCCGGAGCGAGGAGGTGCTGGTCGGAAAACAACTGGAGGTGGTGGAGGCAACGATCCGTAGGGTGGTTGCCTGGAGGGAAAACGACAGCGAGGTGGGGGAGGTAGCGCTGGCCGGGTCGTGGAGGGACAGCTCGCCGGAGCAGAACTCGCTGGCCGGAAATCGAGGGAGACCGGTCGGGGAAACAGCAGCTCAGGGGGGCTCGCCGGCATAGTAACTCAGGTGGAGAGGCTCGCGGCTCGCCGGAGCAGCAGATCGGGCGGAGGAGCTCGCGGCTCGCCGGAGCAGCAGATCAGCTCGGGCGGAGGGCAACCGCACAGTGGAAGAGTTGGTCGGCTGGTCGGGGCCGTAGCAGTAGACAGGGAGGTGCACCGCCAGAGCCGCGTGGGGGGGGGAAGTGATTGCACGGCGGACCGGTCGGAGGAGGAACTGACTCGGGGCGGGGCTGTGCTGCGGGTCCAGCAGCGTCCAGTCGCCGGACAGGATGCGGCGCACAGCCGGCGCCGGAGAGCAGCGGCGTTACCGGCAGTAGGCGGGTCAGGGTGTGGGGTGTCAGTCGCCGGAGAACAGCCACACGTCGGAGAAGGTTCAGTCGCCGGCCGGAGAGCATTCATCAGGAAGAAGAAAGAAGAATGAAGAAGAAGAGTAAAGGAAGAAGAAGAGGGATGTTGGCTGTGGTTATTTTGAGGAAGGAGGAGAGAGAAAGTAGGGGGATTCTCTAGGCATTGGGATTAGGGCCGGCTTGGGAGGAGTGAAGGGGGTGAGGTGTTGTTTTATAGGGGATTGGGAAATGGATGGAGGGTTGGGATCCATCCATTCAAAGTGGGTGGATGAGATTTAACATGAAGAGGAGAGGGTTTCTTCATGTGAGGAATAGGTGGGTGAGATTGGGACCCTATATTGGGACCCTCTCAATTAATCATGACCAATGGGATGTTGCCAACAATTTTATTAATTGCAAATAAGTCTCCATAAATTCGGGAATTTGCATGGACACATGAAATGACGCAAAAATTGCGGAGAAAAATATATTTAAAAATTGTCATGGTGAGGGGGTGTTGCGCGTCGGGCGCGGGTCTAATTTGAAGGGCATTGGGATTAATTTAGTATTAAAACAGAATTTACAAAGTTGGTAAATCCCGATTTAATTAAAGATAACGCGTCCCGCGAATTTAATTTAATTGGGGCCCACGGGGTCAAAATCCGGAAACGGCGCAAAGGCCAAAAATGGTGGGAGCTTGGAGTCAGTCTTGGACCCTTTAGTTGGTCCGGCTCAACGGGTTAAGTTGGTACCCCAAAATCGAGGGTAACGACACAGGTGTCCGACACGGAATTAAATATGAATTTCGGATTCGAAAAATTGTGCAATTAATTTAGAGCACAACGGGATCTGACTTTTTGAGACGGAAAAGTCCAGTGCCTAATTTGGCGAGTTGAGTCGAGTGTACAATATTTGTACGGAATTTATGGGCTGAAAATGGGCTCCGAATAAATAGACAACGATAGCGCGCGTCAAAGGTTTTAATTTAATTAGATTAAAATTCCAGGTAAATATACTCTATTCTAAACCTCAATATTTTCTATAAAAAAAAAATTTTCCTGGTCCACTCTAACTATCTACAGAATAAAATTGAGGGGGTTTACAAGTGGGTGAACAAGTTCCTCCATTTTGATCTATTTTAATTCTGAATAAAATAACCTAAAATAGTAATTTAATCTTATTATAATCTGATTTTATTATTAAACTCTAATCTTGGTCCAAAGAAAGTTAATTTTACGGACTTTGGATCAGTGTCACGCAAATCGAGGCAATCCATGGACCAAAAAGTCAACCAACTCTAATCCTTGATTTGTGTGTATAATTCTATAGATTTTAGTGCTACATGAACACCAGAATCGACGGTTTCATAAAATCACAAGTCAGTAAAGAGTTATGTCCATAAGGGCGCAAAGATGACAGTTTTCGGTAGTTTTCTATTTACGTCTATGTTGGACAAATTTTATAGTAGATTAAACTTACATGTTAAATTATAGAAAAATAATTATGTATGTTCATCATGTCAACTTTTCGAAACTTCAAACGGTTCGTAATTCCGAGTTCGGGATCTCCCGTAATCTCAAAAACACCAAAATGCGTCTGATTTCGGACAACTGACACTTTTAGAATTTTTTGGAAAAATAGGTTCATAAATTATTAAAATAATTTTTTGTGGACATTCAAAGTAGTTTTGACCTATATTTTAATACGTGACAATACTTGAGTGAAATGGTGAACATATAATCTAAGTTTTGATGGATGAAAAAAATGGACTTAGTCTAAAAGAAAAAAAATTAAGTAGGACTAAATATCGTCCATGATGTCTAATGGGCTGGCAGTCACCCAGGCCAATCGAACGCTTATAAATAAATCCCCTCGTTGATGGCTTTAATTTTTGGAAAATGCTAAGTTTACTACCGAATGTTTACAACCATCTTACAACTCTCTCTCCTCCCTACTACGTGGGCTACACCCGGCCCCACCTCTCATCCAATGAATGACTGCCACATGGCACTCTTGCCATGCGACGGCCACGTGGCAGAAAATCGGGTCCCACAAATCTCTCTCATCCAATGGACGGCCGCTACGTGGGCGCCATGTGGACGCCACGTGGTGGTTGTAAAATGGGTGTAAGCATTTGGTTGTAGATTCATGTAATTTCTCTTTTTTTTTTCTTTTCTTGAGACAGTCAATCACTCTGATTTCTCCACCCCCCTTTTCTTCTCCATTCCTCTCCCCTCCCTCGGATTTCGAGGTCATATTTTTTCTCGGATACTGGAAGAGAGAAACCCTAACCCTAAAATTATGCAGCAGCAGCAGAGGTTGAAGCAGCAGGCCCTGATGCAGCAGACTCTCCTCCAGCAGCAGCAGCAGCAGTCGATGTACAACCACGGCCTCCTCGCCGCTTCTCAGGTGAAAACCTAATTTCCCCATCGAGACCGATTGCTGTCTTTGCTTGACGCAATTAGGGTTTCGGCAAATGATCGCGGAATTAGTGTTATTGGTAGATTCTTACATAATTTGGCTCTCGATTCAGATTTAGGGTTTTAATAAGTTTTGTTGGCGGAAGTAGGGTTACCGATTCATTATTGATTTGGTGCTTACTGTAACTTTTATTTTATTATATTTTTGTGCAAAATAAGGACAGGTTTATATTTGATTTTTCTGTGAAGTAAACAATTTCTCACAGTTCAGTTTGCAGACTTTGCATTCCGGGGTTTCGTAACTCCAACTTAAGACTGTTAAACATTTCAAATAAAGCTCAGTTTTTTGTAACTGTGCATAGTATAAGATTCCCAACAGTCGAATCCTGCTTCACTTGTATATATAAGAAGGGACAACGTTTGAAATTGTAACTTGTTTTCATTCATAACTTGTGTAGAGTTATAAAGTACAAATTTAGAAAACCATATTTTTGCAAAATTTGTTATTGTAATAAACATGATATGTTCTAGCCTATTTGAAGGCATTACGAGAATTTGGACATAATAATTACTAATATTTTTAGAAGAGGTAATTTTGTCACATTTATTTTGGAATAAGAAAGAAGTAAGCATTTTTAGTGTTTTTGTACATTCTTAAGACAAAATATAGTGTTCTACAAGTGGGTATCTTTTATTTGCATTTCTAGGTTAGGGGGTTATTTTGTTATTTTCTTGTTTTTACACTTTTATTTTGCAGATAGAGCCGATCCCAAGCGGAAATCTGCCTCCTGGGTTTGATTCGAGTCAATGCCGCAGTGTGTGAGTGTTATTGGGTCTTTTCTTTTTCTTACATTTTTTATAATTTCATTGCTTAGTTTCTAGGTTGTGTATAAGTTCTCTCGTGACAATTTTCTCTTAACAATTTTCATTTTCCTACTTTGTCACTGGACTGTCCTGCCTTCCGGGTACTATGCACAATACACTTACAATTTGTCTTTGTAACTATATTGTTAAACACGTTTTTTGGGGTCAAAACACGAATATATAGCTGCACTTGTAAATACACTTATAATTTCTCTTTGTAACTATATTGTTAAGCATGTTTTTTTGGGTCAAAACACGAACATATAGCTGTACTCGCAATAATTTGTGCAAGACTGTCACGAGAATTGAGGGCCTTCTATCCAGATTTTCCTGTAAAAGACAGCTTCCTCCGTGAATGCTTTTATCACTTCTCACAAGTCACAATTGATATGGCCAGCAAATGTTTTCCTTCCATCATGCTCTGGTAATGGTGATCATTCTTGTTATCCCAAATTTTTTTTTTTCCCGGTAAACGTAGGTATGTAGGCAACATCCATCTCCAAGTCACGGATGCTCTTCTTCATGAGGTCTTCCAAAGTTGTGGTGCTCTTGAAGGGTGTAAGCTCATTAAGAAAGATAAGGTTAGTCTCACGTCCACTCTTTCCTTTTGAGTGTATAGTTTTCTCTAATTGTGTTTTCTCTCTTGGGTATACCTGTCTGGAATAATATCCGGTTTTAGCTATTTCATGTTTATAATCTTATTTTGACATGTCCACATCGATTTGTTATGCTAGTTTCTTAATATACAATCTAATGTTAAATTTTTTTTTTCTTGCTATATGCAGTCGTCTTATGGTTTTGTTGATTACTACGACTGTCGATCAGCTACACTTGCTATTCTGACACTCAATGGGAGGCATCTGTAAGTACATTATTTTGTTAATCTAGTGCCTAAATCTTGGTGCTCAAATGCTTGAATTGATGTAATACGGCTTTTCAGGTTTGGCCAGCCGATTAAAGTCAATTGGGCATATGCGAGTGGACAGAGGGAGGATACATCAGGTTCAGAAATTTTGAATTCTCTTATTATGTCTATGCCAATTTATCGATGAATTAAAGTGATTTGTGCCTACATCATCATTTATATTATTTTGTTTATCATGATCATAGGGCACTACAACATCTTTGTTGGAGATCTTAGCCCTGAAATAACAGATTCTACTTTGTTTACATGCTTCTCGGTATTTCCCAGCTGCTCGTAAGCTTCAACTTGTCCTTTTTTCCTCCTCAGCGTTCTTTTAATATTTCAGTTGACGTTCCAGTTATTTTGTTGCTGGATTTGGTTTAAAACACGTTTACCTTGCTTATGATTGCATCTGGAAACAATCAAAATGTTACCTTTAGCCAACTTTATTTGCTGTAACCTTTTTTTTCAGAGATGCAAGGGTTATGTGGGATCAGAAAACTGGGCGCTCAAGAGGGTTTGGGTTTGTTTCCTTCCGGAGTCAACAGGTAGGCTGTCAACTTTGCGATTAAATTGAAATTTACCTTTTGTGGTTTATCTTATTTGCTAATAATTTAAATATCATTTGATAGGATGCACAAAGTGCTATCAATGACTTAACTGGTAAGTTAAAACTAAACTCATCTTAAGGTTTTTATGAATAAGATACCGGATGATTTACATGTCCTATGTTGTTTTGATTATTTTATAAACAGTATAATGCTTGAAACTTTTAAGGTCTTGGAATCTAGTCCCTGCTTAGCGAGCTGCCATTAGACGGAAACAACAATTCCATAGTCTTGACTGATTTTATTGCAATTTTTATGTTCTTCACATGATTTTTTTTTTTTTTCCATTTTGCTCTATTAAGGACATCATCCTCTTACACTGACAAATGCCATTTCCTTTTTCGCAATCTAGATTCCAGTTTGGTCAGCTCCATCTCTAGTTTTAACATCTCCTTTAATTAATATACTGTTACTCATAACTAATTCATATATTGTGCTCTGATGTCGATGTCCAAACCTTCTCAAAAAATATTTTCATCTTGGCCACAAATACAGTCATTCTTTTTCCGCATTAACATGAGTTGCAAAGCTACGCTTCCATTAAAATATGACCACTCATTCCTTTTTTTTTAACGTATTGCCAGGAGAACCAATCTTATTTTAGCTACGCATTTTTTGAAAGCTCTCTCCTAATTGCTCAACATCTTGAAATGTAAAACATGGCTGGTCTTGTAGTTTCTACTATACTTACTTTTTTAACCTGAGGATTTCTTTCTATCACAGAACACTCTAGAAGCTCTTCATTTTCCACCTGTCTTGATCAAGGTTCTTGATATCTTATTTCGGTCCCATACCGGTTGGGGGTTTGTCATACCGGAAACCGGACGATATACCAGATATATCAGACCATATGGACTGATAGTGTATAAAACAATAAGGAAAAATGGATAATTTCCTATTAGGTTTGAACCCACACCTTTTTACCGGTCAAAGCAGTTAGCATACCGGCCAGAGCAGTTAGTATACCGGTCAAACTGGTTGGTAAACCGGTCAAATATCAGCTGTTATACCGTTCAAACTGGCCAATATCTTTTTGGACCGATTTTTTCTGTCTTGGACACCCAAACCATGTAGGTTTATCCTCAAAACCGGTCATATCGGTATATACCGGCCGATCCGGAACAATGGTCTTGCTTCATTCTGTGAATGTTATCCTCAACCTTGCCATCATGTTGTTCAATTGATCTTAATCCCTGAATAGCATAAGTTGTTTCTTGTAGGTATCTCTAGTTTATCTAGATGAACTACATTCTCATTTTGTTTGAACTTTTGTTAAAGCCACACACTATTCTTGTTAAATATCCTGTAGATTAATAAGCTCGTCTTCATGTTCTATTTTAGAAGCCAACCCTCTCTAATATCGTCAATTAACACTATTATTAACAAAGAACATACAAGATGGAACAATATGTTCGTCGACATGTGATCTCATGTAATAACATTGTCTAAGAAAGCCTTGTATGTCAGAAGTTATTCTGCACAACACGAGCTTCAAAACTGTTTCCTCCGAAACAGTTTCATGCTTGGCATTATGAGTGTTTTTATGATTTCTATAAATTTTTGATACGAAAGGCTGAAGAAGTTTAGAATATTTTCTCAATAACTCCCTAGATACAGAGTTTTGACAGTGACTTTTTTCTGTTTTGCTGTCTTTAACTTTCTCATTATGCAGGAAAGTGGCTTGGTAGTCGTCAAATTCGTTGCAACTGGGCTGCAAAAGGTGCTGGCACTAATGAGGATAAACAAAATTCAGATGCCAAGAGTTTGGTAGATATGGCAAGTGGATCAGCAGGTGGGTGTCATTACTAAGTGATGATATACTTAAATGAAATTCAAAGTACTTTATGTTTCTTTGAGAAAATTAAGTTAGCGTATCTTGGTCTTCAAGACATATGGCAACCATAAGGGGACATAGATGTCTCTATTTTTCATCATCAATCTGTGTATTTTTTTTAGCTTAGCTGCCAAAAGCCACATTTTTATTATCTTTTTTAGATGTTTTAGATTTTGTCTTGTACTAATCAATGTGATCTGCATGTGCTTCACAATTTTATGTTTCAATTGTCTATTTTGAAGGAGAAATAGCTGTCCGCGTAAGCCAGTTATATTGTTGTCAGAGTTGACCGTAACCGTTTCAACCTGAACACAAGATTGCCGTTGTAATGCAATCTAATGAACCTAAGTTTGTTTGGGTTGGGTCTTGGTCCTTGGGTTTATGTATATTAACGTCTGCATATGTCGATCTTGGAACTTGAGTTTATCCAAGTTGAACACCTATAATACTCAATGTCCAAAGACCCTAATTGCAAGTTTCACGATGAAAATGAAACATATGATTCATAGTTTAACCAGTCTGTAACATACCACAATGCTAGATTATCAACTTTTGCAATAATTGAGCGACTGTATGTAGATACTCTAAGTAACTGCCTGACTTAATTCAATTGAAAAGTGGAACACATTAATGTTTAACCAGCCTCTCTAATGGGCTAGTTGTTTGAAATAAGTGCTACAAGAGCTGGAAGGCCTGTTTGGTTACCTGCAACTTTACCTGCAGTCACATTAAATTTTCATTGCTTTGAGTGTGTTGCTGCATAGACTGCAAGTAATCTGCAACATTTGCTAGATAGCTTGCAAGTAAAGGTTGTGGTAAAAATAATTGTAGCTTTACTTGCACATTGTTAGTTGTTGACAACCTTGTTGAGTGTCATCAACAATAGATAGTTCCACTCACATTTTGTCACATCTCTAAATATGTACTTTTTAATCCTTCACACCCCTATATTATTTTTTTACTATTTGACATACATCTTTGTTGTATTCTACCAAGCATCTGTAGCTACAACATTTGCTGCAAGTGTTAAACACCACTTGCTGTATCACAATGATAGCTGCAGAATGAAACAATTTGGTGCAACAATACTTGCAACAAAGTGTTGTTGCATTGCATGTGTTTGGTTGCATATAATAAAATTATATTTGAATCATTTATAATTAATGACATGATTAACGAGCCTGCAAACAATTGATAGCTTCAAATAAATTTGTGATATTTTTACCGCAACTTTACCTGCATGTTATCTAGAGTGCATGCTATATAGCAGAAGGTGCACATTCACTTGCAGTCTAAGTTGCTATGGAATTGTCGGTAGAATGGAAGGATGATCTAACTGCAAGCAAGCTGAACTGTAACTTTAAATGCAGCAAAAACATGTTCCAATTGATCAAATATTCGGAGATGACATCTTACAGCTGAAGGGTGGTGGTGTTACCATATCGGCGGTGGCTAGGGGTGATCCTTTAGTTTATGCAGTTTCAATTGAACCAAAATACTTAAAACCGAATAAACCGAAATTCTAAAAATACAAAACCGAAACCCAACCGGAATTAGCAAAACCGAAATCGAACCGAACTGATTAATCGATTAGGTTTGTCAGTTGGGCTATTTTTATTATTTAATGGGTCGGGTCCAAAGTTGGGATCGTGATTAAATTTTATTAAAAATTATAATTTTTATACACACATTTGTTGTATTTCAAAGTTACGCCCAAATTTGGACTAGTTAAATTACCAAAGTTGGGGCTTCAAAACACATACATAAAATTGTTCTCAAAATATACACATTTTAATAACAAAATATGCACATAATTGAGCGTATTTACATAATTGTACATGTCTTACTCGGTTTTGGACCGAAACCCAAAACTAAAACTGAATAAGGAATTTTAGTAGTTTCAAAGCCGAACATAATTTTTTTCAATCCGAACCAAATCTCTCTTATTCGGTCCAGTTTTCGGTCCAAAACCGAATAATGCTCACCCCTAGCAACAAAAGTATTTTCTTACATAGCACTCTTTTAGTGGTTATAGTATTTTCTTACATAGCACTCTTTTAGTGGTTGTGTGACCTATGATCTCAACCAACCATATAGTCTAGTAAAAGGAGTGTACATTTTAGGTACTTGGATGTAAACTTTTGCTGGCTGGCTCCAAGTTAGGCTCACATGTTTTACCAATCATGTTTGTTTAGCATGCTTTCCTGAGAAAACCTAGGGTGGGCTCAAGTGACATGAAGATGCTCAAGTAGTAAAAAGATATACGGGGTGATTCGTTGCTAACCTGTTGTGGGGGAATATACTAGAAAGCTTTCCTCGAGGTTTAACCAACCGAGTACATTGCAAGCTATGCAGTTAAAAATGGTTTTTCATTATAACGGTCCAGTAGAGTTATTGATATATCGCCGATATATCGGATTTATAACAGTAAATATCGATTTGCATTTAAACACAATTTTTATATATGATCAACACTTTTAATAGTTATCTATTACAAAATATGCATTACAAAATATGCAAGAAGAGTTTCTTAAAGCATTAAAACTAAAAGGTTCATAGTTCATTCCAAAACCAACATTAAAATATAAAAAGTACCCACTTCAACGGTTCAACTAATATGAAAACAAAAATGTAGCAGTCGGCAAAATAAGAATAAGAAGAAAATGTAGCAACAACAAGAAGAATAAGCAGAAAGTTGAAGAAGAAGAAGAAGAGAAGTTGAAGAAGAAGAAGAAATTAAGTTGAAGAAGAAGAAGACGAAGAATAAGAAACGTACCAGAAGCTGCAGCAACAAGTTCTCCGCTGTTTTTTTTTCTCTTTCCCCGCGGGACCTATCCCCTCTTTAAACCTAACCTAACTGATATATCTTTTTTTTTTGAAAACTGATATATCACAACATATCGGTCATATCGGCCGATTATATCGGTTCCGATATTTAACCGATATTTTTAAAAAAAAAATCGGTTTAGGACCGATACCGATATATATCGGTTATTAACTACATAGATTGCAAGTTTACTAAACGAATATATTGCAAGTTGCAACATATAGTAAATGCCAATGTTCTAAAAATTGGCCTGTTCGGCCGTCTAGGTGCACCTAGGCGGAATCAAAAAACCCCTATTCGGCCATGACAGTATTCGAGAGGCTACTCTTAGGAAGAGTTTGACCATAACAATATTCCAGAGGCCACTATTTGGGAGAACTTGGCCATGACAGTATTCTAGATGCCATTGATAGGGTACTCTTAGAGAGAACTAGACCATGGCAATATTTCAGAGGGAACTATTAGGAAGAACTTGGCCATTGCAGTATTCCCCTAGGTTCCATGACAATATTCCCCTAGGCCCCATGGCCTAATTTTTCATATAGAACATGACCATAGCAGTCCGGTGTTCCACTGTTAGGTGCCTAGGTGGCCCCCCTTCCGCACCGAACCTACATAGCATTTTTTAGAACACTGGAAAACGTAGTGAACACCACTTTGTTGATGGATTAGATTCATATGATTTGGTCCGAGGTCTGTCCATCGGCGAAGGGGGGATAAAGCGACAAAAGGTGAATATATATAGACACTCCATGTAGCTGTCTTAGTTGCTAACACCCTCAAAATGACACATTTAACAGACAGCTTCTCTCTAAGTGGCTGTTTGGTTCCCTACACTTGTTTGTTGCAACGTAATAAGTGAGACAGAGATCCGGAGGGTGCTGTTTGGTTGACTGCAACTTGCAAGCATGTTATTGTTTCACAGTTTCACTGTTGGTTTAAGTGTACCACCACATAAATTGCAAGTGGACATGCAAACTGTGCTAGATAGCATGCAAATAAAGCTACGGCAAAAAGGACAGAAGCTTTACTTGCAGACTGTTATTTGTTGGCATGACAAGCTTGTTTTATTTGTCGTAAATAGTGGGTTAGTTCCACTCTCTTTCTACTAATGACAAGAAACGATCTTTAATTCCTTGTAATCCTATTTGTTTTCCCATCATGTGTAAATACATCTTTTGTTGCATGCTACCAAAGGACTGGAGTACAACACTTGTTGCAAGTGCGGCTACACTGTAGCTCTTGCTACAACAAGAGTTGCAGAGAACCAAACGATTATAGTGTAGCAACATTTGTGGCAAAGTGTTGTTGTACTGCAGGTGTTTGGTTGCATGCAATATACTAGATGGTTTTAGATCCATAAAATATCTGCTACACGACTGCAGGTTAAAAGTTACATTGGGTCCCCGTATCTATTTTATTTAGTGTGAATACCATTATTGATAATGTTGCCACGCCTTTGTAGAAGTATTTTTCATGTATTTCAACTATTCAGCTTATTTAGATTTTAGTTAGCATATATATATATATATATATATATATATATATATATATATATATCCTTTTATTGTCATGAAGAACTAAAATATATTTTATGTAGATGATGGTCAAGAGGCTGTGAACAATGATGGCCCAGCGAATAACTCACAATACACAACTGTTTATGTTGGCAATCTTGCTCCTGAGGCAAGTAAACGATCATATTCAGTTCCTGATGCTATTAAAAACTTCTTTTTTGCATTTATCTTTGGTTCCAGCTAATGCATGATGGTAATGTTTACCTCCTCAGATAATTCTTTATTCAAATTGCGGAATATTATGCTGGATCCAGCAACGCTTGTTGTTCTTACCTTTAAGACGATTCCCCTTCCCCCCTCCCTCTCTCTCTCTCTCTCTCTCTCTCTCCGAACCCCAACACCCACCCCTCACACAAAAAAAAACTTTTTTATGAACATCTTAAACTACCATGCATTCGCATGGAGTTCAGTCAAATCCCATCCCAGACCGATTACTGTAGATTTTGTTTGAGTTTATATAATTGAGATTCTTACGAGTTGTGGTCATCTTTTTTTTTCTAACAAAAAATATTTTAAATGATAGGTTACACAAGTTGATCTACACCGCTTTTTTCATGCACTGGGCGCTGGAGTACTCGAAGAGGTTCGCATACAACGCGAAAAAGGATTTGGTTTTCTAAGATACAGTAATCATTCAGAAGCTGCGTTGGCTATTCAGATGGGAAATGCTAGGGTTCTTTGTGGAAAACCAGTCAAGGTGATCTCTTGATCATGTTTGGAACATCAAAATAATTACGGAAGTATACTATTTTCCCTATTCTTGTGGCATTACATAATTTTGAATCAGAAGCCAGATGCATGTTTGAGTTTGATAGCTATCTACGTAACGTATTCAGGATATACTCATTATTAAAATCCTACTTAATTGTGGCAATGTAGCATGATAATTAATTATTTTGACCCAAATTTTAGTGTGTGCATATTTGTTTGGATCCTATAGGTTTCTGTGTCAAGTATGGATATATCTATTTCAGAAACAAATATGCAAAAAAATAAAAGGATAAAGAGAATTGATATAGACTACATATCCACCATTAAGTAGGGGTTCTAATAATGAGTATATCCTGATTAAGTTACCCTGGACTGTCCCAAAACTCCATGGGATTTGACTAAACTCCATGTGAATGCATAGAAAGTTCTAGAAGTTCATAATAGGTCTACATTGTCACCATTAGGCAGGGTGCAAGATCGGTGTCGCCTTGTCCAAAATGTGGTGTCATATCCATACCCATGCAACACAGCAACATAGTATACTAAGTAAAGTTTATTGTACTCAGGTAGTATATAAGGTTTTGGGTACTGCTTAAATGACCTATTGCCACCTATAATCCTCTATTTGAATGGAGGATATACATCTTGGGAAAGTAATCATTTGAACACAATATGTTCGTCGTGTTGCGTTGGTCCCCATTAATTGCTGGACTCATCTATGTAGTCTGAGAAGTTAATAGACTAGGAATTGTACATTTGAGTATTCTTGACCATGTGTTTGGGATTATGAAACTTTTTTCTTTTGTCCTACAGAGGAAAAAGCAGCAAATATAGTGTTTTGATTCTCTCATAAAGCCACTGTTCTAAAAATTGGGATTAGTCGGCACCTAGGCGCCCGGTGCCCGCCCACTGCCCACCCGACGCCCAACAACCAGGGTTTTTGGGATTTATGGGCAATTTTCAGCAATTTGCAGCATTTTTTGGACCGGTGCCTAGGCAGGGCTAGGCATCCGGTGCCCGCATAGCGACTTTTACAACCTTGCATAAAGCTTATTGGATTCCGGCAGTATATAGGGTTTTGGTACAGCTACAATGACCCATTGCCACCTCTAATCGTACTTGAATAGAGAATAGAAATCTTGGTAATTAATCATTTGAACACACTTCTGTTCTGACTGTGTTGGGTGGGTCTGCGTTAGTTGCTGGATTTGTCTACTAGGAATTATAGATTAGGGTTTCCTTGACCACATCATCGAGATTTATGAAAGTTTTTCCTAGTCTATAGAGGATGCATTGGAGGAACGTGAAAAAGTCAAAAAACAAATGTACACCTAGGCTGGGACTATTAGCAACCAAAACTCCTGTCTTTTTTTTCCGGTAACCAACATAAAAGCTTTATGGAGTCGGTAACCAACATAAAACTTTATGAAGTAGGAGTAGCAAATGTTTTTGGGAGATAGAAAGCATGTGATGGAAAGGCATAATGGAGGTGTTTTGGGGCACACACGGGAGGAAAGTTACACCAAATGCTTTTCTCGAAACTGTTAATAGATAAGACTTAGTAGCTTATGTGGAGGGCTGGCTTTAGCTTGTTCCCTTTATGATCTGTGAAAATGAACTGATTTTTAAAAACTTAAAATTTAATGTCAGCCGTGGTGTTTGTTATCGATTGTTGATGCGTATTCATTAGAGCAAATATATTCTCAAATCTGAGTTGTTGGAAGAATGATTTTATGTAGGGAATACTTTATTGATGAGTTTTAATTTAGGGTTACTTACACTAACCTCCCATATGTTTTCGGTTTATTAAACAGACCTCTATTTGAAAATAATTACACGGACCTCCCCTCTACTTTATGTTGTAAGGGTGGTTAGTGTAATATCCTTTACGTAAAATATAAAACATAGGGGAGGTTAGTGTAATTATTTTCAAAATAAGGGAGGTTCGTTTATTACTGTAAGTAACCCTTTAATTTATAGTTGACCAGGTAACTATAATATTCATGGATATTGATCCGCCTTCCAAAAAAATTATGTATTCTTAATATTCCATATTTACTTTATCCAGTTTAATGTGGAGAGGAGATGACCCATAACAGAGCTGAATGTAAGATAAGGATTCGTGTATCTGATTCCCAAAAAATGGAACTAACATTTTACTATTCTTATTTATGTTTATCCAGTTTCAATAGCTGGTCAGAAGGCCATGGAAAATTTGATGACATAAGCATACAAATAGATATAAAGTATTCTGGATTAAAGGCTGTACTTCTTGAGCCTTTCCAGTATTCAATTCATATAAGGACATGTTGCAAATAAACACAGGGGAGAGATTATTGGCTTCAGAGAATCTTGAATGAGCAAAGTGTTTAGATAAGTTTTCTTTTTATTGATAGAGAAGTTTAGTCTCTGAAATTATATTGCATGCTGTTGGCTGTTGCAGCACATATAGCTACACTACATCATCTGGTCAAGCAGCATAGCACTTGTTAGATGCACATATATTGTTATTTATATCAGAAACTATATAATTACAATATTAGTATCCGCGAAAGAAACTTGGTGGCTTATTATCTAGATAAACAGGATATCACATCTCAAATATAGCTCAAGTGTTGGTGTTATTTACTTTTCATAAAATATTCTACATAAAACTGCAGGTATCCGATATATCTCATTGGAAGAATATATGAAATTGAATCTTGAGTATTTATGTTCC
The DNA here is from genome assembly GCA_036927795.1 of Iris macrosiphon. Classification (NCBI taxonomy): domain Eukaryota; kingdom Viridiplantae; phylum Streptophyta; class Magnoliopsida; order Asparagales; family Iridaceae; genus Iris; species Iris macrosiphon. The sequence goes on from JAYESA010000006.1 coordinate 195,414,567, forward strand.
TAACTAAAGGACACGGGGGTGGGGTGGGGGGTGGGGGAACGTGTTGGGAAGGATAATCTCAAAAATCCATTTCATAAACTTCTTTTTTGGTCATCTTTGCTATCCATATCTCATGACTTCAAACTCTAAATTAGCCAAAAACACGAATATTTTTGCACCCACACATTTTGGGATTTGGGTGCAGAGACGGAGGCAGAGATTTTGTTCTCCTTTTTCTTGGGTTGGGGGGTTGTTGACAATAGTTTGCTATGAACTATTATTGACTAATTTCTCTTTCTCTGTTTGTCTGTATACATAGTTGGTTCTATACCTTAAAGACTAACTTGTTCTGGGCTTGATTGCACATTTTTTATACTTATTCCAATTATTTAGGGCCCGTTTGGTTCACCGTAATGTAATCGTATTGGCGATTATGTTGTAATCTAATTCGGATGTTTGGTTGGACAATAAAAAATTAGATGTAATGTAATTGCGATTACAAGTTTGATTACATTATATCAGTTTATTCTAAAACCAATTACGTCATAAAATCTATGTAATCACGATTACATTACAACTAAAGGGGATGTTTGATATGCGGTAAATTATTTTTTTTTTAGCCGGTTTTGCTCGTTTCGTGTCGGTTTTTGGTCAATTTTAGCGTTTTTGGTCATTTTTTGTCGTTTTATCGTTTTTTGTACTTATTTTTTGTCTTTTTTGACAATTTGCCATTTTTTTAAAAAATTTTGCTCGTTTTTATCGTTTTGTCATTTTTGGTTCCTTTTTTAATCGTTTTTTGTCTTTTTTTTGTTCTTTTTTTGTCTTTTTAGCTTTTTTTTTGTCGTTATTCTTTTTTTTGTCGTTTTTGATGGTTTTTGCACGGTTTTGGTCAGTTTTGCTCGTTGTCTTTTTAATAGTTTTTGCACATTTTATCTTTTTTGCTTGTTTTTTTTTTGGTTTTTTGTGTCCATTTTTTTTTTTGCTTTTTTGTTGTTTTTATCAGTTTTGATCGTTTTTACGATTGTCTTCTTTTCGCTTTTTGTCATTTTTTTGTTTTTTTATCATTTTTTGTCGTTTTCGGGTTATTTATTTTCTTTTTTCCTCGTTTTTGCCTTTTTTGTCATTTTTACTCATTTTAAAAAAAACTTTGGTCTTTTTTTCTCGTTTTTTGTCGTTTTTGATCTTTTTTAATGATTTTTGTCTTTTTTGCACTTTTTTTATCATGTTTTTTTTTGGTTCTCTTTTTTTTGTCTATTTTTTGTCGCTTTTTGGTCGTTTTTCCTCTTTTTTTATTTTTTTCGGTTTTGGTTGTGTTTTTCGTTTTTTGTCATTTTTATCTTTTTTGTTCGTTTTTGATCGCTTGTCCCTTTTGCTCGTTTTTTAGTCGTTTTTGATCCTTTTTTCGTTTTTTTGTCGTATTTTTTGTTTTTGCTCTTTTTTTTTGCTCTTTTGTCGTTTTTATTCTTTTTAAATTTTTGGTCATTTTTGAACTTTTGAACTTATTTTTTTGTCATTTTTGAACTTTTTCCATTTTTTTTGGTATTTTTTGTTTTTGGTTGTTTTTTCGTTTTTGGTTGTTTTTTTGTTGTTGTCGTTTTTGAACTTTTTCATTTTTTGTCGTTTTTATCAATTTTTCGTTCTTAGTCGATTTTTTTTTTTTTTTTCATTTTTTGTTCCAACTGTCCTCATAGAAGAATGAAAAGCACAATACAAATTTATAAACTGATGTCAGATTTATCTGATGTCAATGTAATAATTTGGTCTTGTAAAATTTTCAGATATCAGTTATGAAATCAATTTCAAATATTTAGAATAAGGGAAGTGCAACAAATTTCATAACAAGTAAATAACAAATTAACAAGCAACAAATATTTTTCCCTACCTAATTATGCATGTGGGATGTGCCATTCATTGATAATAGATGGTCCTCGAACCTTTTTTTTTTTCCCCAAGTTTTTGGGAAATGAAGCTTCTAGGCTTCTTCAAAAGATCTACTAAGGCTTGGTCCCATGATTGTCATTATTTTTCTGATGCTTTCAATTTCAAACTGCTGCATGTAAAAAAGCAGCTTGCCATTTGGCTTTGGTGCAAACCAAAACCATGTAATCTACTACCTGCCAGTTTGTGGGACTATGTGGGTTGACTGTTGAGCTTTGGTCTTAGAGTTCCTAATAGATAAGATCTCATAGTTTGGCACACAATTTGAGCTTTAATCACATCATGAATATGCCCAACATGATCAGGTTTATACCTATAAAAAGGATGTCAAGGTTCAGATCCTGAGCCAACTCAACCTGCATGAGTTTCTTTCATATTGAGTGGCATGGCTACGATCTTAATCACTTATTTAGTCAGTACTCAATAGTTTTCTTTAATTTCCTAGCTAGCTTAGAAAAATATTTTCCTTCTTTTGTCTGTGCTTTGCTCATCTAAGGTATATTCTCTCTATTACAGTGCTCATGGGGAAGCAAGCCCACTCCACCTGGGACTCTCTCTACTCCACTCCCCCCACCTGCCCCTGCTGCCTTTCCTCCAATGTCAGCAAATGATCTCCTGACTTACGAGCGCACCCTTGCCTTGAGCAACATGGGTGCCAGCCAAGCAGCACTGATGCATGCCCAGGGTACGCATGCCCCCCTTAAGCAAGCTGCCATGGGGATGGGTGCTGGATCTAGCCAGGCTATTTATGATGGTGGATATCAGAACGCAACAGCCGCACAACAACTCATGTATTACCAGTGATTTGAGATTGCCATGACTCGGATCCCCAACAATATAAAATATAGCCTATTGCTTGTTAGATTGAAGGTTAATTTTCATTTTTCTGCTGTTTTATACTTTTATACATTTTTTTTATTGTATTGTTTTGCTTTCAGTTTATTCCCCTCCTGATGTTTGTTGTAAGAGAGGTTATTCTTGTATGCGACAAAGTGTAATGTAAACTGGTATATGGAGTTAGTAGATTGTGGGGGAGCTTCAGATCTATTTTATACTGTTAGTAGGAACAGTTGGTTTTATTTACTAATCCTGCAGCCCATTTTATACTGTCATCTTGTTTATGATTAAGTTATTTGTATTTACCCCATCCGCCATCCATAATGCTTTCTCCAATATGGCCGTTTTTATTTTAATTAGTGGTACTTACCATTTTTCAAAAACCAGGCTATTTTTTTTTTGGTAACACTAATTAAAAATAAGTAATTATGAAGGATTGGGGGGGGGGGGGGGTACCGCTAATTAAAATAAAAGGGGGGAGGGGGTGTAATGGAGTTTGCATTATGGATTGGAGAGTATAAATACAAATAACTCTTTCTGATTAGTATCTGGATTTAGACTGACTAGTGTTATGGTAATTTGTTACCATGTTCTGCTGCTTTCTTATCTAGAGTCATTATCTAATTAAATATCCATTATCAATGAGATAATCATAAGGGAATACAATGTGTATGGCTACTGTCATCTCCGTAATTTTCAGATATAAATTGAGTTGGCAAAATTGCACAACTGATGCCAACAATTCTTATATACAAACTAAGCAAAGTTTTTGGAAAAAAAAAAAAAAAAAAATCCAACCTTATTAAACTCCTCCGCTAGAGGCTTCCATCATTACTATAAGGCAAAATTATCTTAATGGTATTCTAACTATAATGTTCGGACCAACTTCATAAATTGTTCGTTCGATTTTGGTACTCAATTTTATAAAATTGTTCTTTTAGAGCACCTTTCTGATACCACAAGTTGATGTGTTTCAAAATTGACGCAAGTTGTTTCAAAAAAATAATTTATAAAATTAGGATGGCAAAATCGAACATTGTAAAGTTAAGACACAAAAAAGTCTGAAGTTGGGATATAATTAGGATAGTTTAGCCTTAACCGTAAAAATCCAGTGAAGCTAAGCTTTCACAAACAAGACATTTTAATAGAATCACACGATCATACAAAAGTTGAGCGAGCTTAATCGAGATGCTTTCACAAACAAGTGTGATCATCACTCCCCCCTCCCTCTAAATACATAATTGCAGGCAGGCATGAAATCTTAGAGACTTTGAAGTAGCTTCAAGGTCTCGTCGACGTGTTTCTCCGGTTGGAATTGGTTGTTGTAGATCAGCTGGACAACCCCCTTCCTATCGATGACGTAAGTTTGCCTCCCCGGCAGCGTGCCAAAGAGATCGGAGGGCACGCCCCATTCTTTCCTCACCTTGTTCCCCTCATCACTTAGTAAGGTGAATGGCAGCCTATATTTCTTCGCAAATGCCTGCAAAAATATAATTCAAACTAGTATATCCCATGACAATTCAAAGAAATGCGAAGCTCGAATTTATATTGTACTATGTTGACGCGGATATAGAAAAGGATAATGATCCAGATACGGATAAAAACATTGTCATTCTACATGAATACAGACAATCAGGGGCGGATGCAACGGTTAGCCCCCAGTGAAAAAAAAAAGTCGGTTTTTTTTTTTTTGAAAGCTTAGTTTATCATGTTGTCGACTTTTATGTATCCGATAACCAACGGTTAGCCTTGGTAGACGTGAAATTTATATAATTCATGTATGAGAGAAGTTTGGAGCCTACAATCACTACCTACCTTTCTTTTCATATCCACGGCTCACTTCACAAACCATATAACCACTCTAGTATAAGAGATTCATATATATGTTATGGCAATGAATACTGGTTGAGAGGGCACCTGGGACACCCTACACTTGAAGACCAACTTAGCAAACTATGAAACATTGTGAAAGCGGATTCACATGCTGCACTAGGGGGTCGAGCCCCAATAAAAAAATATATTCAAATTTTAGTATTTGTTATATATCCACTCCAAATTTATTGCCTGGAGATTTAAATGAGAAGAAATTCATAGAAGCATACTATTGCATACTTTAATTTTATTTTTCTAAAGTATGTTAGATTAGAATAATTATCTGGACATATAACAAACACCTGAATTTCTTCTAATTAACTTAAAAATTAGAAGCATACTTTGGAATATAATAAATACTAAAAAAATTTAAACGTTTAGTATTTTTTTTATATAAAGTATGCTTCATAGAAAAAAAATTTGCTTAGTAGTATTACAAATGATGTTGTAGTCAAACAATTTCAAAGTATGAAAACTCATAGAAAATAATTGTGAGATGTTAATGCTCTATCGTATGAAAATATTACTATTTAATATTATATTATATTAATATACCTAAAAAAAAAAAACGGAGGCGTTGTTCCCGAACTCCCTTATGATTGTGTCCCAAGTGGATTGTAATCCTGGATCCGCCATGGCAGAGAATGATACAAGTAAGGATACGGATAAGGACACCATTTAGTCGTGTCACTGCAATATAGATATGTAGAATAACATACAAGCACAAACAAGATCTAGCAATGGAAAATGAGGAGAAATAATTCTGTGACTTTTTTAGCTATAGATGGTACCTTGTGAGAAGAAGGATCATCACCACTGATTCCTATCACCTCGGCTCCCGCCTTCTTGAACTTCTCATAGGAATCCCTAAAGGCACAAGCCTAATTTCATGACAAGAGTGGTTAGAAGCAAATCCTAGAATTTCTAGTATAATTTATATACAATTCAAAATGGTGCTATTATTGACACTCCTAAAATGCCTTTCTGCACTAATCTTTGATTTTCTATCGCTCAAATTCCAAATCTGTTCCTGCATTAAATCTGACATTAATTTGTGTATGCATGGAAAGAGTAGTACATGATGACATTTTAGGAGTGTCAATAATGACTTCCTCGGATGTCGGATGTCGTTATTTACACTCCTAAAATGTCATCATGCACTCCTTTTTAATTTTCTATTATTCAAATTTCAAATATGTTCCTGCATCAAAAAAAGGAGTGCATGATAACATTTTAGAAGTGTCAATAACGGCACCCAATTCAAAAACTTGTGGTTTCTTTCTTTTCGTATGTTTGAACTTGCAATAATAACAATAAAAAGAAGAAGAGGAAGAATATTGATAACTGAGGGACCTCTTTGGTGCAGGCAGGAGACTCGTCTGCAGGGTAGAAGTAGAGCACGACCGGCTTGCCCTTGAACTTGGAGAGCTCCACATTCTTGCCATCTTGGTCCTTCAATGTCAAGTTAGGCGCTACGTCACCTTTCGACACCTATTAACAATTCAATTCAATTCAATTCAATTTAATTCAATTCAATTCAAACCATCCTTAATTCTTTCTTTAGCACCTCGATCGATCGATTTTAGAATGGCGTTACTTCAAAATATAAAGATTAATAGTTGAGCTTTGGTGGTTTCGATCGACCGAGTCCCACGGATTCTGGCGATGGTTGACGTCAAGTCGATAGCTGATCATAAATTATTTTTTTAGTCATTCACCTTCGTGAAAATAAAGACACGACTGCACAAATGTATGGAGGATATGTTTGGTTGGCATGTAAACGTTTCTGTGTAAGTACCAAATGAGCATGAATGTTTGACACAAGGTACATTCTCACATCTTGGCCTATGTCATGAGAAAAATAAATAAATCTAAACTTCAAATTTGAGAGGTTTGGAAATTAGTTTTGGATTTCTTTTCCATGTTTGGTAAGCCTATAACTGAAAATTGGAAGAAAATATGGAAGGCTTTAGTTTTACACATTGGTGGAAAAATAAAACCCAAGATCCCTCTTAAAAGTAATTTTATTTTACTAGAAATGTTGGTTGGATGCATTAATTATATTTTTTTTGACTATAATACCGTCAATTATGACACCAACTGAATTTAGGTAATAATAGTATCATAAAATTAATAAAAAAACTATTTATGGAAAACTAACTAAATAATTTTTTTTATTCCATGTCTGAAACAAACATGAAAATAGAACAATTGAATTCTTCGAACTACATATTTTCAACCTAACCAAACATGAGTATAACAATGTTGAATTATTTTCTCATAGATAGTGAATGAAAATTAGATTCCTAGGAACACAAAATCTTGGAAAAACAATGTTACTAAAATATAAAAGTGTTTCGAAGAGGAGAGGTACCTTTGCAAAGACTGTAGTAGTCTTTGAATTGAGTGGGGTGGGGGAAGAGATGTTGTTGAGAGTGGGGAGAAGCTTGAGGCCATATATTTGGGAATATGATGACTTGGGGAGGGTTGGGATAGAGAGTGGGGATGGGCTCTTTGGGTTTCTTGATTGGAGGTGGAGGAAGGAGAGAGTGTGGTTGGGGAGAGAGGTGCAAGCCATATTTTGGGGAAGAAGAAGAAGAAGAAGAAGAGATGGGAGAGGACCCTTTCCTTTCCTTTCCTTTCCTTTTTTGTGTGTGAAAGAGAATTGGTTTAAGGTTGGTCCAAGGGGATTGGAGACGTGGCCAATTGGTGTCCTTAAGTCTTAGAATTGCTCTCTCTCTCTCTCTCTCTCTCTCTGCCAAATCCTTACTTATACCTTTTGACACATTAAAACCTTTTCCTACGAATCATTTCCAAGGGATAACCACACACCACACCAACCTTATAGAAGTTTTGTGGATATTTGAGACCAAACTAGATTCTTGTCATCTGATAAATAATTGGAACAAGGAGAAAGCTAGGGGTGGAACTCGGACAGCCTAAATTCGAATTGATCGGATAAATTCGTTAATGGATTGAATAAAAGTTATAGATATTCGAATTCAAGTTCGAGTTAAAATATTTAAAACCGATTAAAAATTGAATTTTGGCACGGGTTCATACTTGGGTTATCTAATGAATCTGAAATCCTTATCCTAATGCTATGTTACCTATTTATATTTCTTAAATAAAAAGTTTAGACCATAATTTTTTTTATCCAAACTCTTCAATTCCTTATCCTAATGCTATGTTTGGGAAGGAAAAAAAAATGGAAGGAATGAAAAAATTAAGAAAAAAGTGGGAGAAAAATGAAAAGTTATGATGTTTAGAAGGGAGGAAGGAAAGTGGAGGAGAGGAATTTGGGAGAAAAATTTATATAGGTCCCACCCAAAAAAATTTCTCCCAATAATGGAAGAAAAATGAACACATAGGAGAAAACTGTTGTAAATTTACCCAATTATTTCTCAATTAATTTGTTATCTTTTTCTATGTTGAGAAAGTCAAAGGTTAATTAGTAAATTTATGTTTGTCCCACAAAAAAAAAAAAAAAAGTTTTTCACTTTTCTCTTCCTACTTTTTTGTCATCCAAGCGAGGAAAGATAAAATTAATTTTTCTTCCCCTCCATTTTTCTTTCTCTCAAAAATTTATATAGACCCGACCTTGAGCTTGGCGATGCTCTTGCTGAGGCGCAGCTCGATTGGCTTGGGTTGCAGCAGCCTGATTTGGATGTTGGGAGCAGCATTGGTCGTAGAGCGGGCAGTCAGGCGTGGTGTGGGTTGAATCACCACAGATGAGGCATAATTTGAGTCTCTTGCGACAGTTATGATCAATCGTGTGCCCTGGCTTCTTACAGTAGAAACAAGTCTTGCTCATATCTCCTCTCTGTTTACCGCCGTTGTTTGGGCGCTTTGCAGCGGTGTTTCCTTTCTCATTGTTATGGCGTTTTGTCACGCCCCAGTCCCAAAATGACGAGGGACTAGAGAAGCGTGAGCAATGGCCAGCAGCACGCACCGATGGACAACCCAATTTAATGGATCTATCAGGGCATGCTTAAGCTGTAGTCTAACAGGAAATAGATCCAATGTTACAAGTCACAGACTAATCTAATCCCATCCACAACAGATAAACACAGAGTAACTGCCAAAAATAATGCAATAGAATAAATAAGCAAATCTCAATAAATATCTCGGGAAACAATCCGAGAATATGTCTGGTACAACAGATGCAAATGGACAGGAAATAATCAACTGAAAATAGAAATAAATGTCTACATACGGCCAATGCTCAGGAGAAGTCCTCTGGTGCGAGCTCGTCTTCAGGTCCTGGTACAGCTCCTGGAAGTGCTCTGGTACGGGGTATCTCTGGATGGATCTCTTCAGCTATACCTGGGGACATCATCCATTCCAGGTCCTCAGGGGACATAACAAGGTACAGATAATACAAGCCAAAATATAAGCAGTGCAGCAATAAATGAACAGCAGGGTAAACTATGTAACCAGCTAAGTGATAAATGCAAGTTGAGAGCATCACTAGAACTCAGGCTGAGACCGCTACAAGCTCTGTGTCGGGGAGCCGGTAGCAGTAATAACACGTAAAGGGTCTAGCTCTGCTGGAGAGTCTACGACCTCACACTAATAGTATATATATATGAAAATAGCCTGTAGCCTGTGTGTCTCTTCCCACCCAATGTAATCACACGTCTCATGTCCATGACACGCAAGATCATAACTAATGCAGCAGTCATGTAATATCTAGGAATAAACTGTCCATGTCATAACCTGTATCCTATACAGAATCACCGTGAATATCTCAAGAGGATTCTGTCTCATGAATAGTGTCAAGTGTCCTGGGTTCAGGTGTACTTGATAGGACAAGTACCAAGAGTAAGGGTATCGAATGTCCAACTCTAAGTGACGTACCCAACACCGCGAACGGGGTTGGCACCCGACTATGATCGGACGCTAAGTACGTCGCACGGTTCCTAGGTTAAGCAGTTAAACAGGTTTTACATTTAAATCCACAAGAAATCAAGTAAAATACTATAACCAGAAATAGCTGAGAAATTGGCAAGCTTTTCTTGCCCACTGATGTATAACCAAGTCCAGGAAATAAGTAGCAAGCTGCAAGTTTTGGGCAAGGTACACTTGCCTGTGGTTCCGGCTCGGTTTGCAGTTCTGACTTCAGCGGAAATTGCAGGCGGTACTCCGGTTGCTGTAACAAACATCACCATCAGATCCAGAAAATATCAATCAGCTAGAAACGCCTGTCCTTGGATCCAATTTGGAGACAAGGACAAAAACGGCAGTTTCGGGTCAAAACGGGGTCCACATGTGGGCCCGCTTTGCACCGAAAAATGCGTCAGGGTCAAAGGTCTCCAAATTTACCAAACTCAGTGTCCACAGGTCAGAAACGCTGATACGAACCCAACGGAACTTTCAGAATTGAATTCCGATGAGCCGATCACGAAATTGCCCGTCGAGCGGGGCCTGTGGGGCCCACGACACGCGATTTCGTCAACGTTCTCAGAATTGAACCAAACTTGACCCACAGGACCAGCGTATCGCTACGAGTCCGATGGTGCAAGTTTTGTCTCGATCTGACGTGTGTGCACGAAGTTAGGTCAAATTGCAGAAAGGTCGGATACGGGGCGATGTCCGCGGATACGCGTTGATTCCGGGGTGCACGCACACCCGAATCAACTTCTGCAAAATCTCGCACGTCCGTATCGATGACGCGCACGTATCTGTGAAGACCGTGCGCGACCAAGTCGTCCCGTTTGGCGGGGCGTACTCAGTTCCAGGGTGAAACATGGTCTGTTTTTTCCTGTTTTTGGATCGCGGTGTGCGATCACCACAGGACGCGATGCTCCGAGCGGTTTGTCCGGGCACCGAGAGGGTCATACAGGCTTCGTAACGCAATTTGCGAAATCGAAAACGGAACTACGAGCAAAAAGTTACACGTATCTGAAGGGGACCCGAAAAACCGGGTCGAGTCGTGTCCGACACGTGTCCGACTCGTGTCGGACACAGGGATCCGAATTAGGGTTAGGGTTTGGAGTCCCTCGCCGGCGCTCAGGGCGGCGCTGAGGCGGGGAGCGGCCGGGGACAGCGCGGCGAGGCGGCGACCGGGCTCGCGGCGGCGCTGGAGGCGCCGCTGCCCTAGCTGTTGCTGCTGCTGCTGTTCCTCGCCGCTGCTGCGGCGGCTTGCAGCGGAGGGACGGCGTCCGGTGGCTAGGGTGACTGGGGACGGTGCTGCGGGGGAGGAGACGGCGGCGGCGAGTGGTGGCTATGGCGGAGGGGCGCGGCGGAGGAGGGGGTAGCTGACGGTGGGGCTCGACGAGAGGGGGGTTTTAAAGGGGGCTGGGAGGGGGACGTGGCCGAGGGGGTGGCCGGGATGGGCGGAGTCGGGGAGGGTCGTGGCGGTGAGGGCCGGCCGGAGCGGGCGGCGCGCCGGGCGGGGCGGCGCACGACGCGGGGGTGCGGGTCGTGGGGGAGGGAGAGAGGAGCCGGGTCAGTCGGGTGCGGGTCGGGTTCGGGCAGACCCGACCCGACCCGGCAGGGGATGGTTGGGTTTGGGTTCGGCCCAATGGGCCGGGCCGCGGGCTGGGTTCGTGGGCTGGGTATTAGATAATAAATAATAAATAAATAAATAACAGTTAATTAATTAATAATTAATTTAAATAGTTTTTAGGTATTTAAAAATAGGTCCGGGGTCCAATAAATTCCAGAAAAATTGACCTAAGTCCAGTTTTTTATTTTACATCCAAAAATATTATTTTCATAATATTTTAATACTGTTTAATATCAATTAAAAATTATTTAATAATTAAAATCTTGTTTTTAATTACAGAAAAATCCCAGAAAATTTTAGAAAATTGTGAAAAGTACAGTTTTTAAAATTTTAAAAAATCAGGGGGTTTACACGTTTGTGATTGGAGGTATGCACAGCGCCGGCAACAACATGAGGATACTGCGGTTCGAGAGAAATAGCATGATTCAAGACTTCCCTTATCGTCTGGTACTGTGGAACGACTACGTGCGCGTGGATAGCTGGACGCAGGCCTCCTTCAAATCTTCTGGCACGACTCGCCGCATCAGGTAAATAGGAACTTGCGAATTTGGCGAGCCGGTTGAATTCGGCTGAATACTGCTTTACCGTCATGCTTCATTGGCGTAGTTGCACAAACTCGTTCTTCTTTTGACGACATACGGGCGGGGGTATGAACTCCTCCTCAAACGCGGGACGGAAAGTAGCCCATGCTATCGCCTCCTCTCCATCGTCAACTGGAAGAGATTTTCGATGCACGTCCCACCAATCGTGTGCGTTAAGACGGAGCTACAGTTGGGCACACGCGACTCTTTTCTGTTCCGGTACCTCTAGCAGACTGAAGTGGTCTTCCAGTTCGGGCAACCAATCTAGAGCCACTATAGGATCCTCAGTCCCTTTGAAGGGTGTGTTGCAGACTTTCTTGAAGTCGCCAAAGTCGAAGGCAGTCACATCCTTCTTCCTTGGAGTCTGAGATGTCTCGACTTCAAGTGCTGGTTGCTCCATCAGAGTCGCCACTATTGCCGCCGACTGGTTGGATGCCAAGGTCTGAACAATCTGCTACAGGGTATTTATCTGCTTTTGTTGGACTGAGAACCGGGCTTCTATTTGGTCTTGAAACTGGTTCTGTCTTTCTTCCGCTCGCTTCTCAGCCCGTTCATAACGAGCCTCCTCCCTTTGTTGGTTTGCTTCCAACATCCGCATCATTTGCTGAATAGGGTCAACACGAGACATGGCTCTCTGGCTCCGAGAACTTTTCGAAGTGCCCAAACTACTTTCTTGGGCTTGTGTCTCGCCCGGTTCTTGCGCTGTGGATTGCGCTTGTGCCATTCCTTCAAAAGAAGGTAAATTACATCAGGATCATAATCTATTATGGACTCATTGTATGAACGTATCTCATTTTGGCCTAACGAGTTCAAGAGTTCGCACAGGGGTTTGATCGTTAAAGGAACTTTTCCAGTACGAGGGTCAAGAAACTTGAAACTGTGCTATGATACCAACATGTCACGCCCCGATTTCGAAGAATCGATAGTCGTCCCCCGGGCGTGACGCCGTGCGGGACTAGATTGCGCACCGCACAAGGCTAAGATATTTTTCGCATAGCGAGCACATATTCAGAGTACGCAGATAAATTGGTACACAAAGTTGAAGCATGAAAAAGTTTTCTTTATTGATAATGAATATCTATTACAAACTCTTGAACGAGTCATAAGGGGTGCCGCATGGGCTTACAAAATATTGACACAAAATAAGATAGTTGTTCTGTACATTACATCATTTACTAAACTTTAAAATATAAGACCTCCTGGTGGAATGATGGCCTTTCCACGGAGATGCATTAAGTTCTTGAGTAGCTAGCTCCTTGCTTCAAGAATTTCTTCAAAAGATGGCACGCTCAGGACGCGCCTACAGCTGGACTGGATCGGGGATTGATGTCTGCTCCTCGCTTGGCTCTCCTTAGTACGGGGAACCTATTTCAACGAGGGTCAGTACATCGAAACGTACTGGTGAAGGCAAACTAACCCAACTATACCAATCAACACGTTATTTTAATGAAGCATGCATATTTATTTGTGGTCTTTCTATCTTGCCTTAGTTCATTTTACAAGCAAGCAATATATAGAGATTTACTGAAATGAACTTGCCACCGTTCGGTGACTTTTACCTGCCCGTCTGAACCACCTGCACAAGACTTACCATGTCATTCCCTGCCACGAAGACACAAGTTAGCTTGCAACAGGTTAAAATATACGAGGGGATCACTGGCTTGATGCCATAATGGACGAGTATAGTCGTTGACGAGGATAGCATGCAACCCAAGATTTATGAGTGGCTGCAAACCATCCCGTCCAGATAGTTGAGACTATGGTAAAGTTCCGTCAGAATCGTATCGGTGCCAGTGCCCCAGCGACCGTCTGCAGGAACCGTTAACCTTGTGCACAAGTTGTCCATGATCAAACGACATATTTACTAAGCTGGTCATATTTGATGCAGTTCAGGCAACATGGGTATGAGACAAGTGACATGCCATGATTTCATTTTGCATAGTCTTTCTATTCAGTTCATTTCATTTCAAGGTGAGTTCTATACATAGCATAGTTTAAAGAAGAGTATACATTCTAACTTTTTCTTTATGCATATGATGAACATTCCAAACGAACAAGCATGCAAATAAGTAACCGTTCACAAGTTTGATTGACAAGCATAATGATCCAAGTCTATTCCATTTTTATCTTGACATTAGTTATTACTTGGTATCGTTTGATCGGGGCAAACAAGAATGCAAGATTTTTAGGTGTGAAGACTTGGAAGAAGGCCAACTAAATCGAATATAAGCCACTCACAATTTGGTTGGGGAAAGGAAGGAAAGAGGTGCTTCAGGACTTCGCTCGAGCGTCGCCTATTGTCCGTTCACCTGCATTGCCACGAACAGCTGATCAATACCTCTTTCACTCTTTCCATTATCGGAATTGAAGTGCAGTTCAACGAACGAAAATAATGAAATCCATTGAAACCGTTCAAGAAAACGCAAGTAAATCCGAAAACCAACTCAAGGCACGGAAGCAACAAGCGACATCGAAAACTAGGCAACAAAAGATGCAGCGGAGAGGTCTCTCCTGACTCTGCCGCTAAGTCGATCCGGGGGCACGGTCCACTAAATATGGGAATTGATTCCGAAGAAGCAAATCCATAACGAGGATGAGTTCTTGTTTCAATCTATCCCGATCGAACGATACCGTCTTGTATTTCTTAGCCGCGCTCCCGAATAGGGGGAACGGGACACCACATGATATATACTACTTCTATTTTCGATATATCTATATTTGTATCCCTTTAATCTATGGGTACTGGATCGTTGTCTTGGCTGTCCTGGACAATAACCGCCCCTCAATGAAGAAAGCAACTGCCTTCATAGTGTGTGTGTATATATATATATAGGGGGCGGATCAAAAGATCCGTCTTCGGAGCCCCGTCTCCCTGCACCATCGGATCGCGGGACCAGCGTGGGGCCTGCGCGATTCAACGATGGGGAGCGACGAGACTCCCGCGTGGCTTCGCGAGCGGAACTCCGGACCCACTCCCATATATATATATATATATATAAACCAAATACAAGAGGTATTTGGATTGTATAGATTATATAAATTCTCAGATAAAATTATATTTATCTCAGGATAAAAATGTCATTACGCCCACTAATTTAAAATTTACCACTGATAATAACTTGCTCCTCAATTTTAGGATGCACTTATCCTCTCATTTCTCTCTCTTTATCAGGAAACTCCAAAATTCTATCTTTCTCTGAATAAACTCTTCTACTCTAACGAAGTCGATCCTTCGGCCAAATCTCAACAACGGTGAGCAGTAACTGCCGGCAGAAAGCATCCCATCGTCATTGGGAGCAATGTATGTGTTGCTCCTCCATTTTATGTTCAATAATTTTTTTTTTTCTTTAAAAATGTTTGATCTTTTTGCATGCAATTTGTGTTTTTTTTTTGATAATTTATTATGACAGTGGTGAAATATGTATGTGTCTGGACAATATATATATATATATATATATATATATATATATATATATATATAGAATAAGGGAGGTGAGATGACACCTCACTCTAAAAACAAGGGTGGCGGTGACGTGGCACAATCTCAACCACACATTTCATAATTGGCAATTTGCACTTAACCCCCTCCCCTCGTTTGTGTGGTTGAGATTGTGCCACGTCACCGCCACCTTTATTTTTAGGGTGAGGTGTCATCTCACCTCCCTTATTCTCTCTCTCTCTCTCTCTCTCTCTCTATATATATATATATATATATATATATATTCAGGTCCATCAACACGATATATAAAGTCGGTTACCAGTAATATAATCAAATCAATGGTAATAATGATGTTATTGCAGGCATCATCTCCCTTCTACTTAATTAAAAAGAAAAAGAAAAAAGAAAAGTCCTTACGACATCAGCCGAAAGGAGACTAAGATATTTTGTAAACCTAATTTCGGTTCAACATGCATTGAACATTGGTCATCCGTACCACTGCATGAGAAAATTTTCAAATGTATGACTCCAGCTATATCATTAAGAAATCACTAACTTATTGCTAATTGTCGACGTAATCTATACATAATTAATTAGGAACCAAGCTTTTTAGTTTTCCTCATATATATATATATATATATATATATACATACATTTTCTACAGTATTTGTAATGTACATGTGTTTTACTCCTGTTTTTTTTTTTAATTTAGACGTATGCTACTTTAGTGTAGAATACCATCTCCCAATGCAAAATTTCCTACTAAATTGTTGGTATAAAGTGCTTAAAACTAAGATCAATAGGCTATAGCAACTTTAATATATTATGCATATACTACAAAAAAATATTGTTTATCAGCAACGTACCATCGATGATGTCCGCCATCCGTCGTCACTTAACGACGCATAGACGTCCGAACGACCAACAATAAATATTTCGAATATTAATTATCAGGACGTTGTCAATTCGTCGACTAGACATCATTATTTTACGATGGTTAACCACGAAAACACCGCAAAACAACTCTCCGACGATTTAGTGATGTCTCTTTGTTATCATATTGTACTTGACGACAGTTCATTGTTAAGATTTTGGCTAGGCCGGCGCCTAACCGCGGTCCAGTCTTGGCTAGGCCATTACTATTATAATTAACTTATGAACTTCGCTCTTCATTGTTATGACAATTCAAAAGGGGTTAGCGATTGATGACGACATGTTATTATGAATTAATCTGGAATTAATAGCCAATCACTCCAACAAACATTAGGATTACCTCAGCTACACATCTTGATTTATTTTTTTATTATGTACATGTTAATTTAGTGTAATATATCACCAGTGCATTTACAATTTTCAACTAAACTCACTATTAAGTGCTTAAAACAAATATCAGTAGTCTATGTATATATATACCAACATTAAAATATTATGTTCCATGTCATTATTATTAGGCTAAATCATAACTTGACATCCTCATCTATACAAAATGCTCAGCTTGGTATCCTCAACTTTGATATATGCTAACTTAATACACTCAACTATATAACAATTTTTATGTTGATATCCAAAATTAAAAAAAAAAAAAAAAAAAAAACTATTCCTCCCTTTCCACCTCCCCAACTCCCCTTCTTCGGCAGCACCTCCCTCCTTCTCCGGCCGGCCGACCCCTCTGCGTCCGTCCTCCTCCCCCGGGACAACACCCCCCCCCCACCCCTCCCACACACACACACTGCTCCCTCCGCGTCGCCGCCACCCTGCCGCTGCGCCCACCCGTCTGCGTCCGCCGCTGCTGCTACTCGCCACCGTGCCGTTCGCGTCCGCCCACTGCTTCTGTTGTGCCCCCCCTCCCTATGGCCGGTGCCGGAGAGGGAGGTAGAGGGGCTGCCGGAGAGAGGGGAGAGATAATTTGGTCTTTTTTCAGGATATCAAGTTGGTAACTATAAAAGTTGAGAGTATCAAACTGAACATTTTGAATAGTTGAAAATATCAAGTTACAATTTAGTCTTATTATTATTATTATTATTATTATTATTATGGTTGTTAGTTTTTGAACTTTCCACCCACGTTATGATAATTCTGAGGCAGTTAGCAAGTTGATAACTACCTATAATTACCTATGAAATAGATAATGTGGATTGCCGACGCAATCTACAATTAACAACTATTTTGCCCATATGTAGAGTTTACTTCGTGTTGGAAAAAATTATCTACATAGTACGTATTGCATATATATATATATATATATATATATATATATATATATATATATATATATAGTTTCCGTTTACTTACTTGTGACTGTTGACGTAACTTACAATTAATTATAACTTATATAACCTCTCATGTTGCAGCCACAATGCCAAGCTTTTTCAAATGAAATGGTAGGCAAACAAACATAAATAATCACCTACTTAAGAAAATTGTATTGATCCAATTGTCATATAGGAATAGGGGATCCTTAAGAAGGACGAATAGCCCTTAATTTGTATATCAACCGATGGCAAACGTACCGCACTCTTTCGATCGCCATATATATATATATATATATATGACAATGCGAAGCAGTTAGCTGTCTGCATGACTTCTGATATATATAAACATCTGACAATGGACAGGTATATATATATATATAATCAAAGTACTAAGAACTGTTGGGACCAGCAATACCGTGTTCTGATACCACGTGTCTGAAACTGACCACAGTAGAAATTAAGTCAACCCACCCGAGATAACCAACCACCATCTAACTATAACGTCAAGATAGATAAAATACAGTATTTTCGGTGACTATGTCGCCTAAACAAAATTTTAATTTCATGTGGAGATACAAGATTGAATAAAACTATGTTGAAGATCTTTTGTCCAAATTAAGATTCAACCCCTCGCCAAACTCAAGATTACAGCTTGAAATCACTCTCTATATATATCCGTAGTGATCTTCCTGAACGAAAACTGGCAACTGCTCGAATAGATCTTTAATTTCTTCCAACTGTATTTGATGGCTAGCCCTAAAAGTAAAGTACGAATTTTTTCTTAGATATTTTGTAGATTTTTCTCCTTGAATCTTATTCTTAAGCTTCTCATGACAACTCCCTCTCAACACACACACATATAGGTTGAGAAATATATTTTAGTTGATAAGAAACAACGTTCAAATATAATAAAATTAAATATTTGATGCAAATTCGGAGGCTCACGCTGTGCTGATTCATCGACAGACCGATCCGAACCGAATTCAGTTGGGTTAAGCCCAACAAGTTCTGTGAGAGACTGGCATAATTCGGATCGGATTTGGATATCGAATTCTGTCATATTTTAATATAACTTTTTTTTCTATCTTTTTGCGATGTCTAAAGTGTCCTCCAGGGCAAACAATCATATCTTATACCACCAAGAGATGATGCTAAACCGCCCTTGATGGGACATTAATTCATCATCGAACGGCGAAGATTGATACACGTGTTTGGTGCCTTACGTGATCTCCCACCTATTGAGTTCGTACGTAGCGCGTGCGTGCGTGCGTATGTATGTATATATATATGTGTGTCTAACCATATATAGATAGTACCCATGTATAGTTTCAACATAAAACTTCCCTTTCTTTCTCTCAGTGTTCTCCCTTTCTTTTGAGTACTGTTTGCTAATCAAGATTTAATTTCTTCCAAATAGCTAGTTAGCTTAGCTTAGCTTTTCATTGATCAGAGAATTTTTCTCAAAGCATTCCAAACCAATGATGGATCATTTCTTTCCGGTGATGATCCATCTCCCTCTCTCTCTCTCTCTCTCTCTCTCTCTCTCTCTCCAAAAGCATTATTTCGTGCCATGATGATCTAGCTAGAGGGGCATGCATATATGCCACTTCCAGCTCCACATTGCTAGCAATCGTACCATACCATATCATGCAAATGTCTCCTCTACATGCATGCATTCTAGCTCTCCTTGTATTTCTTCTTGAAGCGATGGAAGCATCATCGATCAATCATCACGATCGATATGATGAAATTAAAGAACGGGGACGAGGAAGCCGTGCTGGAGAAGCAGGGCACGTGTTCACAGATCACATCGGTGAAGGGTGAGCGCGTGCACTCCCTCTCCAGTTCGGCTTCTTGCCCCCTAGCTACCTCCTAAGAAATGAAGGAAGGCAGGCAGGCAGGTGAGTAGAATACAACTTTGGAGTTTTGGTGCAACGGAAAGGACTTTGATATGGTATTATAGCGACCTGTTTTCAAATCTCCTCTAGCATGGTTTCTAAGAAGATTTTATCGGATCCGACCTCGGGTTCAATATATGTAGTCCAAGATCAAGTCCGGAGGATCGGATTGGACTCAGATTGAGTCGGACACATCGGGTTTATCGGATACTATATGATATTTGAAACAATTTTAAATAAGAGTCGTACTATATATACACATAATCAAATAGCAATCAAGTCTCAATCATTACAAAATACAAACTGAAATGAGATTTAAAATAAGAAGCTGGAGAGTTTGGGTGAAAAAATTTAGAGTTAAACTTTTTATTTAAGAAGTATGAAACAATATATATATATATATATATATATATATATATATATATATATATATATATGAAAAATTCTTAAATATAAATGTGTATCGATACAAGCAAAATCTGAACTATTGATTGTTGATCCAATCGTCCATATTAGAAGGACTTTCTTGTACTTTCACAATTTTACAATACAATTGTATGGGGATATATATATATATATATATATATATATATATATATATATATATATATATATGTCGGGTTCCGGGTTCTTTGGGTAACCGACATATGAACCCGAGCCAAATCCGATTTTTGATCGGGTTCAAATATTTTAATCTGAACCCGAGTATCTTCAATCCTAACCCAACCCATTGACAGGTTTATCCGATCAGGCTCGGGTTTAACCTGTCCGAGTTGCACTCCTACACGGGGACGTATTATTCCTTCTATTTATAAATGGTGGAAGTTTGAGACAGCGGGCCCAAAAAGCATGCAACACAACGTGTACAAAATTTCGAGTGTTATCCCGCTGGAAGGGGGGGGGGGGGGGGGGGGGGGGTGCTGAAAAATACATATTTGGATTTTTGGTGTAATTTCCGTCTTATTTGACCCCTTGGCTTTCTTCTGATATAATTTTTTTGAGGCTATGTTGCACGAACACGAATACGACATGACAAGATAAAGACATGACAAGATAAAGACAAGTTGCACATAAATGGCACCTAGCTATTTTCGTGCATCATGCTGTATTTTAGAAATCCTTAATTGTGGATATAATTGTATCCGATATATGTCCGACACGATATGATGTAGATTTTTTTGGTGTCCGTGTTTTCTAGCTTGAGTTATAAGGTCTAGCTTTACATGAAAAACATAATATATCACTAATTTTTTCTTTTCTTTCAGATAAGATCCGTCATTAGTGTCATGGGCTAGCTACTGTTACCAGTGCACCATCCTATGGTAATATAATAATATAATAATATATCAACGTTTTAGGACTCGTATACTGAAAATTGCGATCTTTTGTTTATGAAGTTAGTTTCTCATGCTTTATATTAATATTCCTTCTTGGAGATTATTTAAGCATATATGTATATATGTTTAAGAAAATTTAAGTTAAACACTGCAATTGGTCCTATAATTGTGTATCATGTAGTTTTTGTGTTCAGTGTTGAAGTTTCTTGATGCAGAATATTAATTCAGGTATGACTCTATGGACTTGAAGTCGTTGTTCATTTTAAACATTGATAAATGGAGTTTAACACTGAATAATTATCATACAACAATATTATATTGTAGCAGAATCTATTGATTTATGGCTTGTGGCTTGTAATTGTTCAAAAAAAAAACAACTTTACACACATAAGTATATGTTCGTAATTTGGTACAACTTATTCAAATCTGGTTTCGAAGGGTCCAACTCAGACAACTCTACCACAATCATCCTCAACTCGGCCGTTGGTCTGCACCTCCACTCCCACCAATTATTTTTTTGAAGCGATAGTAATTAGTTTTCCAACGTATATGTTCGGGACTTGGTACAACTCATTTAAACGTAACCCAGAAGGACCCAACTTAGACAACTCGGTCCGTTGGCAGGCAATTCCGTTCAGACAAATTCTAAATTCACTCCAATAGTTAGTTCATTATTCATGATAATTCAAATATTTGTAATTTTTACTTAGGACATCCTAAAATCTACTCAGGACAGTCTAATCCCTCCAAACATTTTCTAAATCTTTCATTCTAAATTTTTACTCTCTTCAAATTCACAAATCCCCAAATCCTAACCCTAATCCTAATTCCAACCCCAACCGGCGAAGGAGGCGGCGGCGGCGGATGCGGGAGACAGGGGAGGAGGCAGAGGCGCGCGCTCGGGGGCTGTTGTTGTTGCTGCTGCCGCTTTAGCTGTTGCCTCCGCCGTGTGCACCCCCCCCCCCCCTTCCCTTCCCGTACCCCGCACGCGTTCGCCTGCGCAGCCCTCGCAGCCCGCACGCGTCCGCCCCATGCGCATCCTCCCACAGCAACCCCCGCACCCCGCGAGCATCCGTCCCGTACCCCGCACCTCCGTCCCGCGTCTTCCCGGCTCGCCGTCGTCCGTCCCCGCACCCCGTCCTTGATGTTGCTGCTTCTTCTTCTTCTTCTTCTTCTTTTCCTCCTTGTTAGGACTGTAAACAAAATTAACAGTCCTTCCTACAGTCCTTCCAATAGGAAGGACTGTCAATTTTTTTTACAGTCCTAATTATTTAGGACTATCACAAAGTTGGCAGTTCTCCAATTGTGACATTCCTTCCAATTGGAAGGACTGTCACAATATTGACAGTCATTTCAATTGGAAGGACTGTCAACATTGTGACAGTCATAATAATTAGGGTTGTACAATATTGACAATCAAAATTTTTTTACAGTCCTAATTATTTAGGATTGTAACAATGTTGACAGTGATTTCAATTGGAAGGACTGTCAACATTGTGACAGTCATGGAAAAAGAAATTAGACTGAAAAATAGAAGTCATTGACTTTTATATGAGAATTTGAACCGCTCTCAAGTAAAATAAATAAATAAATAACTTATAAATAAACTAAAAATATAAATAAACTAAAAAAACATAGATCTGTCTTAACTAATTTATATAGTGACTTTAGAATTTGCCTACCGTTCCTACCATCTAAATCACATTCTACTTTCGCCTTATTTAGAAATTAGAGAGGGGACTGTAGAGTGATAGTTTCACTCCTGTTATTTATACTCTCAGCTCAGTCAATTTACTTATTTAGCCAAGTTTGTCATCTACCCCTTAGATTTGTTGCGATATATACACCTAAATTATCAATCTAATAATTCGTGTTATATTCCATTCAAATTAAATACTAAGTAAGTTATGTTCAAGCGCACGTTAAAAAAATAAAAGTTTACCATTAATATTATTGAATAATTAGATATGAAAAATTAAATTATATTAAAATAGTTAAAATATAATTTTAATATATATATATTAGAAAATATAATGTATCGAATTTATATTAATTAAATATAACGATAGAAATTTTAAAAAATTTAAATTTTCGATACATATCGCCAACTGGGTTGGCGAAAATTCGATTTTGGCGTGAATAGACAAATTTTTGCCAACTGAGTTGGCGAAAATAAGGCCTCTACGGTTCGGGTGTTGGTGGGTTGGCTCGGTTCGGATGTTGGTGGATTGGTTTAATATGTAGTATTGGTTTAATATGTTGGTAGTTGGTTTAAATATGTAGGTGGTTGGTTTTAAATGTTGATTTTAAATGTTGGTAGTTGGTTTAATACGTAGGTGGGTGTTGGTGGGTGTTTGTGTGTATTATAAGGAGAGGGAAGGAGGAAGCAACATTACAGGAAGTGAAGAAGAAGCAGAGAAGAGAAGATGAGGAGGAAGTAAGCAGAGAAGAGAAGAAAAGAAAAGAGAAGGAGTACATGTTTGTAAATTTTTTAATTATAATTATAAGTATGTAATTGTAGTTACTATTTTAACTATTATAATTGTAATGTTCGTGATAGTAGCCATGCTAATACTAAATATTTGATTACATATTTTAACACTAAGTATTAAATATTGCATATGGGTACCCAAAACGATAAACGTATTCCAGGAGGGCCTACCACATATACGATTATCCAGCTATGTGAGTCGCACATTTCTAGTCTAGTATTTTCTGGACAGGTATATTAAAATAAAATTATTTTTGTAAATAAAATTTATGTATTTTTACATGTCTAATAATAACATCGTTTATATATGTCATATATAGCAATATGATTATCCTGATACATTTCGAGCATGAGAGCATGGCGCATGGCGTTATGAGGACGACGTTGGGTACTGGATGTTGACTGAAGAACAACATTGTATGGTGAACGTATTTTGTTTTGATCATATTGATCAGATACATTTTCTACGTCACGACCGAGACTTGATCTTCAGTTTAGTTGAGCGGTGGTGGCCCGAAAGAAATACCTTTCAGTTACCGTTCGGAGAAATGACCATTTTGCTAGTAGATGTGGCAAATATCTTAGGATTACCTATTACGGGTGAACCTATAATATTTGAAAATGATGAATTATTTTGCGCCAAAACTGTGATTATGAAGTATTTAGGTATGGAGCCGCCTACCATATATGGTAAAAGTTTTATGACGCTTTCGTGGCTCTGCCACAACTTTATGCACCTAGATCGTATTGGTGAGGAAGAAATCTTAGTGGATGCGGAACGAGTAAGTATAACATTTAATGTTATTATTTATGTAATATATATTTTTATTTAGTTTAACTGATATACTTTTTTTATTATATGTTCAGGTTACTGCTTGCACCAGGGCCTACTTACTAGGTCTAATCAACGAAATTTTATTTCCAAACTCCGAATTTAGGACAAATTTACGTCTTTTACATTTTCTGGAAAATCTGACAGAACCTACCCGTCATGCATGGGGAGCTTCTGTGTTGGCATATATGTACAACTCCATGTCAAATTTTGTGCATTTTACTTCAGTGGATAAAAGACAGAAAATTTTGAATGGATGTATGACATTATTACAGGTATAAAATTTTCATATAATTTCATTTACTAAAGAAATATGTACACTTACATGGTATATTTTTTCTATGTTTGGCCCTACGAGCACTTCGGTATCGGTAGGCTAGTCGCCCGTATTGATACCGAAGATGGTGTCTTCCCATCAGCTTTACGCTGGATGACGGCTGCAGCTGATCCAACTCGATGTGCTCACAAGGATATCGCAATATATCAGGGCCAATTCGATTCACTAAGGTTTAACGAGGTAAAATTTTTATAGTGTCTTATATTTTTTTTTGTATTTCATACAGTCAATATGTTTATTATCTTACAATTTTGTTGACATAAAATAGGTAATTTTTTTACCGTACCGGCTTGGGTAGAATCCTCTTGAGTTACAAACAGATTCCTTTGGATTGAGTCTACAGAGATTTTTCATAATATTCTACGATAACATCATGTATCATCCAGCTGATCGTGTTATGCGACAGTTCTAGATGATACAACACATTCCTGATGAGCCACCATGTTTCATTCGTGGTAAAGACAATACAACTATCAGAGCACACAGATTGATTCCTGGGTAGAATTCTAGATTTGAAACACATCAGGTGGGACATTTGTCTCAAATGATGTCCTCTATTGATGATGGTAAGTTATTCCAAAAGTTTAACAAAATTTACTGCAAAAATTATAAGAAATCATATGGTCATAATTTGTAATGGTGCAACCTACGATGATGATGCATATAGATCTTGGTGGGGAGCTCCTCTTATCAGCAACAGAGCCTACCAATTCTAAGAGTTTCGATTCCAACATCGAGTCATAGATGATTATAGTCTCCGTGGCTATTATGATTATGTAGAAGGGATGGTACGTTATTTTTATATGAAAATGTCTATCTATGTAGTACTTATTTATGTCCTTTATTGAATTCTATTTAATATTTAAGCTTCCAAATTTAAATGTCGCATACCAAAATCATCCAGTGGGCGATCCGTTGTGCACAGCGGTTGGCAAATTTTTGGCTGCTATGCAACGAGGACCGACTCCTCCGAACCCTCCCTTACTTATTCTAGGAGATTATCCTCAGGGTCTTGTTGCAAAACGACAAGCACGCCCCCTAGGAAGTATACCTCAGTTTGGTATCAGGATGATAGTCTACCACTGCAAGATGACGATGTCCCTCAGTGGGCTGGTGAGGCCACTTCTCAGGCGACGGCTGGTGCGGGCACTACTCATTGGCCTGACTGGGGCACTTCTTAGGCGACGGCCGGTGCGAGCACTACTCAGTAGGATGGTGCAGGCACTTCTCAGTGGGCTGGTGCGGGCACTTCTTATTGGCCTGAGTGGGGCACTTCTCAGGCGACGGCCGGTGCGGGCACTACTGAGTGGGCCCCCGGAGGAGATTCTCAGTGGGCCCTCGAGGGAAATTTTCAGTGGGATAGCCTATTTGCCCCCAGAGTTACCAGCTATACGTATATATTGACAACTCCATCAGCACCGATGCCATCTCAAGTGGAGGACAGTCAAGGAGGTGGTAATGATGCGGCCCCGAAGAATACACGAGAAAAGAGGGACCGACTAAATCTAAGAGAGATTGATCGTACGAACTATCGAAAATTAGCCAAGAGAGGTCGATAAAATTGCTATATCAGTACGAACTTTATTTGAATGTAACTTTCTTCTATTTCAATAAAATTACATATTGTTCTCACAAAATAAAACTATTTAAAAATCTACGGCAATGCCTGCATTCTCTTGGTTGGTTTGTACATCTCCTTCTATTGTGTCCTAAACCATTGTAGTTACTACATCGAAGATCTCTTGAAGCTTGATCATTCACTTTGATCCGGTTCTTCTTTGGTCTTCCCGCCTTGTGTCGTACATCTGGTACTCCAATGTGTCCTCTAATCAATGTATTTTTGAGGTTGTAGGGGACTGGAATTGGCTCCAGGTGCAGCTCATATACGCTTCTTAATGCTTGCTTAGAGAGAATACCTGGATAAAAACTCTCGATGCTAATATTTTTAGACTTACACGCATAGCATGCATGTACACATGGAAGCAAAGTATGATACCACTTTAAACATGAACAATATTTTTCATCTAAGTCTACAACATATGTTCTATTTGTTTTACAATCTAACATTTCAAACAAATATCTAACTATATTCAACGTTTGCAGCCGGCGTTTTTCTTTTATGATAAGAGCCATAGTTTGTAACATCTTAGGACAATAATCACTTTGAAGATTTTCAACTTTTTGCCTGTTCTTGTCCTGAAGTATTATAATTTTGGCTCAAATTCCATCAAGTAGTGTCATTATTGGTTTATGTAACAACCTATTTTTAAAAAAAATTTAAAAATGAATTTCAGAATTTTTTGGTGATTTTTAACTAATTATTATAAATATCCTTCAGGGATTAATATTTTTATTTATTAAAATATTAAAATATTATAATAATTATATTTTTGGGTGTATAATTAATTATTGGATGTTGTGTAATTTTTCTGAAATTTATTGGGCTCAAAATCTATTTTTTAAAATAGCTAAAAATCCTTATTTTATTTAAACCGGATTAAACCAACTCAAACCGAACCGAACCAAACCCAAACTAAACCCAACCGACCCAAATCCTAACCTAAAGGGTCGGGTCTGGACCCTACCCGCCTACCCGCTAGCCCGCTAACCCCAACCACTGACCCACGAACCCCACGATTTCCCTCGCCTACTCCGCCGGCCCACGACCCCACGACCCCTCTCTGGCCTCCCCGCTCCACCGCCTCTCCCCTTCCCTCTCCTATTTAAACACCCCCCCGATCCCTAAACCACCGCCACCGCCATCACCACCCTCGCATCACCGCCACCGCTTCGCTGCCCCGACTCCGGCGACACGCCGACCACCCCGAGCCCCCACCGCTGAGCCACGCCGCGGACACCCTCCCCGAGCAGCCCCAGCAGCCGCATCAGCCTCAGCAAATGCCGCCGCCGCCTTGCCCCGCCGCGCCGCCCTGACACAAAAAAGTCAGCGAGGTATCACTCTTCTGTCTTGCGTAACTCCATATACATTGATCCGTTTTCAGTTCTGTCAAATCCTGTACGAATACTACATGACCCTCTCGAAACCCGTGTAACTCGTTCGGGGTATCGCGTCCTGTGTCGGTCGCAAAATGCGATGCAAAACAGAAAAAAAATAACCTAATTATGGACTTCAGAAATCATCCCGAACTCACAAGTTCATGGCCGATTTACTCCCAACCTGTTTTATAATTTTAGATTCTGTTTGAACAGTTAATTAGACAATATAACCGAGATTTAGACCCTATAATTAGTTTATTTTAATTTGTTGTGTGCTGTTTTATTCGCGGGTGAAATCGACCAAAAACTTGGTTATTTAACCCTGAATTTTCTTGAAACAGGGTGTGTCCCGCTAAACGAGACGACTTTGTCATGTGCAAATTGTACCGAATAGTGCGCATCATTAATACGGACGTGTAAAATTTTACGGAAGTTGATTTGGATGTGCGTGCATACCGGAATCAACGCGTATCCGTCGAAACCGTATCGGGCATATTTTAAAACTCGTTGTAACTTCGTGTGTGCTATTCATTTCGAAACAAAACTTGCGTCATCGGACTCGTAGTGATACGCTGGTCCTGTGACCCAAGTTTGGTTCGATTCTGAGAACGTTGACAAAATTTCGTATCATGGGCCCCATGGCTCTACTTGACGGGCAATTTTGTGATCGCCTCATCGAAATCCAGTTCTGGATATTTCGTTGGGTTCGTATCATCGTTCTGGACTTGTAGACACTAAATTTGACGAATATAGAGAACTTTGTCTCTGACACATTTTTTGGTGCGAAGTAGGCCACATGTGGACCCGGCTTTGACCAAAAACTGTCATTTCTGTCCCTGTGTCCAAATTGGACTTATGGGTAGTCAATCCTAGCTATTTTATATCTTCTGAGAGTGATGGTAATGTTTGTTTCAGCATCCGGAGGCATTCCTGGAGATTCTACCTACACCGGAGCAACTGAAGGAATTCAACCCTAGGCAAGTGTACCTTGCCAACTTGCTGTAGTTCCTGTTATATTATTTGCTTGAGTTATTTCTATATATATATATATACTTTTGTGATGTACCTGTTCAACCTAGGACCGTGAGACGTTACTGAGCGTCCGAACAAGATTCGGGTGTCGACGTCGTACGCGGAGTCGTGTAACGTCACATAGAGAGTTGATATTACGATCCTATTTTCGTGCTTGCTTCATCAAGTACGTCATACCATAGGACACTTGACACTATTCATGAGACATAATCTTTCATGAGTATTTATGGTGATTCTGTATAGGCTTACAGGATTCGTGACATAGGTCTTGCATATACATAGATATTATTATGACTCGCTGTGCTAGCTAGAGGTCATGATCTTGCGTGTTATAGACATGAGACGTGTGATTACATTAGGTGGGGAAATACACACAGGCTACATGCTAATTATATATATATATATATATATATATATATATATATATATATATATATATATATATATATATATATATTTTGGTACCGTAGCCACTACAGTGCTAGGCCCACTACATAGTATAACTATATAGTATAACTGCTACCGGCTCTCCGACACAGAGCTTGTAGTGGTCTCAGCCTGAGTACTAGTGATGCTCTCACTTGCATATCACATAGCTGGTTACATAGTTTACCCTATTGTTATTATTTTATTTATTATTGTACTGCATTTATTTTGGCTTGAGTTATTCATATACCTTGCTATGTCTCCTGAGGACCTGGAATCTGGATTATGTCCCCAGGTATAACTGAGGAGATCTATCCCGAGATATACGGGACAAGAGCAGAAGCAGAAGCAGGAACAGTACCGATACCAGAGGACGAGGTGATGCCAGA
Organism: Iris macrosiphon; assembly: GCA_036927795.1. Taxonomy (NCBI): domain Eukaryota; kingdom Viridiplantae; phylum Streptophyta; class Magnoliopsida; order Asparagales; family Iridaceae; genus Iris; species Iris macrosiphon. The sequence goes on from JAYESA010000006.1 coordinate 195,443,715, forward strand.
GGATTTCTCCTGAGTATTTGCCTTATATACTCAGTTATTTCTATTTCTAGTTTCTCTATTTTCTGTCTCTGGGATTATTGTACCAAACTCATTATCGGGTTATTCCCCGAGATATTTTATTGAGACTTGTTGTTAGATTATATTTTATTTTGATTATTCTGACATTTGATCTGTGATTACCTTCTGTGGATGAGATTAGAATTAGACTGTGACTTGTATAATGTAGCGCCCCGTTCTCCCGGTGCGGAGAGCGCGGCTAAGAAAAATAAGTCGGTATCGTTCGATCGGGATAGATTGAATTAAGAACTCGTCCTCGTTATGGATTTGTTTCTTCGGAATCGATTCCCATATTCAGTGGACCGCGCCCCAAGGATCGGCTTAGCGGCAGAGTTAGGAGGGACCTCTCCGCTGCTATCTTTTATTGTCTCGGTTTTCGATATCGCTTGTTGCTTTCGTGCTTTGAGTTGGTTTTGGGATTTGCTTGTTTTCCTTGAACGGTTTCGATGGTTTTCATTATTTTCGTTCATTGACTTGCACTTCTATTCCGAGATTGGAAAGAGAGGAAGAAGTATTAATCGAGCTGTTCGTGTGCAGGTGAACGAGCAGTAGGCGGCTTGCGAGTAGAGTCGTGAAGCGTCTCTTTCCTTCTTCTTTCCAAAAATCTAAGTGAGTGGCTACCAACCCGATTAGCTAGCCCTGCTTCCAAGCTTCACTCCTTGCCCCGATCAAACGATACCAAGTAATAATAAAAGAAACCAAGATAAAAGAGAATAGACTTGGTTAATACTGCTTGTCAATCAAACTCGTGAACGGTTACTTACTTGCATGCTTGTTCGTTCGGGATATTCATCATATGCATCAATTTTAGTTAGAATATATCTTCTTCTATAATTGTGCTATCAATGCATCATATCTATGCATTCCTCGTGTTGCCTCTACTGCGTGAATGGATAACTTAACTAAACAACGTGTGTTCGATCATGGACAACTTGTGCACAAGGGTATAAGTTCTGCGGACGGTCGCTGGGGCACTGGCACCGATCCGATCCGGACGGAACTTCGTGTGTAATCATCGTGTGCGGACTGGATGGCTTGCAACGCATCGTGTGTTTATCGTGTATCTATTATGAGCTCTCGTTGCATGCTATCCTAGTCCATGACTAGTCCATAATGGCTACCAAGCCAGTGATCACCTGTGGCATAGTCATCGTGTGCGGACTGGACGGCTTGCAATACCTCGTGTGTTTATCGTTGCATCCTATCCTTGTCCATGACTATTTCCACCTTGTATATTTAAACCTGTTGCATACTAACTTGTATCTTCGTGGCAGGGAAGGCATGGTAAGTATTGTACAGGTAATTCAGACGGGCAGGTAAAATCCACCGAACGGTGGCACGTTCATTTCAGTAAATTCTATATGCTGCTTACTTGTAAATGAACTAAGGCAAGATAGAAACCCACAAATATGCATGCTTTATTTAAACAACGTGTTGATTGGTATAGTCAGGCTAGCTCGCCTTCACCAGCATGTTTCGATATGCTGACCCTCGTTGAAACAGGTTCTCCGCACCAAGGCGAACCGAGCGAGGAGCCGAAGTCGTCTTTTCGATCCAGTCCAGCTGTTGGCGCATCTTCACCGTGCCCTTGAAGCCTTTTGAAGTCCGAAGCTGCAACTCTTCATACACAAATGCAGCTCCGTGGCAAAGCTATCCTCCAGCCTGGAGGTCTATATCGTTTTGAGTTATAAAGGGATGTAATATACATGACTGCTATCTCATTTTGAGTCATCTCTTTTGTAAGCCGTTCGGCATATTAGCTAACTCGTTCAAGAGTTTGTAATAGATGTTCATTATCAATAAAGAGAACTTTTCCATTTCAAATCTGTGTTTCAATTTATCTGCGTACTCTGAATATGTGCTTGCTATGCAAATCATTAAAGCCTTGTACGGGCGCAACCCCAGGCCCGCACGGCGGTCACGATTCGGGGGACGCCTCAAGTGATTCTACGGAATTGGGTCGTGACATATAATAGACCTTTACTGTTGTTTTACAGCTTAAGTACACTCTAATGGGTCTATTAAATTGGGTTGCCCATTGGTGTGTGCTGCTGGCCATTGCCACGTGGCTAGTCTCTCGATATTTTGGTACTGGGACGTGACATAATTTTTGTGGTGGCTCATGCAGGTTAACGACTAAATTGTTTCAGTTTCAACTAAGGGACCGAGCAAGCCTGTGATTAAGATAGGATAAGTTATAAGATCTCATCCACTTGATTGATTCGTTCTTGATCTCTATATCAACTTCAAAATAAATTCTTGACTTGCATCCTGCCTTGATTACCCTTGTAGAAGCATAAAAAATATGCTGGAGAATCATACGCATAAAACCCAACATACAGGAAGTCAGCATAAAACAGAGCTCCAATACTGGGTGGCGTAAAACATGACTTCAGAGCCATGGGCGTACAACAGAGCTTCAACGCTGTTCAGCGTAAAACAGAGCTCCAGAACAACCCGCATAAAGCAGTATTTCCAGACTGCGTTGGCGTAAAAACGTTGCCACAACGCCACTTCAGTGTAAAAACCTGTTTGCTTTTAATACAGCAGGAAGTTGTACGAGAAACTCTTCGTATTCCTCGAATGAACCTGTCAGACGAAGCAGTGAACCTGACTCCTAACAAAGAGTACTGCACGACGATCAAGAGGACGGCTGTAATGATGATTCTACACAGAGCCCCAGACTGTCGTCTAGTGACATAATCCTTGACATAAGACGTCGTTTACGCATTCAAGGAATACGCTGCCTATTTTACACAGGCAGAGATGAGTTTTTTACGCTCAGCATAAGACGAAACCAGATGCCACGTCAAGAGCTATTTTTGTACAGAACTCGAGGCACGTCTCTGCAGTTAATGCGCAAGATGGGGGCAGATCTCTGCATTTAATGCACGAGATTTGGTTCTACTTTTAATGACTGGGAGCGCTATAATTAGGGCTAATATGCTCACATCACCATCCCTGCACATTACGCCAACCAGGCTATTTTCAGCTATAGGAGTACGCCGTATGCTATCTCCTCGAAATACGCCGACCAGGCTATTTTCAGCTATAGGAGTACGTCGTATGCTATCTCCTCGAAATACACCGACCTGGCTATTTTCAATTATAGGACTACGTCGTATGCTATCTCCTCGAAATACGCCAACTTAGGCTATATTTGCAAAGATGCGTGATAAGGCTACTTGGTCCAGAATACGCTCAAAACCTCAGTTAAAGAAGGATAATTGGCTATCTTTACGCTGGTTACCTGTCCATGCAGTATCAAGCTTTATGCATAACTTGGCTTCTACGCCACCCAGACAGAATTTAGCTTCTACGCCAACCAGACAGAATTTTACCTCTACGCCAACCAGACAACTACTTGGCTTCTACGCCAACAAGATAACTATTTGGCTTTTACGCCAAATATGACAGTTATTTGGCTTTTATGCCAACCTTCTCTACATGGAGGGGCAGTTACCTACGTGGCTTGTATGTCGTGATATTCGATGAGCAATTATACGCATTACCTCATAATGGGACATGCGTCACACACAGATTCAGGAGATCATTCATACGTGGATAGCAGTTATTATAACTGCCACATAAAATGTGCATATTTCTCTGCTGTTCGGTTTCTACGCCGACTGTGACCAAACCCTATAAATAGAGACCTCCGGCCACGGAGGTCCAGGATCGAAGGAAGGGTGGAAAGGGTCTAATCGAGGTGGAGAGAATTGAAGAGTCACAGACAGAGGTCAAGGTCAACAGAGCACATATAGAGAGCTTTAGCAACGAGAGTTCAACCTTTTCTGCAGTCTTTGAAGCTTCTTCTTCGTCTTCTACAGCACTTCTTCGTCATCGTGTGGTCCAAGAGACAAAGTGATCCACCGCAGATCAGACTCCTATAGCAATATTTCCCCAGAATTAAATTTTTGTACTTAACATCCTCGTATAGGATTAATTGTACTTCTTTCTCTTGTTTGTAAACAAATAAAGGGTTTCGTATAAACCTAGTTTCAATTTCTTTTGTTTATTATCAAACACAAGATGGCGACTCTGCTGGGGACTACTTTCTCATCTGACAAGAAAGACATTGCTCAACACGATGTTGTATCCGTCGGATCAACGAAGAAGACTCTGGTCGTCCAGTTCGACCAATCTGCTTATGAAGACATGCTTCGCGTAGGGGGTGGCTCTCGTTCCCTCTCTATCCAAGACAACAAGAAGATGCGTAAAGTATGGATGCCCCGGACATCCTCTACCCTTCCTGCAGGCTCTCTTTTCCCGACCAACAAGGTTGTAACATCGCAACATGTGCGCTCTGCGCGTAAAACTGTCTTCCGTCTGTGACGTGGCAGACAAAGCTTCTGGCAATGCCTTAGCGCCAATCCAGAAGTCTACTCCGTGTCCCGCGCGTAAAATCTTGTCTCCCGTCTGTGACATGGCAGACAAAGCTTCTGGCAGTGCCTTAGTGTCAACCCAGAAGTCTACTCCGCGCTATGTGCGTAAAATCTTGTCTCCCGTCTGTGACGTGGCAGACAAAGCTTCTGGCAGTGCCTCAGTGCCAATCCAGAAGTCTACCCCGCGCCTCGCGCGTAAAAAATACATCTTCCGCCTATAAGGAGGCAGATAGTCCCTGCAGTCACCGCAAGGGAAAATAATTGGCAGATTTCTCGACCTCTCGGCTTTTACGCCACCAAGAGAAGAATTTGCCCGCTCTTCAGATTATGCGGAATGCTGAAGGCCGATTGAGGACTTCCTCAGTTTTACGCCAACCTGTGCAAAACTCCAGATTATGCCAGGACAAGCCCTCCCGCGTAAAGAAGACCCGGTTCACGGGAACATACGCTTCTCAAACGGATGACGGATCATACGCTACTCACATGGCTGAACTGTTGTATTCTTATGGCAGGGAGAAAGTTATGATTCCCAATCTCCGTACCCCAACTGATGTAAAAAGGCAAAATATGCCTTCTTCTTCTTCTGCTCCTGTTAATCCCCCTGATTTGCGTGATTTCTTGATCCAGAAGCGCAAGGATAGGGGATCTTCTAATATGTCTATTACATCTCCTAGGGAGCACTGTTGTAATAGTCATAAAGTTGTAGTTAACTACTGCTGCTCTAAGGCAAAACGGTCAGTTTTCGACCGGTTGAACTACTCTTTGCCCTTACAGGAAGAAGAGCCTACATTCGTATCAGTGAACATGGCTTCACACATCCCTAGAGGAAGGTCCAGTTCAAGACGTCATCCCTCTAGAACTCCAAGCCAAAGGAGATTTGACAGACTCCTGGAGAATATTGAAGCAGGTGTCTTTCGAAACACTCGTTCGAGGTCTCGACAATCGGCTTCGTATTCTTCCGATTCTGACACTGGGGGTCGCCAGTTTCCTGAAAGTGATACTGACAGTATAGATTCTATCTTCACAGAGGTCTATACTGATCCCTCGGTAGCACCCAGAGAAATGGGGGTCTATGCCATCGGAGATGAACATGAAGAGGCTTCCTCATCAGGGGTTACTGAGCAACGCATCGCTATATTGGAAACATCACTGAAAGAGTTGCATTCCATGATGGAGAATATGCGCCAGATGATGCTAACTCAACATGCAGCTGCTATAGCTCAAGCATCGGTTCCTCCGACTCAACTACGTGTGGGGGTGGACATGCCACCATCCAACACAAACCAGGAGCCTGCTCCAAATCAAAAGTCAACGGCTCCTCCACCGCTGAACCCAGAGAATGTATTGCCTCCTATTAGAGTTACAATACAACCGACCTCTCACCTCTCTGTGGTCCCTTTCCCAGCTGAAGATCCGATACAGGCAGTTCGGGAATTGAAAACCTAATTTGATACCTTGAAGCACAAGGATCAGCTCAAGAAGTTGGGCATCAACCTACCTTACCCAGCTATCTGGGACGAGATCCCTTTCCCGCCAAAATACAAACCACAGGCTATGGTTTTGTTTGAGGGAAAGACGTCACCAAGTCAGTACATGAACTACGTCAGCATGATGACGGTGTTGCTGCAAGGGAATGACGCCCTTCTCACTCGAGTATTTAAGGGCTGTCTATCTGGAGTGGCCTACCAATGTTACTGTAGTCTTGCGGACAACTGCATTACTTCCTTTAAAGATTTCAAGACTCAGTTCTTCGCCCGATTCTATGAAGGAGGGATGGACATGTCTATGTCCTCACTCATCGAAGTGAAGCAGAAGAAGAAAGAGAACGTTCGTACTTTCATTGAATGTTTTCGTCAAGCCACCTTGCAGATGCCTCCCGAAGTTCTGGATTCAGCCTTGGTGGACATTTACAGGAAGAACCTGCTTCCATTGATCTCGGTGTTCACAGGACCATATCAATTCCATGATTGGCCCTCATTTATCATCTCAGCGGTAGCCGCTGAAGATAACAGTCGGAAGGCGCATGACAACGGGATCATGATCTCTACCTCTGATAGAGGAAAGAGATCATCCTCCAATAGAGACCATCCTCGTGGTTCCAAAGGAAAAAAAGCTCTGGCGATCAACACGTCCAGGCAACATACTCCAGGGACTACTCAGACAAATCATGGGACTTCCAGGCCTAAAGAAGAATATTCTTTTGACGATGACGACATTCCGAGCATATTCGATTGTCTTGTCAAAAGTGGCAAGCTTACTCTCCCCGAAGTAAAATGGCCTAATAAAGTTGGCAGTACCAATAACCCTAAGTACTCCATTTTCCATATGTACATACATCACCCTACAAAGGCGTGTTATGTACTAAAAAGGAAAATCCAGGAGTTGATCGATGCCAAGGCCATCACTCTGCGTAATAACGAGAAGACGGTCACCGCCAACATGATCTCTCTCAAATTCGACGATCTGCCCCCTCAAGAAGTCCCGAATGGTGTTGTACCTATTTCTCGGACGATGATGAATATTATTAATCTTCCTCCGGCCAGGGGTCAGAATCGTGACCTGGTACCCCTAACTACCCAGCATGGTGAGATTATGTTGGTTCATCCTGATCTGGTGTCAGAGATTGAGGAAGAGACTCAAGCTGCTGAGGCTAAGTCTAGAAAGAACTCAAGATGCAAACCATGCCATATGGTTGCAATATCCTCGACATCAGAAGAAGAGGCTTTGGCTACCGGAACCCGTTCAGGGAAAGCCTACCTCAAGGACTATGGAGGAAATCAGGGAGAAGCGACGGCAGACACTTCAGCTGCCAAACTTCCAGAACCCGAACCTGTCATACCAGAGGCAGGTCCTTCCAGACCGACTTCGGCGGACAAGGGTAAGCAGAAAGAAGTTCGTTTTGATAAACCATTGAAGAATATTCAAAACAAAGGTTTAGCGAAGCAGTATAACTTCGACATCCTGGCCCAATTGGCTAATACTCCAGCCAGACTATCCATTTTTGAGCTGCTTAGGCTATCCAAAGACACTCGTCAAGCCTTGAGCGAAGCTTTAATGCAGGCGGACGTATGCTTGACCCAGCTCAAGTTCCCGGATAAAGAACCTGTGGCATATCCCCAATGCCATAGTGTGATGGAAGTGGTCCCTAACATCACTTTCACTCAAAAAGACATGTTGCTGAAATATGGCAAGCATGGCAGACCCCTCTATTATACCGAATACGTCGGTTCGGGATCATCGATCAACATCATCCCTCATAGTCTGCTCAGGCCGTAGAGGATTCCTACAAGCGAACTGCCTTATACCACCACTACAATCGTGGGCTTCAACGCCAGGAAAAGTAAGCCGTTGGGGAAGATTCGTCTCAGGATCCAGATTGGTGACCTTAGATCAGTAGCTACTTGCTACGTCATCGATTCGAAGGTGTCCTACAATATTCTGTTGGGTAGACCATGGATCCACGATCACAACATTGTTCATTCCACTCTACATCAATGCTTCAAATATGTAGATGCCCAAGGAACAGTAAAAACGGAGTTTGCTGACCTTAATCCATTCAAAGGAGTAGAATCCTACTATTCTGATGCCATGTTATACACCTAAGACTATATGAAGGAGGTGTCAGGCAAGACGGAGGAGGAATCCCATCGGGAGCCAAGAGAACCATCTGCTGAGCAACCTCTGTCAATTCAGGTGAAAGGGCGGACTACCCGTCCGAAAGTCATGGAACCCATGGCTATCCACCTGAACAAAACCAAATCAGGAGGAGGAAGTGATCCTCTAATGATCACTCTAAACCTGAAGCCTCCACCTTTGGTCATCAACCTTAGGTGCAGTACGCAGCCGACTGATGTAAATACAACCGAGAACTTGGTTTCGGGCGATAATAAAGATTCTTTTTTCCAGTATACTGACGCTCAATTTCCAAATTAGGAATCCTTCTCTCATAACGATTTAGAGCCTATAGCACAAAAATTCTTAGAGGCTATAGACTCCTATCATCCTTATGTATGGGAAGCAGCGTCAACATCTAATGTCATCATGACATACGGGCCACATGAAGATTCTATCTTTATTATCCCGCATACTCGCAACAATCAGTATCCAATAGTCTTCGGTCGCATCCGGAACAGACCGATTGTACAAGAAAATTCTCACGAGTCCGATGCTGAGAAAATACAGGTTCATAGATATAGCCCACAAGCTTTGAAGATTATGCAAAGCATGGGTTACGATCTGAAGTCAGAGCCAGGCCTCAACTATGGGAAAGGCAGGCGAATGTCATTACATAGTGATCCCTACCCTCAACGAACTCACTTCGGGTTAGGGTATACTACGTCTCTTGCAACTTCTGAGTCAAGTGAGGATACCTTTTCCTCTTCTCAGGATGGTTTGTCGCCCTCTGACTCATGTGATGATCTTGAACGAGCATTGTCAGTAAATACGGTATTGACAGATTCTCTCGAAACAGAGGAACAAGAATATGAACCGTTTGAAAATGATGAATGGGCACAACAACTGGATACACAATGGGAACTCCGGTTCGAGCAGAGAGAACCGCCCACTGAAGATAAAGTTATCCAAATCGATGTTGGGGATGAATTGTCACCAAGGCCGATATTTATCAGTAACAATCTTTCCGAAAAAGAAAGAAAAAAAATGATCCAGCTGATAAGAGAATATATCGACGTCTTTGCATGGAATTATGAGGATATGCCAGGTCTTGATCCAAAAGTGGCTACGCATAAGCTCAACATATTTTCTAATTCGAAGCCCATAAAGCAGCACCAACGCCGGTTCCACCCGGATATGATGGATGCCATCGAAGCGGAAATCAAGAAGTTGATAGACTGCGGGTTTATCCGGGAAGAACAATATCCTGATTGGGTCGCCAATGTTGTCCCAGTCATGAAGAAAAATGGGAAAGTTTACATTTGTATTGACTTCCGAGATCTCAATGCGGCTTGCCCCAAGGATGAGTTCCCTCTTTCCATCACAGACGTCATGATTGACAACACATGCGGTTTTGAACGCATGTCTTTCATGGACGGATTCTCAGGGTACAATCAGATCAAGATGCATCCTGAAGATGAGAAGCATACTGCCTTTCGTACACCACTGGGGGTATATTGCTACACAGTCATGCCCTTTGGGTTGAAGAATGTCGGGGCTACATATCAGCGAGCTATGAGTAACATATTCCATGAGCATCTACGCAAAACAGTGGAATATTACGTAGACGACATCGTTGTCAAAAGCTGCCTCAAGGGTACTCACATCCAAGACTTGAAGACAGTGTTCGAGTTAATGTGCCAACATCAACTCAAAATGAACCCTACAAAATCCTTTCTCAGTGTATCCAGTGGCAAATTCCTGGGATTTTTCATTACCCCTAAAGGCATTCAAGTTGACCCTGATAAAGTAAAGGCTATCCTAGAAATGCGATTGCCCCGTAATCTGAGAGAACTCAGGGGATTTCAAGGTCACCTAACTTATATCAGGAGATTCATATCCAACCTTTCTGGGAGATATCAACCTTTCTCCCGCCTGATGAAGAAAGGTATGTCCTTTGTTTGGGACGAAGCCAGTCAGCAAGCGTTTAATGATATCAAACGCTACCTCACTAATCCTCCAGTTCTGGTGCCTCCTGTCATAGGAAGACCATTTTTGCTGTATGTTCGAGCAATATATCATTCTTTAGGAGCTCTCCTCGCACAGAAGAACAATGAGGGTCATGAATAGGCTATCTACTATCTAAGCAGGATGATGGTCGGAGCTGAACACCAGTACAATCCAGTGGAAAAATAATGCTTAGCCTTAATGTTTGCCATTCAAAAGATGCGACAGTATGTCACATGCCAAACTATTCATATCATCTCCAGAATCAATCCTCTTCGGGTATTGATGAGCAAGCCTAGTGTCCTTAATTTCCGACTCGCGACTTGGGCGATGTTATTAACACCGTATGATATGGTGTACGTCCCTCAGAAGTCCATAAAGGGTCAAGCCTTGGCTGATTTCTTAGCTGCTCATCCGATTCCAGAAACCTCCAAACTATACGAGGATATTCCCGACGAAGTTACAGAATGTAACTCTGCAATGGAAGGTGATATATGGCAGCTATTCTTCGATGGCGCCTCCAGGACTGGTCCCAAGGGAAACGTGGTTTCAGGAGTAGGAATTGTCCTGGTAACTCCTGATAAACTCATCATCTATCGAGCATATTCTCTTAGCGAACCCTGCTCTAATAATGTGGCAGAGTATAACGCTCTACTAATCGGACTTCAAGTCACTAAAGAATTAGAGGTCGAATACTTGGAAGCTTTTGATGATTCTCAGCTGATCGTCAATCAGGTTAGAGGAATATATGAAGTCCGCAATCTAGACCTCATTCCTTATCACCAAGCAACAATCGAGATAGCCATGTATTTTAAAGGATTTTTCCTAGAACATGTGCCTCGATCTCAAAATTTAGAAGCTGATGCTCTGGCCAGTCTAGCTGCAGATCTAGCTATTCCTATAAAAAGGCAGAATTCGGTAATCCTGCTCAACTGAGATCTATTCTGCGTGAAAAATAATGTTCACATAGAATGCAGCTACGCCGTAAACACGGTTCCTCCTAAGAGAGACTGGAGAAGTCCCTTTATAGATTTTGTCGCATACAAAATCTTACCAGAGGACCCTAAAGAAGCTGTATCTATCAAAAGACGATCAGTACGCTTCTATTTTGACGCTTCCTCACAAAGTCTATATTGTCGAACATACGATGGACTACTACTACGATGTCTCTCCGATGATGACACAAAGCGGGTTATCCGTGAAGCTCACGACGGTGTATGTGGTGCACATTAACCCGGTCCTAAGTTACAGGATCGTGTCAGGAGGATAGGCTACTACTGGCCTACTATGATTGCAGATGCAGTGAGGTATGCAAGATACTGTAAAGCCTGTCAAGTTCATGCATATTTTATACATCAGCCTTCTGAGTATCTACATCCTACCATTGCATCATGGCCCTTTGAAGCATGGGGTATGGATATCATTGGTCATATCCACCCGTCATCTTCTAGAGAATATCGGTTCATATTGGCTATCACCGATTATTTCTCTAAATGGGCGGAGGCGATCCCCCTTGCTGAGGTAAAGACATCCAACGTGATCAGCTTTATCAAGCACCATATCATCTATCGCTTTGGGATACCCCGAAGGATAATTCATGACAACGGGCCTCAATTTATCAGCCAAGCGTTTCATCGATTTTGCGATAAGAATCGGATACAAAATATGGCCTCTACGGCATATAATCCGTCTGCTAATGGTTTGGCGGAAGCCTTCAACAAAACCATCAACAAACTCCTGAAGAAGTTCATCTCTTCGAACAAAAGAGATTGGAATGAGAAGCTGGGAGAATGCCTCTGGGCATACCGCACAATGGTACGAACACCGACGGGTTGTATCCCATTCTCATTAGTCTACGGGTGTGAAGTAGTCCTCCCCATTGAAATTGAAATTCCATCACTCAGAATAGCAGTGGCTAATGGGTTGACTCGGGAAAATAATGATCGACTACGGCTTCAAGAGCTAGAAGGATTAGACGAGAAACGCCTTCAAGCCCAACAGCGTATTGCGTTCTACCAGCACGCATTTTCAGAGCTTTTAATCAAAATGTGAAGGAAAGATTGTTCAAAGTTGGTGAACTAGTTTTAGCTGTGAAAAGGCCGATGATCATTACGCACAAGAGTAAGGGTAAATTCTAGCCCAAATGGGAGGGCCCTTATGTGATTGAAACGACGTTTTTAAACGGCGCTTACAGATTAGCCAAGCCTAACGGAGATCTGATAATGGCTCCTATCAACGGCAAATTCCTGAAGAGGTATTACGCTTAATCTTCCTTGTTTAAACGGAGTATGGTGAAGATCTCATTCTGACGTTACTACGTACAAAGACTGGTTGGATCATATTCTATCATGTTCTTACGACCTCTGAATAGATATATTTAACTAATTTGGAATTTTAAAACCTATCACGTCCATATTACCTCTGATAGTGTTTTGTATACAAATTTAGTTGGATCATATTCTATCATGTCCATATAACCTCTGAATAGATATATCCAACTGAAGCTTATTGAAAGTATATCACGTCCATATTACCTTTGATATCACTTTCACCCTAGCCTATCATTTATATTCAAAAATGATGGATCCACAAAGTCAGATAAAACCTCTTTATTATCTCCGGGAAAAGCGAGTTACAAAAAGAAGCAAAAAGTACATCACTGGGGAGGAGCAGTCAAACCACGAATCTGTTGCGCCAAAGCGGCCATCCTCTCATTTCGGTAGTCCAAAATATTAGCGCGAGCCCGTTCCAGTTGTGCCTCGTCATCACTCAGGAGGGATAGCTCAGACCGAGCATGAATAAAATCTACGCGGGTGGCACCCGCACGTGTCAAGTTCCGCTGAGTTGTATCCATTCGGCCCTTCAACACATCTCGAGCTGCCGATGACTGGAGAGCCCACTCCTTTGCCTGGGCAAGTTTAGCTTCCAATTTATGGACCCTCGCGTCATTTCCCTCACATTCGGCTTCGCACTTGGTTAGCTGAGGAATAACTTCCGCCAAGATAGCCTGCTCTTCATCCATCTCTCGCTGTTGTGTCTAGATGGATTTATTCAGAGATTCCATCTACTCAGCAAGCTTTGCAGTCAAGGAGTCATACTTAGAATGAATCATATCATCGACGTTGCCTCGAGATAGTTGTAAATATTTGTTAATAGGTTGTTCTAAACCATTAACTGTTTGCTCCAGAGCATCAGCTCTTCCAGTGTCGTTGAAATTTCTGATCGGTACAATCGCAAGCTGGAAGGATATCAGCAGGTTATCAAAGCTCAGGTTATCAAAGCTCAGGTTCTTCTCCAGCACCATGGATATTAACTCCTTCAAACTGAGGTAGAATAGGCTGGTATAATTTTCAATCAGCATATCGAAGACCAGATGCACGCTGGGAGTAGCTGCGATACCGGGAAATCTCCTTTCAGTAATGACCGCGGAGGACGTTGCCACGGCCATCGATTCAACAGATGGCGCGATAAAAGAAAGATCACCATCAACGGTTGAAGTTGCTGGCATACTTAACGAATGAGGCACAGTCGTGATGATGGGCTCATCCTCCTTAGATGATATTTGGACTGCTACGGGCGAGACGACACCCGAAAATGTTGTAGACGAAGGATCGGCAGCTTCTAAGCATGCCCCTTCGATATCAAACACCGCCATTTCATCGGCAGCATCCACAACAAAGTCGAAGGATGCATCAATTCCATCCTCTCCAGAGATGTCTTCACCTGAAAAGACAAAAGAAAATTAATATCAATTTGATGTTAATCTTCCTAAAAGAAGGCGTAAAGATAATATTTACCCATGGCCGATGGTATGTATGTTGCGTCCGCAGCCTGTACAGCTAAATCATTTCTTAATGATGCTAAACGAGCTGTCATACCTGGAGAAGAGGGTGCACCAACTGACGTTGGAGGATAGTCTTCCCAGTCATCACCAAGATCCACTCGAGGTTCATCGAGTGGAATCTCGCTAGGAATACCTACAAACGAATGAGGGGTGATTCCTATTATTTGTCTGGATAAAGGTATCATTAATATGCTCGGCCTTGAAGGCGATTTCGTAGCACTACCAGAAGCAGTAGTAGCAACAGCGATCTTGAGCAAAGAATCTCTGGCACTATCAGCCAGAACTATGGAGGTTCCCTTTCTAAATAGGCGAAGGACCTCTGATCAAAGAATCATCCCCAACAGGGGAAACAATAGGCTCGCTCCTAGAAGCCCCCCTGGTGGAAGCCCTTTTTGGACCTCTGGCAGTCTTCTTCTTGCGAGGGGAAGGCTCTTTCGGAGTGGAAGCCTTCCGTTTATTGGGGATCACGAGAGGCTCTGCAGGTGGAGCTATTACGCCTCTTGGTATTATCAACAACAACTCGTCTGCCCCAGTGGTGTCTTTATTCTCATCTGAGAAAACGGACGGAATCTTCTCCCTTCAAGCGGATCTATGGGAGGGTATCCTAAAACTTCCATACATATCAAAATCTCGATGGAAGGTATTGATGGACGCATAGAACTGCGCGTACGAGTGAAGGATGCGCAACTCCATAGAAAGAGAAGTCGCGGGCACTGTAAAAATTGTACCAGTACAACCCGTGATGAAGTACCGCCATCCTCGGGCCCCATCAATAAGTCCACCTTTGGACTTGAAACTAGTAATGTGATTCCCCACATACAACTGGTCATACCCAAACTGCCTGACGAATCGACTGGGTAGATACGGCTCCAAGTAGCAGTGGTCTTCACTTTTGTATAACAAATGGGAAGGTCTAATGCAGACCAACCAGTAGAAGGCTTCAGGAGAAAGAATGGTCCTCCCTTGACCCCCATCCTTAAGCTTCGTCCCTTGTTGATTTATATGTACAGGGGGGACGATACAGAAGAGCTTCCAACTGTGGGCAACGTTTAATGCCCGCCGGCAATCTATGACAGTCGCCACATTCCAAGGAAAATTCTTGTAATTCAATAAGAAGTTATTTCCCGAACTGCTGGCGGAGCCTGGAGACATCACCCTAGTGTTGTGAAGGATCAACCATCCCATCAGGTTCAAGAAGGGTAACTCCACTCTGGAAAATCCTTCACGATGTGTCTCATCTGCGAGCAGCCCATCATTAAGGGCCCTCAGGCCTGCTTGTATTCTACACACCATAGCAGGAAGCAGACCCAGTCTTGCTCCGAACACCAAACGCACTGCAGGCCATAAGGTGTTATGGTGTATGCGATCCGCAGACGCGATGCCAGGCACTACCCAGCGGCGCAGCCAGACAGAAAGGAAGCCAGCCAGTTAAGCTTCCCTTGACAGGGGCTTGCGACAATGCCTCATGTAACTGAAGGCTTTTGTGCCCGCGGGATAACCCTTTATCTCCTCATCAAAAATATGATCTGAAGCCCCTGCGTCTTCAATAAGGTCATTGACCGTGTTAGCATTGAGCATGCTCAGGAGGTTCAAGGGCCTATCTCGGCTATCTACCACCTTATCCGGCTTAGCGTTTCTGGCCTGGTGGAAGAAGAGATATGTTACCCACTTGTTGATGTGAGCCAAATCAGACGGCTCCTTGTAGAAAGTGGTGCAGGCAAGATAGTGGCACATCAGCTCCTGATACACTGTCACTGTCCGAGGGTTTGTATCCCTCAACTCCCTGTTTATAGGGACGTACTCTTCATACGGAGTATCCCCCATTGGCAGCCTTAAAATTTTTGCCATCTCATGAAGGGCCAGGCCCAACTCCCCTAGCGGAGTGGCAAAATTTCCGGTGAGCGAGTTGTATCGCTCCATCAAGGCTAGGAAAAAGTTAGGGTTGACAGGCAGCCCAACACTTGTGGTGCTCACATCCGCGAACAAGCCAATATGTTCCAGCTCCATCTGGAAATGCTTCAGGGCCCAGGCAGTTAAACTGGCCCATCTAAGATTCTCCGGGCTAAGCCATCCACTTGTCTGAGGGTTGACCTTGGGGTACATTCCTCCCTGCCCCATAAACTCATTACAGAAGGTCGATATCTTGACCGGTTGGATCAGCGAAGTGTCCTCACTCGGGACGCTACCTGGCAGCAATCCCCTAAAGGGCATAACAGGGCCCGAAGGATGACTCATATAGGCCCCCTGGGCGTATCCCTTGTTGTATATGATCTTCCCCTATCGGCCGTGAAGATCGGGAGTTAAAGTCCACACCATCTTCCTGGGGTGGGTGGCATGGAAGAATGTCGAGATAGGGTAATCCCTGGGCATCCTGGGCAGATACATCACCGTGCCCTCTGCAGTAAACACCCAATCCTCCTTCTTGGGGTTGGTCTGGGACTGTTTGTCGATAGCATCCCCGAATAAGAAACCCGGTTTCTTATACTACGTCCCGTCTATGTATGTCAGGGGCTCCCCACTGATCATACTCAGTAGCATGCGTTCCCCTTGGGATAAAATTAGGGTTCCCCTTTCTTCAGGATAATTGGCTCCAGAGATGGGGAATGTCACATGGGACAAATCCTCCAAATAGTTTGAGTTCAGCATCCCGGCAGCAGAGCCCATCACCTCAACCAAAAGAGGGATTTGCAAGTCCACTACAAAATGCAAGAAAAAACAAGTCAGACATTTCTTGCAGTTTACGCCAAAATTTATCAGTCTGAGCTTTTTACGCCAAGACTGCAAAAACTTGAGTTTTTACGCTGGAACCTATTTTCGAGGCGTAAAATTCAAGGTTGGCAGTATACGCCAAATCTATCAAATATGAATTTTTACGCCAAACTGCCAAAATTTGAGTTTTTACGTCAGAATTTCATTCAGCGCGTAAAACTCAAAGTTGGAGGTATATGCCAAATTTTGATAGTCTGAGTTTTTACGTCAGACTGCGAAAAGATGGAGTTTTTACGCTGACATATTAGAAATGTGGGCGTATTGGTTCGCATACACGTACAACGTGTGCGGAGGGTTTTTTTTCTCGCAATCTCTACCTGTAATGTCCGGAGCACAGCTCGACGGTGGAGCGCTGCGTTCCGACCGAGGCTCGTTCAGCCTAATGGAAGTTGCTCGTGCTTGAGCATCGGAGTGAGATGAGGAAGCGACCTTCTTTCCCTTAACAGTGGAAGCCTGTTTAGGTGCCATGGCGATTCTGAGTTCTTAAGAAAGAGACGAAGAAGAAGGGTTCTTGGAAAGCAAAGGGTTTCGTAAAGGCAGATAAAGAGTTTCTCTCTCAAAACCTTGGGCTATTTATAGAGTTCGGATAACTCTTCGAATCCCTAACCAAATTCGATATTTTATATTTGGTTATGATTTGGGACCACGTCAGCATATCATTTGAAAAAAAAAACGGACAGTCAGTGGATCCAGATTTTACGCGCAGAGCAGATCTATGATTTTATGCTCAAGAGCTTTTACGCTCAGAGGCTACAAATCTACGATTTTACGCTCAGAGGCTATAAATCTATGGTTTTACGCTCAGATGCTTTTACGCTCAGAGGCTACAAACCTACGATCTTTCGCTTAGAAGCTACAAATCTATGATTTCACGCTCGGAAGTAATTTACGCTCAGAGGCTACAAATCTACGATTCTACGCTCGAAAGCTATAGATGGCCAATTACAAGGGTTTACGCAGAAAATGCTCCTTGTTGGTTACAAAAAAATAAAATCCAAGTGCCTGAAACACACAAAGTTCAGCATTGAAGATGACTCTTCTTCTTGGGCCATTGAAAGTTCACCCAAAGTCCAGTCAAAATCTTTTACAAAAGTTCAAGTATGGCCTGTTTAACGGCCATTTCTTGCCCTATTTCAAGGGATTTTCGGGAAATCATTCTTGAAGATGATGGTCTGAACAGAAAATTCTTCGCATCAAAGAAGGGACAGTTCAGAATTTCTACGTGACTCCTCGTCCACAACAGGATGATAGTTTGGATCTTCAACTTTATGCTAAGGAGCTTTCTACGCATCTTCCATTTATCGCGTAAAAGACAAGAGGAGATCAGATACTCTTTTATCAGGGTCGGCGTAAAATTATTCAGATGTGCCGAAGCTACACATATTCAGACTTCCTCACAACAAACATGGCAAATTATCAGATGCGTAAAAGAAGACAAGTCTATTAATCATGATTACATATGATGGAAATCCAGTTTACAAAGGGTTTTTTATCTTCATGATTATATATGATGGAAATCCTTTTTTCTACAAAGGGTTTCTTATTTTCATTTAAGATCACACTAAGAATCTGTTGGGTCAGGTTCTCATATTAGTGTAGATCTTTTTCGTCTTCTACAGCAGTTAATCGGCTTCCGCGATCGATTAATAAAAAAATGATAAATGGTGGGAGGATACAGAACTGGGCCTGTATAAATTATTCAAGCCCATCCTCCATGCGCCATGGCAGGCATGCCCTAGAAATTGTGTTAGGGGTTCAGACCCAACACAATACTGGAAGACAGGGCCAAACTGCCTATCCTCGTCCAGCGCCATAATGGGAGAGAATACAGCTTGCAAGTTGTGTGGCCAAATGCGACCCTTCCTCTCTCCTGGACGAATCGCCATATGAAATTGCTGATCATCCCGAGCAAAGGAAGCTATGATATCCTTCCATGATCCATTGTTGCAGAGGACATTTGCTCGAAGATGTCTCTTTTTACGACTCCTTATATACTGGAAGAACATGATCTTCTTCTTCCTCAAGTCAGCACGACGAATATCGGCAACCATCTCTTTGTGGTGAAGAAAGTGTGGGAAAAGCAGGTTAACTCATTCGCCTTTATATAAGCAGAAGAGAACACACCAAATTCCAACAAGCTCCTAAAAAATTGTCGAGAAATCAGCCTCGCGGAACGAGTCAAGCTTGACCGTTTCATGCTTCATTCAAAGTATTTCAAATTACGAGGAATTTGAAAACTTTGAAGGGGGTCTTGTAGAAGCATAAAAAATACGTTGGGGAATCATACGCGTAAAACCCAACATACAGGAAGCCAGCGTAAAATAGAGCTCCAACACTGGGTGGCGTAAAATATGACTTCAGAGCCATGGGCGTACAGCAGAGCTTTAACGCTGTTCAGCGTAAAACAGAGCTCCAGAACAACCCGCGTAAAGCAGTATTTCCAGACTACGTTGGCATAAAAAGGTTGCCACATCGCCACTTTGGCGTAAAAACCTGTCTGCTTTTAATACAGTAGGAAGTTGTACGAGAAACTCTTCGTATTCCTCGAATGAACCTGTCAGACGAAGCAGCGAACCGGACTCCTGACAAAAAGTACTGCACGACGATCAAGAGGACGGCTGTAATGACGATTCTACACAGAGCCCCAGACTGTCGTCTAGTGACATAATCCTTGACATAAGACGTCGTTTACGCATTCAAGGAATATGCTTCCTATTTTACACCGGCAGAGATGAGTTTTTTACGCTCAGCATAAGACGAAACCACATGCCACGTCAAAAGCTGTTTTCATACAGAACTCGAGGCACGTCTCTGCAGTTAATGCGCAAGATGGGGGCAGATCTCTGCATTTAATGGACGAGATTTGGTTCTACTTTTATTGACTGGAGCGCTATAATTAGGGCTAATATGCTCACATCACCATCCCTGCACATTACGCCAAACATGCTATTTTCAGCTATAGGAGTACGTCGTATGCTATCTCCTCAAAATACGCCGACCAGGCTATTTTTAGCTATAGGAGTACGTCGTATGCTATCTTCTCGAAATACGCCGACCTGGCTATTTTCAATTATAGGAGTACGCCGTATGCTATCTCCTCGAAATATGCCAACTCAGGCTATATTTGCAAAGATGCGTGATAAGGCTACTTGGTCCAGAATACGCTCAAAATCTCAGTCAAAGAAGGATAATTGGCTATCTTTACGCTGGTTACCTATCCATGCAGTATCAAGTTTTACGCAGAACTTGGCTTCTACGCCACCCAGACAGAATTTGGCTTCTACGCCAACCAGACAGAATTTGGCCTCTACGCCAACCAGACAACTACTTTGCTTCTACGCCAACAAGATAACTATTTGGCTTTTACGTAAAATGTGACAGTTATTTGGATTTTATGCCATCCTTCTCTACGCGGATGGGCAGTTACCTATGTGGCTTGCATGCCGTGATATTCGATGAGCGATTATACGCATTACCTCATAATGGGACATGCGTCACACGCATATTCAGGAGATCATTCATACGTGGGTAGCAGTTATTATAACTGCCGCGTAAAAGGTGCAGATTTCTCCTTTGTTCGGTTTCTACGCCGACTGTGACCTAACCCTATAAATAGAGTCCTCCGGCCATAGAGGTCCAAGGTCGAAGGAAGGGTGGAAAGGGTCTAATCGAGGTGGAGAGAATTGAAGAGTCACAGACAGAAGTCAAGGTCAACAGAGCACATATAGAGAGCTTTAGCAACGAGAGTTCAACCTTTTCTGTAGTCTTTGAAGCTTCTTCTCCGTCTTCTACAGCACTTCTTCGTTATCGTGTGGTCCAAGGGACAAAGTGATTGACCGCAGATCAGACTCCTATAGCAATATTTCCCCAAAATCAAATTTTTGTACTTAACATCCTCGTATAGGATTAATTGTATTTTTTTTTCTTGTTTGTAAACAAAGAAAGGGTTTCGTATAAACCTAGCTTTAATTTCTTTCATTTATTATCAAACACCCCTGTGCACCTCGTATAGTTTATTTTGGATGCAGAGCAATGGATCCACCAGCAAGAGACGAGACTCCTGTAGGAATACCACAAGGTGTTGTGGTCACCTACGAAGATGAAGTAACACCAGTGGGTGGAGGTCGATCAGCACAACAAAGCAGTCAAGCAAATCAGCATGCCTCAAGATTTCGGCAAGACGATATTCCACCACCACCGCAGTTTACTCCACTGATGCCTATTTTTCCACAAGGGCAGCCTATGGACGGACAACAGATATTTCAAATGATCTATACAATACTGCAAGCCCAACAGCAGATTCATCAAGAGGCTCAGCGTCACGAGGCAGAGAATCTGAGAAATAGTATAGTGACCGCACTGGAGCAGGCGAACCTACCAGCTCGACGGCCATCGACAGGATCTATCACCGATTTCCGCCAGCTGAAGCCCCGTACCTTTTCAAGCAAAGAGGAGCCCACTAAAGTTCATGAGTGGATCACAAACACTCAACACCAATTGGAAGCAGCTGAGCTTCCTAGAGAGCGTTGGATGACTGCCGTCAGAATACAGTTGACGGGCAATGTGCATCACTGGTGGTTAACTGAGGAGACACGGCTCGGACCATACCGAGTCACTTGGGAAGAGTTCTCTAGACTCTTTCAGGAGATGTAAATTTTATCTATTGCTCGATCGAAACTTCGGGATAAGTTCAATCGCCTCACTCAAGACAATATGACAGTAAAAGAGTACAATGCAGAATTTATTCGTTTGAGTCGCTTCGCCTCTACCCTGATCCCGACAAAAGAGGAGAAGGCTGAGAAGTTCTTCGATGGACTAAACTTTGAGCTACAGAGATTGATCGGATCAGTTGCACCTACTTCATACTCGGACGTTCTTGCTGCAGCCCGACGCATGGAGCGCGTCACCAGGAGAGAGTCCAGCCTGAAATGGCCATTTTTACCAGCACCAATCAGAGCATTACACGGGGAGTCTGTAAAGCGACCCCAGATAAATCCACCACAGAGAGCAGCACCAAGAGCCTCATTCCTTCCTACTTGTCACTACTGTGACAAGGTAGGCCATTTTGAGAGGGAGTACAGACGCAAGGGAGGATATCAGCCGAGGCCACCCTTGGCACCCCAAGCAGCACTCTTCCAGCAGGCCCAGCAACAGCATATAGCAACCACAAGGACGCGGACAAGATTTTACGATGATAATGGAGGACGCACATACTCTGCGATTAGCGAATGCGCGTAAGATTTAAGTTATTCATAGCTATCTATTCCTAGTAATGCCATAGCACGTGCCTATTAATTCATTTCTTTAGCCTCAAACCTAGTATCTTGAATTTGTTAGTACTTGATACCCAAGTTTTTATAAGCTGTAGTTGATCCTTTCTCTAATCAGACTCCTTTACTCTTGAGTTACATATCTCTCATTGCTTAGAAAAATATTTTTATTCCTTTCCTATGCGTTCTGCTTAACCCTTTCTCTCAATTTTTCCTTATGCATGATTTCTCATTCTCTGTGTCGTGCTTCAACAAATATGACTTGCAACCGCGCCATCTCTTTTGACCAGTTTTATTTTGTTTCTTAATTGAGAGAACGCAATTCTTTTAAGGTGGGTAGATTGTAACAACCTATTTTTTTAAAAAAAAATAAATTTCTGGATTTTTTGGTGATTCTTAACTAATTATTATAAATGTCCTTCAGGGATTAATATTTTTAAATATTAAATAAGTATTAAAATATTATAAAAATTATATTTTTGGGTGTATAATAAATTATTGGATGTTGTGTAATTTTTCTGGAATTTATTGGGCTCAAAAATTATTTTTTTAAATAGCTAAAAACCCTTATTTTATTTAAACTGGATTAAACCAACTCGAACCGAACCCAAACTAAACCCAACCAACCCAAACCCTAACCTAACGGGTCGGGTCTGGACCCGACCCGCCTACCCGCCAACCCGCTAGCCCGCTAACCCCAACCACAGACCCACGAACCCCACGATTCCCCCTGCCTACTCCGTCGGCCCACGACCCCCGCTCCGGCCTCCCCGCTCCATCGCCTCTCCCCTTCCCTCTCCTATTTAAACCCCCCCCCCGACTCCGGCGACACGCCGACCACCCCGAGCCCTCGCCGCCGAGCCACGCCGCGGATACCCTCCCCGAGCAGTCCCAGCAGCCGCATCAGCCTCAGCAAACGCCGCCGTCCCCGCCTTGCCCTGCCGCGCCGCCCTGACACGAAAAAGTCAGCGAGGTATCCCTCTTCTATCTTACGTAACTCCATGTACATTGATCCGTTTTTCGTTCTATCAAATCCTGTGCGAAGACCGCGTGACCCTCTCAAAACTCGTGTAACTCGTTCGGGGTATCGCGTCCTGTGTCGGTCGCAAAATGCGACGCAAAACAGAAAAAGAATAACCTAATTTTGGACTTCAAAAATCGTTCCGAACTCACAAGTTCATAGCCGATTTACTCCCAACCTGTTTAATAATTTTAGATTCTGTTTGAACAGTTAATTAGACAACATAACCGATATTTAGACTCTATAATTATTTTATTTTAATTTGTTGTGTGTTGTATTTTATTCTCAGGTGAAATCGACCAAAAACTTGGTTATTTAATCCTGAATTTTCTCGAAACGGGGTACGTTTCGCTAAATGAGGCAACTTAGTCATGTGCAAATTATATCGAATAGTGCGCATCGTTAATACGGATGTGTGAGATTTCGCGGAAGTTGATTTGGATGTGCGTGCACACCGGAATCAACGCGTATCCGTCGAAATCGTCCCGTATCAGGCCTATTCTGAAACTCGTTATAACTTTGTGTGTGCTAGTCATTTTAAAAAGAAACTTACGCCATCGAACTCGTAGCGATACGCTGGTCCTGTGACCCAAGTTTGGTTCGATTCTGAGAACGTTGACAAAATCCCGTATCGTGGGCCCCACGACTCCATTTGACGGACGATTTTGTGATCGGCTCATCGGAATCCAGTTCTGGACATTTCGTTGGGTTCGTATAATCGTTCTGGACTTGTAAATACTAAATTTGACGAATATGGAGAACTTTGTCTCAGACACATTTTTCGGTGCGAAGTAGGCCACATGTGGACCCCGCTTTGACCATAAACTGTCATTTCTGCCCCTGTATCCAAATTGGACTTATGGGTAGTCAATCATAGCTATTTTATATCTTTTAAGAGTGATGGTAATGTTTGTTTCAGCATCCGGAGGCGTTCCTGGAGATTCCACCTACACCGGAGCAACTGAAGGAATTCAAACCTTAGGCAAGTGTACCTTGCCAACTTGCAGTAGTTCCTGTTATATTACTTGCTTGAGTTATTTCTATATATATATATACTTCTGTGATGTACCTATTCAACCTAGGACCGTGAGACATTGCTGAGCGTCTGAACAAGATTCGGGTGTCGACGTCGTACGCGGAGTCATGTAACATCACCTAGAGAGTTGATATTACGATCCTATTTTCGTGCTTGCTTTATCAAGTACGTCATACCATAGGAAACTTGACACTATTCATGAGACAGAATATTTTCTGAGTATTTATGGTGATTCTGTATAGGCTTACAGGATTCGTGACATAGGTCTTGCATATACATAGATATTATTATGACTCGATGTGCTAGCTAGATGTCATGATCTTGCGTGTTATGGACATGAGACATCGTGAACATGAGACGTGTGATTATATTAGGTAGGGAGAGTGTAAACCCCCTGAATTTTCAAAATTTTAAAAACTGGATTTTTCACAATTTTCTGGAATTTTCTGGGATTTTCTGTAATTTAAAAACTGGGTTTTAATTATTCAATGATTTTTAATTGATATTAAACAGTATTAAAATATTATGAAAATAATATTTTTGGATGTAAAATAAAAAACTGGACTTAGGGCAATTTTTCTGGAATTTATTGGGCCCCGGACCTATTTTTAAATGCCTAAAAAGTATTTACTTAATTAATTATTAATTAATTATTGATTTTATTATTATTATTAATATTATTATTATTATTATTTTCTTTTTATTTCTTTTTATCCGGCCCACTGGACCCGGCCCACCGGGCCCAGCCCCAACCCGGCCCAACCGTGGCCTAGCGGGTCGGGCGGGTCAACCAGACCCGCTAGCCCACGCCCGCAACCCGCTCACCCGCTAACCCACGATCCCCCAGCCCCCGCGCGCCCCGGCCGCTCCGCCGCACGTCCCGGCCACGTCTCCGCCCAGGCCGCCCCCGCACGCCCCCACGACGCCCCCTCCTCCGCCCATCTCGGCCCCCAACCGCCTCCGGCCACCCTTTAAATCCCCCCCCTCTCGGCTGAACCCCTCCACCACCACGCACCCCTCCGCCGTGCCCCCACCGTACACCACCCAGCTCCGGCGCCACCCGACCCCGGCCATCCTCCGCCGACCTCCTCCTTCCTCCCCTCCTCTCCGCCGTGCAGACCCCGCCGCTGCCCAGCCGTCGTCGAGCGACGTCGACGACAGCAGCAAGCCGCAGCAGCTCGAGCAGCGCCGCCGCCGCCGCCGGCGAGCCTCCAGCCACCGCGCCGCCCTCGCCGCGCCGTCCCCGGCCCCTCCGCCGCAGCGCGCCGCCGTCTCCGCCGCCCCTCGCCGGATCCCCAAGGCAAAGCCCTAACCCTAATTCCTAATTCTCCCCCCGCGTGTCGGACACAGGACACGTGTCCTGTGTCGTGTCGGACACGACGAGAACCCTGGTTTTCGGGTCCCCTTCAGGTGCGTGTATCTTTTTGCTCGTAGCTCCATTTTTGATTTCACAAATTGCGTTGCGAAGCCTGTATGACCCTCTCGGTGTCCGGACAAACCGTTCGGGGCATCGCGTCCTGTGGTGATCGCACACCGCGATCCAAAAACAGGAAAAATCAGACCCTGTTTCACCCCGGAACTGAGTACGCCCCGCCAAACGGGACGACTTGGTCGCGCGCGGTCTTCACAGATACGTGTGCCTCGTCGATACGGACGTGTGAGATTTTGCAGAAGTCGATTCGGGTGTGCGTGCACACCGGAATCAACGCGTATCCGCGGACATCGTCCCGTATCCGTACTTTCTGCAATTCACCCTAACTTTGTGTACACACGTCGGATCGAGACAAAACTTGCGCCATCGGACTCGTAGCGATACGCTGGTCCTGTGGGTCAAGTTTGGTTCGATTCTGAGAACGTTGACGAAATCGCGTGTCGTGGGCCCCACAGGCCCCGCTCGATGGGCGATTTTGTGATCGGCTCATCGGAATCCAATTCTGGAAGTTCCGTTGGATTCGTATCAGCGTTTCTGACCCGTTGACACTGAGTTTGGTGAATTTGGAGACCGTTGACCCTGACGCATTTTTCGGTGCAAAGCGGGCCCACCGTTGGACCCCGTTTTGACCCGAAACTGCCGTTTTTGCCCTTGTCTCCAAATTGGACCCAAGGACATGCGTTTATAGCTGATTGATATTTTCTGGATCTGATGGTGATGTTTGTTTCAGCAACCGGAGTACCGCCTGCAAATCCAACTGAAGTCAGAACTGCAACCCGAGCCGGAACCACAGGCAAGTGTACCTTGCCAAAACTTGCAGCTTTGTTACCTATTTCTTGGACTTAGTTATATATCAGTGGGCAAGTAAAGCTTGTCAAATTCTCAGATAATTTTGGTTAAAGTATTTACTTGATTGCTTGTAGTTTCATAAGTAACTTGCTTAACTGCTCAACCCAGGACACCTGACACTCTTCATGTGATGGAATTGCCTGAGATATACCTGGTGATTCCGTATAGGTTACTTTTTCATGTCATTACAGTTTACATGCTTAGATTCTATCCTGACTCATTGCATTAGTTCAATCTTGCGTGACTTGTACCTGATATTCTGGAACTGTGACGTGAGATTACATGGGGTGGGGAGAGTATTACCATATCAAGGCTGATTATAATGTAAATAATATTATCTGGAGGTGTCTTAGTCTCTGATACAGAGCTTTGGCACAAGTTCTGGCTCTTCGAGAAAATACTGCTATGGGTTCTTAGACACTGATCCTGTAGTAGTCTCAGCCTGAGTATGACTAAAACTCTCACTTGCATATCACTAGCTGGTTTACATATTTACCCTGCTATTTCATTATTGCTACACTGCATATATTTTGGCTTATATTTTCTGTACCTTGTTATGTCCCCTGAGGACCTGGAATGGACTATGTCCCCAGGTGTAGCCGCAGAGAACTACCCCGAGGTGTACGGTACAGGAGCACTCCTTGGAGCAGAACCCGGAACCGAGGACGAGATAGTTGCAGAAGACTTCTCCTGAGCACCGGCTTCAGCTACACAGTATTTCCTTTTAAGTATTTTATTTCCAGTCTATGTTTCCTTAAATGTAACCGAATAATTCTCGGATTTGTTTCCCGAGATAACCTTATTTAATATTGCTTATTTATTTCCATTGCATTAATTCTGGCAGTTAATCTGTGTTTGTTCTGTGGATGAGATTAGAAATACCTGAGACTTGTAACATATCACTGATAGACTACAGCTTAAGCATGCCCTGATGGATCCATTAAATTGGGTTGTCCATCGGTGCGTGCTGCTGGCCATTGCTCACGTGCTCAGTCCCTCGTCATTTTGGGACTGGGGCGTGACATGGTTTTTGTGGTGGCCCATGCAGGTCAACGACTAAATTGTTCGGTTTCAACTTAGGGACCGAACAGGCCTGCAATAAGATAGGATAAGTTTTTAGGATCTCATCCACTTTCTTGAATCGTTTTTGATATCTGTATCGTATTCGAACTAATTTGAACTTGCATCTTGCCTTGTTTCCTGTGCGCCTCTTATTGGGTATTTTGGATACAGGAAAATAGACCCACAAGAATGCAACGAGACTCCCGCCAGAACGCCACAAGCTACAGGTGTCACCTACGACAATGAAGTGACACCAGTCGGAGGAATTCTCTCAACTCAACAGAGCCAGCAGGCTGGTCAACCTACCTCCCGATTCCGACGCAATGACATCCCACCTCCGCCACAGTTCGTCCCACCAATGCCCGTGTTCCCACCAGGACAGCCGATCGACGGGCAGCAAATATTCCAAATAATCTACGCGATGATGCAAGCACAGCAACAAGTCCAACACGAGGCTCAGCGTCGCGAAGCTAATTTTTTGAGGGACAGCATTGTGACTGCACTAGAGCAGGCCAACCTACCAGCTCGACGGCCAACTACAGGCTCAATCACTGACTTCCGCCAACTGAAGCCCCGCACTTTTTCTGGAAAAGAGGAGCCCACAGAAGTTCATGAGTGGCTCACCAACATTCGGCATCAACTTGAAGCAGCTGAACTTCCACGGGAACGCTGGATGACTGTCGTCCGAATGCAATTGACGGACAATGCCCATCACTGGTGGCTATCCGAGAAGATGCGACTCGGACCAGACCGAGTCACCTTGGAGGAGTTCTCCAGACTCTTCCAGGAAATGTACATTCCTGCCATCGCTCGATCAGAACTGCGGGACAAATTCAATCGCCTCACTCAGGACTCCATGACGGTGGAAGAGTACAACGCAGAATTCATTCGTCTGAGCTGCTTCGCCCCCACCCTGATCCCGACTGAGGAAGAGAAGGCCGAGAAATTCTTCGACGAACTGAACATTGAGCTGCAGAAACTAATTGGGTCCGTCGCACCAACATCATACTCGGACGTCCTTGCTGCGGCTCGACGCATAGAGCGCATCACCAAGAGAGAGACCAGACTAAAGCGGTCGTCCCCATCAGCAACATCCAGAGCACCACAAGAAGAATCTGCAAAAAGACCGCACCAACAGCAGAAAGCATCTACACCACCAGTGGTAGTCCTTCTTACTTGTCATTACTGTGGCAAAGCAGGCCATATCGCCAAGGAATGCCGACGCAGACTAGGATTGTGTTTGGCATGCGGATCCCATCAACATTCGGTAAGGGATTGCACTCAACGTGGAGAAGGAGCACCTAGGGCGAACCAACAAACTCCACCAGCGCCTCAAGCAGCACCCTACCAGCAAGCTCAGCAGCAGCAGAGGAATCTACCTCAAGGACGAGGGCAAGCTTACGCGATGACTGTGCAGGAAGCCGATGCGAGTAAGTGATTTATAGTTATCTGTTTTAGTCTTGTGCAGCTCGTGCCTAATGGTTCGTGACCTCAGTCCCAACCTAGTAATTTGCAACTTGTTAATAACAACCTGGTTTTCATAAAAGTGATAGTTTTAACTAGATTTTCCTGGAAAGTGTAAACTTTCAATTTTTAGGAAAACAGTACTTCCCTAAGTATCTTGTGATGTGTTTTCAAACGATGCTTGCGACCGCGTCATCTCTGTTGACCGGTTAATCTTTGATTGCGAGGACGCAATCCTCTTAAGGGGGGTAGATTGTAAACCCCCTGAATTTTCAAAATTTTAAAAACTGGATTTTTCACAATTTTCTGGAATTTTCTGGGATTTTCTGTAATTTAAAAACTGGGTTTTAATTATTCAATGATTTTTAATTGATATTAAACAGTATTAAAATATTATGAAAATAATATTTTTGGATGTAAAATGAAAAACTGGACTTAGGGCAATTTTTCTGGAATTTATTGGGCCCCGGACCTATTTTTAAATGCCTAAAAAGTATTTACTTAATTAATTATTAATTAATTATTGATTTTATTATTATTATTATTATTATTATTATTATTTTCTTTTTATTTCTTTTTATCCGGCCCACTGGACCCGGCCCATCGGGCCCAGCCCCAACCCGGCCCAGCCGTGGCCTAGCGGGTCGGGCGGGCCAACCAGACCCGCTAGCCCACGCCCGCAACCCGCTCAC
Organism: Iris macrosiphon; assembly: GCA_036927795.1. Classification (NCBI taxonomy): domain Eukaryota; kingdom Viridiplantae; phylum Streptophyta; class Magnoliopsida; order Asparagales; family Iridaceae; genus Iris; species Iris macrosiphon. Next base: position 195,473,215 of record JAYESA010000006.1, read on the forward strand.
CCGCTCACCCACGATCCCCCAGCCCCCGCGCGTCCCGGCCGCTCCGTCGCACGTCCCGGCCACGTCTCCGCCCAGGCCGCCCCCGCACGCCCCCACGACGCCCCCTCCTCCGCCCATCTCGGCCCCCAACTGCCTCCGGCCACCCTTTAAATCCCCCCCCTCTCGGCTGAACCCCTCCACCACCACGCACTCCTCCGCCGTGCCCCCACCGTACACCACCCAGCTCCGACGCCACCCGACCCCGGCCATCCTTCGCCGACCTCCTCCTTCCTCCCCTCCTCTTCGCCGTGCAGACCCCGCCGCTGCCCAGCCGCCGTCGAGCGACGTCGACGACAGCAGCAAGCCGCAGCAGCTCGAGCAGCGCCGCCGCCGCCGCCGGCGAGCCTCCAGCCACCGCGCCGCCCTCGCCGTGCCGTCCCCGGCCCCTCCGCCGTAGTGCGCCGCCGTCTCCGCCGCCCCTCGCCGGATCCCCAAGGCAAAGCCCTAACCCTAATTCCTAATTCTCCCCCCGCGTGTCGGACACAGGACACGTGTCCTGTGTCGTGTCGGACACGACGAGAACCCTGGTTTTCGGGTCCCCTTCAGGTGCGTGTATCTTTTTGCTCGTAGCTCCATTTTTGATTCCGCAAATTGCGTTGCGAAGCCTGTATGACCCTCTCGGTGTCCGGATAAACCGTTCGGGGCATCGCGTCCTGTGGTGATCGCACACCGCGATCCAAAAACAGGAAAAACCAGACCCTGTTTCACCCCGGAACTGAGTACGCCCCGCCAAACGGGACGACTTGGTCGCGCGCGGTCTTCACAGATACGTGTGCCTCGTCGATACGGACGTGTAGGATTTCGCAGAAGTCGATTCGGGTGTGCGTGCACACCGGAATCAACGCGTATCCGCGAACATCGTCCCGTATCCGTACTTTCTGTAATTTACCCTAACTTTGTGTACACACGTCGGATCGAGACGAAACTTACGCCATCAGACTCATAGCGATACGCTGGTCCTGTGGGTCAAGTTTGGTTCGATTCTGAGAACGTTGACAAAATCGCGTGTCGTGGGCCCCACAGGCCCCGTTCGCCGGGCGATTTTGTGATCGGCTCATCGGAATCCAATTTTGGAAGTTCCGTTGGGTTCGTATCAGCGTTTCTGACCCGTTGACACTGAGTTTGGTGAATTTGGAGACCGTTGACCCTGATGCATTTTTCGGTGCAAAGCGGGCCCACCGATGGACCCGTTTTGACCCGAAACTGCCGTTTTTGCCCTTGTCTCCAAATTGGACCCAAGGACAGGCGTTTCTAGCTGATTGATATTTTCTGGATCTGATGGTGATATTTGTTTCAGCAATCGGAGTACCGCCTGCAAATCCAACTGAAGTCAGAACTGCAACCCGAGCCGGAACCACAGGCAAGTGTACCTTGCCAAAACTTGCAGCTTTGTTACCTATTTCTTGGACTTAGTTATATATCAGTGGGCAAGTAAAGCTTGTCAAATTCTCAGATAATTTTGGTTAAAGTATTTACTTGATTGCTTGTAGTTTCATAAGTAATTTGCTTAACTGCTCAACCCAGGACACCTGACACTCTTCATGTGATGGAATTGTCTGAGATATACCTGGTGATTCCGTATAGGTTACTTTTTCATGTCATTACAGTTTACATGCTTAGATTCTATCCTGACTCATTGTATTAGTTCAATCTTGCGTGACTTGTACCTGATATTCTGGAACTGTGACGTGAGATTACATGGGGTGGGGAGAGTATTACCATATCAAGGCTGATTATAATGTAAATAATGTTATGTGGAGGTGTCTTAGTCTCTGATACAGAGCTTTGGCACAAGTTTTGGCTCTTCGAGAAAATACTGCTATGGGTTCTTAGACACTGATCCTGTAGTAGTCTCAGCCTGAGTATGACTAAAACTCTCACTTGCATATCACTAGCTGGTTTACATATTTACCCTGCTATTTCATTATTGCTGCACTGCATATGTTTTGGCTTGTATTTTCTGTACCTTGTTATGTCCCCTGAGGACCTAGAATGGACTATGTCCCCAGGTGTAGCCGCAGAGAACTACCCCGAGGTGTACGGTACAGGAGCACACCTTGGAGCAGAACCCGGAACCGAGGACGAGATAGTTGCAGAAGACTTCTCCTGAGCACCGGCTTCAGCTACACAGTATTTCCTTTTCAGTATTTTATTTCCAGTCTATGTTTCCTTAAATGTAACCGAATAATTCTCGAATTTGTTTCCCGAGATAACCTTATTTAATATTGCTTATTTATTTCCATTGCATTAATTCTGGCAGTTAATCTGTGTTTGTTCTGTGGATGAGATTAGAAATACCTGAGACTTGTAACATATCACTGATAGACTACAGCTTAAGCATGCCCTGATGGATCCATTAAATTGGGTTGTCCAACGGTGCGTGCTGCTGGCCATTGCTCACGTGCTCAGTCCCTCGTCATTTTGGGACTGGGGCGTGACAGAGAGACACACAGGCTACAGGCTGATTTTATATATATATTTATTACGGTGTTGTAGCCACTACAGTGCTAGGCCCACTACAAAGTATAACTACATAGTATAATTACTACCGGTTCCCCGACACAAAGCTTGTAGTGGTCTCAGCCTGAGTACTAGTGATGCTCTCACTTGCATATCACATAGCTGGTTACATAGTTTACCCTATTGTTATTATTTTATTTATTATTGTACTGGATTTATTTTGGCTTGAGTTATTCTTGTACCTTATTATGTCCCCTGAGGACCTGGAATCCGGATTATGTCCCCAGGTATAGCTGAGGAGATCTATCTGGAGATATACGGATCAAGAGCAGAAGCAGAAGCAGGAACAGTACCGATACCAGAGGACGAGATGATGCCAGAGGATTTCTCCTGAGTATTTGCCTTATATACTCAGTTATTTCTGTTTCTAGTTTCTCTATTTCCTGTCTCTGGGATTATTGTACCAAACTCATTATCAGGTTATTTTCCGAGATATTTTATTGAGACTTGTTGTTAGATTATATTTTATTTCGATTATTCTGATATTTGATCTGTGATTACCTTCTGTGGATGAGATTAGAATTAGACTATGACTTGTATCGTAGACCTTTATTGTTGTTTTACAGCTTAAGTATACTATAATGGGTCCATTAAATTAGGTTGTCCATTGGTGTGTGCTGCTGGCCATTGCCACATGGCTAGTCCCTCGGTATTTTGGGACTGGGGCGTGACAGTTTATCACGTAAATTTTTTACCCAGTTATTGAAGCATTTAGCAAGATTCGACGTGTGGATACCTAATCTGGGACAAGGGGAATACGTTGTTATCCAGTGTAAAAGAAATACGAGTTTTATCATTTACTCCAATGAGCCAGTTGTAAACATCTTTGTTTTCAGCTTTTATTTTTTTTCAAACAATAGTTCGCATCTGTTTCATTGTAGCATCTAGCAAGATAGTCTAAACTATGTTAAAAATATAGAAATCTGAAAAGTTTTTTCAAATTTTATTTAAAATGTTAAATACAAAAAAAAGGCAATTCTGGAAAGATATCATGCATTGCCCTTATCAATTCTTTTTGTTTATCTAATATAAAAGAAATTGTATTCCATGCATCAAAATATTTTTCAAAATATGTTCTCAAACCGTTTAAAAACCAAGTCCAAGAATCAGTATTTTCACTCTCAGCAACATCATAAGTAATTAGATATAATTGATAATTTGGATAATGAGCACAAGCAATAAATAAAATACCTTGATATCTAGAAGAAGAAAAAAGTAGCATCAGTACTAATCACAGGTAAACATCCCTTTAAAAATCTATCAATGCATGCCTTAAAACAAATAAAAAAAATTTAATCTATTGTCTTCTGTAGTCTGTATAAAATATTGGCGACTTGGATTTGTCTCAATAATTCTAAAATAATACTCTTCAAGACTACTATATGCATCAATATAACTACCATTTATTTCGGATAGAACAAGTTCCCTAGCTTTCCAAGCTTTACAATATTTAATATATAATTCGTGTTCTCTAAATATATCATTTATAACATGCGATGGACTATACGACTGATTATATCCAATTCTATCAATAATCTTATTTTTAACCCATTATGTATTAGCTAATGGATGAGTACATGTTATAAGTTTCCCTAAACAAGAATGTACTTTTCTAGCGTAGTAATAACAAAACTTTCACCTTTACCACTTGCTTTAGCGTATACTCTCCAATTACAACTTGAATCGTTACATTTATATACAATTCCACTAGCATTGTTTAAAGTAGCATGACAAATAAAATTATGTGCAATTGCTATATCACTACAAAACATCTAAATTCAGAACGATTATCAAATTTTCTTCTAATGATTAATCCTAAAATGCTAACACTATCAACATTGCCATCAAATTCATCATATAAATTTTTAATTAAATCATCACTGCTTTCATCGTCGTTATTACCATCATCTACTATATGATCTTGTTCAGCAAATGAAATAACTTGATGAGAAGAACTAGGAGTAGTATTAACTTCATTAGAAGCACGTATACTACTTACAATATTATTTCTAGGTGGTGGTGAAGTTACATAAATATTAATGTACGTTGCCTGTACATTAACTTCTAGAATAAATTTTCATGCTTGTTCACTAACTAACTTTATACAATTAGTTAAATAAACATGAACCAATATAAATTCATAATCAATAGAACATTGCTCAACAATTTGATTACGTAAACTATTAAACGAATATTTCGATCAATTAAAAAAAATTTAGTTAATCCTCCTTCATAAACTAACTCATTAAGCACACCTCCAACCGAACATAATATTGTTAAACTTTGATCCATCATATGAGAATGAGCTTCTAAATATAGAGTTATTGAGCTGAAGTAGCTTTTGTTTGAAAGTATAAGTGGATTGAGTGAGAAATGAATAACAGAAAAAAATTATAGAAATGAAAAAAATTGAGTTGTTGTAAAAATATGAACGTTACAATATGAACGTTACTATACATACCCAGAGTTACTATGAACATACCCAGAAAATAAACCTACAAAACAAAAAATATAAAAAACCAAAAAAAAAATCAACACAAATAAAACCAAACCCAAAAAAATAAAACACCACATTTTCGCCAACTGAGTTAGCGAAAATTTACCCCCCTCCCGCTCAAAAATTTGACACGTCGAAATCAAGTTCTCCAAAATTTTGCCATCTCGGTTGACGATATGTATCAGAATTTTAAAATTTTCAAAATTTCTATCGTTATATTTAATTAATATAAATTTATTATCGGTACAGTAAATTTTTTTTTTATATTTTTTGGTGGGCTGAGCCCACCCTAACCTCCTATAAAGTTCCATCCTTGAATATACGGTTCATGAAAATAAAAAAAAAAATTGGTTCAAGATCATCAAAATTGATATACTTGGCATTAAGACTGCACAATGCATTTAGTTCCTAGTACTTAACTTAAATATTTACCAACAAATGAGCTTACCCAATAAATAGAGGGATGACCTGCACAAGAGCTTGATATTTGAGTAGTTCATTTGAGCAATTGACTTCACTAAAAGATATTTAAGTGATTTATGTTTTGATTTGAATGATCGCAGTTTTTGAGAGAGCGGCCGTTTCCGAAACAACTAAGACTTATTGGGCCAGCGCTTCGGAAACGGCACCCCAAAGAAACGTAGTAGTCCAAGGATGCTGCTATATCCGTAACCACGGGCCACATGTCACCTCTAAGTCCACTAACATGTTTTTTGACAGTAGGCCCAAGCAAATAGGGAATGCCAGTTGAGAGTTGATACGTGACATGCGATCACGGACTGCGGACTAAATATTATTTTTTTAATTCAAATATAATTTAAAAAATAAATCAAAACTGTTCCAAAAATTGCAAAAAAAAAGGGGGAAGCATACGATTAGTGAAACTTTCTACATACTTTTATCAGTTTAGTATATGACAAAATAAAAATAAAAATTCTTCTTAAATAATTATTTTACTAATATAACCAAATCGAGAGTTCTCTTGGAGACATGTTTGGTTCCCGGACTTGAAGCAGGAAGCGATCAAAATTCGGATTTAAAATCACTTGATGTGTTTGATTGAAGCATTTGAAAACAAGATCTGCTGTGATTTGACATAAATAGTAAATCTTGTCTGTCATGAAATTAAAATAAAAAATTCTTCGGTAGAGTACGGAAGTGAAAAAATTTCATTTTCACCTTGTGTATTTGGTTGGAGAACCACTTCTCTACTTTAACAGAAAATAGATTTACTGTTCATGTCACTTCAACAAAAGTTATACTTTTCACTCATTTCAACCAGCCAAACACAAAATTTTAGAATTTTATACTTCTAACCTCCACTTTTTCAAAGCACTCAAATCGAAAAAAAAAAATTTACTTTGCTCCACTTCAGCACAATTCACACAAAAAAATATCGATTTTGAAAGTTTTTTACTTGGTCGAAACAAACAGCCCTTTCAAGAAAGAGAATCCACATCCTAAGGAAATAATAATATAGTAAAAATAAAAATCACACTTGTAAATAAAAATTGTTTCGACTGATTAGTTTATTTCGCTACTACTATTATATTTTTACTTGCTTAGATCTATTCTACATTCAATGTAAAAAGAAAACAAGGGAACTTAAGGCCAAGAATGCAAATTTTCTAATAGAAAAACTTATTTACAATTACCATTATCCCCACTCGTTCCTATGGACCCACACAAAAATAATTGCAAAAAACCCTCCGTCAAGTCGCCGTCATCTTCGGACCCAATCTCAGTTCTCACCCCCACAGTCTCACGACGCTGCCGTCAATCGCCGTCCGGTTCTGGTAACGATACCACCCCAAGTCACCCCTCCTCCTCACCGTCACCAACTCCTCCAGTTCCAGCCAGAGTACTCCCGTCGCCCCCGCCGCCCTGTGGTGGTAGTCTCGCCCGCCGTGTCTCTCGGCATCCTCGTCGTCGTCGTCCACGTGGCAATCATCGGCGAGCGAGTAGCACGCCGTGAATCGGGCCTTCGGCGTCCCCACCTCCTCCACGTGGCAATTCGTTGTGGCTGTAGCTGTTAATGTGGTGGGCCTCGGGGGCTGTACTGCAGCTGGGGTTGCGGTATTAGTTTTTACGTGTTCTAGTGTATTTTGGAATGTTTGTATTGTTGCGTCGAGTTTAGATCCATTGACACGGATCCGCCAGAATCCGACTGCAGACACGAGAACCGCGACTGCGGTGGAGAGCGAGAAGAGGAGGAGGTCCGGCAATGATACATCGAGGAGGAGCTGGGGGAGAGAGTGGGACAGGTAGATTTGGAACATTTTGGTGGAAGTGGATGTGGAAATGGAGTGTAAGTGATGAGAGGAGAAGAAGAGAAATATATATATATATATATATATATATATATATAGAGAGAGAGAGAGAGAGAGAGAGAGAGAGAGAGAGAGAGAGAGAGAGAGGAGGGAAGAATTTGGAGGATCTGGACCGTTAGATTTGAGCAGGGATCATGGGATCGGAAAGGGAAGATACCGGGGCGGCGGGAATCTAGAGCAGCACATGCGGAAGTAGATGCTTAAGATTAACGGATCCATTTTTTCTTCTTACCATGGCGGCTAATCACTTGTACTTTTTTTTTTTTTCACATTTTAGATCCTAATTCTTTTCTACCTATAAAATTTACCAATTTTGCTTACATAACACAGCACAATTTCTGTTAAAAAAAAATTCTCTAACGAAAGAATGTTTAACAAAATTAGTCAAAACAAAACTATACTGAAAAAATTAGTTGCGGTGACATATTTTGTCGCCGTAGTTCGCAAAAATTATGTGAAGGTAAGATTCTGTCAATTTAGTTGGCAGAATTTTGTTTTCATCTCTCCAGAAGAAGAAATTTTTTTTTATTCTCATAGCCAACAGAAGCCCTTTGCTCTCCACTAGATCCTCATTTCTCTCCATTCTCTGTATCACACAAAAAAAATGATAGAATCATACAAGAGTGTGACATTAAAGGCTGGCGGATGAGTTTATCTTTTCTCTATTCCACAACAAATAAATGAAATAGCAAACGGGACAACTCCTTATTTGACACCAAATTAAACTTATGACACTTAGTAGTAAAATATAAATAGACATGAGAACAAAGAGACAATCATGGTGCAGTGTATGTGCGGTTCGTATGTGGCAGAAGTGATGCGGTGCAACCCGAATGCACGGATACGATGCGGGTGCTAGTGCGGAGCTTGTATTGTGGCGTGATGCGGTGCTGCTACGGCTGCGTGAGACCTTCGGGCGGGTTGGAGCCTTTGGACCGGGATGTATCCTTCGGGTTGAGATGAGACATTCGGGCTAGGAATTGTATATATAGACATTCAGACTATAATGATTGTAAGCCTTCGAGCTGAGTTGTAGCCTCTCGGAGGGACCTGAATAAAATAAACCTTATTTGAAAAAAGAAAAAGAAGAGAAGATCATGGAATGGAAGGAAGAAGAAAATAGAACTGCGGAAGTATAACGGAGAGATGAAAACAAGATTCCGCCAACTAAGTTGAAAGGATGGCAAAATGTGTCCCCGCAACTAATTTCTCCAAAATAGTTTCGTTTTGACTAATTTTATCAAAAATAAACCATAAAAAATACGAAAATAAATAATTTTAAAATTATCCGACACAATTAAATATTAAGAAAGATACATCTTGACTAATAGGTTAACTACATTATATTATCTAACTATACACATATATCTTTAGCAAATTCTAATTAAAAAATAAGCATATATATAATCAATCTTAATCCAAACCTATTAAAATATCTAAATTATTTTTTAACAATATCAGATTGTGTTGACTTGTTTTCCATGGATCATTTTTGAGTTTGGCTTATGTAGTCAAGTATAATTGGGTCTGGTTAGAAATGAGGATTAACATATTGATCTTGGACCGGATTCGATCCAAACTCGACTTAACTCGATTATCACCCTCTACTATAAGATTTCGAATATTGATACCCTATACTATGATTCTATTCACTATTTCTAACATTATTCATTGTATTTTGTTGTTTTATCAATTCCGTTGTCTTCGTTGTTATTCGTTGTCCATGGTTGTTTTTGGCATATGTAACTTTTGCAATATATACTATAATTATATTTATCATATTTTGTACAAATATGATTAGAATTATTCTAGGTTATAGCAATTATGTTTAATAGTTCCCGGAGGCCATTGGCCTCTTGCTGACGTGGTACCACCATATTGGAGGAGAGGAGCCGAAATTTTCGGGAGGATGGGCGTTGACGGGACCAACTCCCGGATTTCGAGGTTGTAGATGGCTCACACACAAAATAATAATAATAATAATAATAATAATAATAAACCCACGAGAATGTTAACTTTTTCTAGGTTTAGTTCATAAGCCAACATTTGTGGAATTAATCATATTGTTTGTGATGTAAGTTGATATAGACTTAGCAACTTCGATCACTACGCAAGAAAACATTTCTAATCTATTTATCAACGTCGCATTGTTGCTAAGGACAACCCCTAATTAAGTCATAATTAATTCCATCTCTTTCGGAGTCTATCCATCTTGTTTACTAAATTACTCTTTATTTTCGGCAATATACTACTAATATTGTACACTAGCTAGCATACAAGAAAAATCTTTTGAACAACCTTCGGAAACTAAATAAATGATATAATTAAGTGTAGGAATAATGTTTATTCCTATTAAATCTATATGTAATTATATTTGTCAAACTATATTAATTAAAACTATATTACTTATCTTGATTAGTAGAATATAAGAAATTTAGTTCAAAGCTTTAAGTACATCAATTCGGCTTGAAAAAAAAGATTTGTCATTATATTTGTTGCAATTATTCAAGCACCATCTATTAATTTTAGGCTTGCAATTATATCTATTGAAGAAAGTTTTATCTTTTCTTCCATAGAAGAGAAACAATGAATAAACAACAAAATTTTCTTCTTCTTTTTTATTGTTGGTCTAATTTATGGGCAACTTTTAAGTAAGAGTATTTGGTTTCAAAACTAGTTTTTTTTTTTTTTTTTTTTTTTTTTTTTTTGCTTTTAGTTTTTGAAAAGCATCAACAATACAAAAATCAATCATTAAGCTCAGTTTTGTGATATTTGCTGACATTTTAAAGATCATGTACAAATACTAAAAATTATCTTTTTTAACCACTATAAAAATAATTTTTTTTCTGGCATTCGAAGGGTCAAGTTACTGTAGTTTACAAAAAATATGGAGGTTTAAATCTAAGAAAAAGATTTCACATTAGTAATATATACGAAACATATATTTTGAGGTCTTGTATGATCGCACGAATTGTACATGCTAACGGTCGTACTTGATTTGAAATTATTGATGTTAAAAAAAACGCTAGCAAAACTAACTTTTTACATTAGCTTTCATACATTTTTCAAAAAATATCTTAAATTTAAACTGATGATTTGCGAAATTTGTGATAAAACAATGTTACCAAATACTCTTTTGAACTATTTTTCAGAAAAAATAAACAAAAACGACCATGATGAACCATTCTAAACCTATCCTTGATATTTCTACTTCTTATTCCTTTTTGTCCAAAATATAAGTTTAGAATAATCTTTGCATAGTTGTTATTATTATGGGCATATTTGCATAGTAAAAGTGAGGTCAAAAGGAAGAAAATAAAACGGTTGCTTTGCTAAGTTAAGGAGATGAGATGTTTAATCAAAATAACAATGGATGCAAAAAAATAAAAAATGCAATAAGAGATAAATTGAAGGGCTATAAAGAAAACAACAGCCTTTTTGGATTTAGATCTGGCCTCTGGGGCCCACAATAAACGAATCCACAGAATAACTGGAAAGGTGGAAACAAGACCAGATATAATTTGATCATTATGAGCCAGTCCAAAATCATTGTAGGGTCCAAACGATATCAACCGATTCGTTCGTCCGGCTCAAGTGACAATTTGCACAGCCAAATGTGTTTTTTTTTTTTTTTTTTCCGACATTACGCTCGGGGTCTAGCGTAACGCTTAGAACTTTATGCATACTGCATTACATATCTTTGGGCCCACTGTCCTCTAACTCCCACCATTTTATAAATGGAAGGAATAATACGCCCCCGTGGTTCGATCCACTGATCTTCTGCCACCCAGCCATGATCTTATATCTCTTCTCGGTAACCACAAGAGCCACTCGAGTTCGGTCAGCCAAAAGTGTTTGGTTTAATTGATTTCAATTGAATTAAAATAGTCAAAATCGTAATGTCCGAAATTGTACATTTTGAGCAACGATGATATTCATCGTCCCAACATACATTGTTGGTGTTTTTCACTTGGATTTGGAATTTTTAGTCTCATATTGAAAAACCACCAATGTGTATATCTCAATATATAGCTATGCTTAGTATTGGTATATGCACATGGGGTGGAGGTCCATGTGGGTTAATTTTTCCTAGAGGGCTTAAGTGTGAACTCCATTATGACAATATTTATTTTTTCACCTCATTTGGGAAGCTTCCCTTAGGAGCTAAGCCTAGCAGGGGCTTAGCGACTCGGACTCGGACTCGGGCTCGTGCTCGTGCTCAAGGGCGCAAAGTGGCACTTTGTTGGCGCACTTAGCACTTCAGCATCGTCGCATGGCGCTCGTGCGCTCCTTTATGCGCGAATTTCATGCACGGTTGCTTGCTCGGGCGTATGCTTCATGGAGCGTATGCGGCCAGGAGCCATGCGATCAGGTGCTCATGCGGCCAGGGGCCATAAAGCTCGGTGCCCATGCGGCCAGGGGCGCATGCGGCTTGGTGCCCATACAGCCTGGGGAGAGTCTGACGTGGAGGGGACAGGGTTTGCGCGCAGGCGGCGCGGTCAACGCAGGCGGCGCATGGCTCTCTATGCCACGCGGCTGCAGCTTTCGACGCCTGGCGGCGCTGTCTTCTATATACAGTACAGCGCGCAGGCAACACATGCGGGGCGGGCGGCGCCTGCAGATTTGACTCACGGATTTGGGGGATCTGGTCGGTCAGCGCGTATGCGACCTGCAGTTTCCTCCGGCCGCATAGGAGTTGTTTTTTTCTATATATAGAGGACCTCCTCTTTCATTGGAGGAGAGATAATACAGATGGAAAACCGAGAATACCAGATCATATGCAGCCCAGAGTGTCTCCCTCTCACATGGTGTTTTCAAGTGTTTTCGAATGTGACTTTGAGCGTTCCAGAAGTTCTTTTCTGAAATTGCTGGTTCCTGGGGGCAGATCGTCTGTAAGACGAATCTTGCTTTGAGCAACGATAGTTTTGACCACCCCAGCAAGTAGCTTCTCTTTAGTTTTTTTTTTTTTTGCTTCGTTCTTTCTCATTGTAGCATCTGCGAACGTAAAGAGAAGAATATTTTTTTATTTATTGCTTGTTGTAATCTTTATTTTCTTCGGAGCCAGTTTGTAACCTGTTATTGGTTCGTGCTTTGTTGGAATCGAGTTATATCAGATGAGGAACTCTTGTGTGAATCTCTGATCTCGACGATAACTTGGGTTCCAGTAGGGAGGGGACCTTCGGATCTCGCTAGCAGCTTTGCTATTGCCCGTGTTCTACCATCTTTAATCTGTGCGAGGAACAACAATCTCAAAGCAAGATCCGAAGAAAGATGTAGAACGTCCGATCAAATCTTCTCGGCAACAAGTTTTCACAAACTTGAGAAGATTGACGAGATACACTTCGAACATTTGGATGAGGAAAGGAGTAATTTGTCAAATATTGAACGTGAGTTGTCAGAACCTACCATTTTTTATAATGGAGGAGTTAGCGTTTGAAGGGCGCACATTTCAGTTGGAAGAAAGATTACAAGTTGACCAAGTATTGCAGAGTATGCGCATAATGAGACTTAGCGCATGACAGTTCTTGGCGGTTGGAAAGACTTGGCCGCATAAGCAGACTCTTGTCACATGGAAGCGCATTGAAAGTCTTGGCTTATGCGCATGCAGGACTCATAGAAGCTTATGCGCATTCAGGACATATGGAGGCCTTTGCGCACGCAGGACGCATAGAGGCTTATGCACATACAGAACGCATGGAGGATTATGGGCATGGCATGACTTGACGCATTATTGGAATTGGAGTTTGAAAGCAGAACCAATTCGAACCAATATGTAAACACCCTGATTTTTCAAAAATTGATAATTTGAAATTTTTCCCAATTTACTGTAATTTTCTGATAATTTTTGGGAATTAAAATCAAGGTAATTTGTAATTAAAGGATTTTTAAATGTTATTAATTAATATTAAAATATTATAAAAATAATATTTTATGGTGTAAAATGAAAAACTAGACATAGGATAATTTTCTGGGAATTTATTGGACCCCGAAAATATTTTTAAAAGCCAAAAACCTATTTTTAAACCCCAAATAAACCGGGCTGAACCGGGTTCAAACCGGGCTGAACCGGCCTGAACCCGGTCCAGCTGAACCCGACAGGACCGACCGCCCTAGCGGGTCGGACCGGGTCCGCCCAACCCGCAACCCGCTCCAACCCGACCCGCTCTCTTTCTTCCCCAAACCGCAGCAGCCGCCCGACGGTTCTCCTCCCTTCCGCCGTGTAACGCTGCCGCCGCCGCCGATTGGCCTCCCCGACCGCTCCGGCTACCCGCACCTGCCGCCACTTCGCTGCCCAACCGCTCGGCCTTCCCGCACCGGTCGACGCACCGCATCCCCACTCCTCCCCTATATAAAGACCTAGCCACCCTCTCTTCCAGCCCTTCTCGCCGGCCACCCTGCTCCGTCGCACCTCCAGAAACCCTCCGCCTCCCGCCTCCGGACCTCGCCCTCTGCAACCGGACCACCTCTCCCCGCTGCCGCCTTACTCCCGCTGCCCAGAACCCGCCCGCTCGAACTCCGGCCGACCCGAGCACATCTCCGCCTCCGGACCTCGCCGCCCGGCCGCCCTGGACCTCCCCGAGCCCTCGCCGACCTCCGCCGACCGGAACCCCCGCTCCCAGCGGCCCGACACGGATGCCCTAGCCCTGACACGGCTTGGACACAGTGTCCAGGACACGGTAGACGCGACGCAGACACGGAGAAACGCAGTTTCTCGAGCCCTGTTCAGGTACCTGTTACTCTCTCCTCGTAGCTCTGTTTTTGATTCCGTCAGTTGTGACGCGTAGCCTGCATGACCTCCTCGGTGCCCGTATAACCTGCTCGGTGCATCGCGACCTGTGGTGATCGTGAACCGCGATCCAAAAACAGGAAAACCAACGCCCTGATTCACCCCGGAACCGAGTCCGCCCCGCCAAACAGGACGACTTGGTCGCGTGCGGTCTTCACCGATACGTGCGTGTCATTGATACGGACGTGCGAGATTTCGCAGAAGTTGATTCGGATGTGCGTGCACACCGGAATCAATGCGTATCCGCGAACAACGCCCCGTATCCGACCTTTCTGGTTCTCGCTGTAACTTAGTGTACACACGTCGGATCGAGACAAAACTTGCGCCATCGGACTCGTAGAAATACGCTGGTCCTGTGAGCCAAGTTTGGTTCGATTATGAGAACGTTGACAAAATTGCGTGTCGTGGGCTCCACAGGCTCCACTTGACGGGCGATTTTGAGAACGGCTCATCGAAATCCACTTCTGGAAGTTCCCTTGGGTTCGTATCATCGTTCCTGACCTGTTGACACTAAGTTGGACAGATTTGGAGACCTTTGACCCTGACGCACTTTTCGGTGCAAAGTGGCCCACATTTGGATCCCGTTTTGCTCCGAAATTGTCATTTTTGCCCTTGTCTCCAAATTGGACTCAAGGACAGGCATTTCTAGCTGATTAATATTTTTTGGATCTGATGGTGATGTCTATTTCAGCAACCGGAGTACTGCCTGAAAATCCTGCTGAAGTCAGAGCTACAATTGGAGTAGGAAACCCAGGCAAGTGTACCTTGCCAATCTCTGTAGTTTTGATACTTATTTCCTTGACATATATACTTGTTGTACATATTTTAACCTAGAATCGAGTGACTTACTTAGCGTCCGATTAATAGTAGGGTGCCAACCCCGTACGCGGAGTTGTGTAAAGTCACATAGACATGGATATCGCGACCCTTTGCATTCTCGTACTTGCATTATCAAGTACGTTTTACCCAGGACACCTGACACTATTCATGATACATAATCGACCTGAGATATTCATGGTGATTCTGTATAGGATACAGTTTTTATGACTTATTCCTTTGCTTAGATATTATTTGACTGGATGCATTAGTTATGATCCTGCGTGGCATAGACATGAGACATTGTGGACATGAGACGTATGATTACATTGGGTGAAAAGAGTCACACAGGCTACAGGTTGATTATATATATTATGCCGGCGTCTTAGTCTCACTATGAGCTAGACAACCACATGATATCACTGCTACCGGCTCCCCGACACAGAGCTTGTAGTGGTTTCAGCCTGAGTTCTAGTGCTACTCTTATCTTGCATATCACTTAGATGGTTATATAGTCTACCTTATTGTTTCATTTATTTCCTGTACTGTATTATTATGGCTTGAGCTTTCTTGTACCTTGCTATGTCCCATGAGGACCTGGATTCGGATTATGTCCCCAGGATTAGAAGACGAGTTCGACCCAGAGATATACAGGACAGGAGCATTAGCAGGAGCAGTAGCAGGAACAGGAGCAGGCACTGGGGCAGTACCAGATCCAGTGGATGAGTGATCTCTTCGGGTATCTTCTGAGTATATGCTGTTTCTATACTCAGTATTTTCTGTGGTTATCTTATTTCTTGTATCTGATAGTTGTATCAGACTTATATTGGGTTTGTTCCCCGATTTATGTACTTGTGACTTGATGATGATGGTTTTTCCTTTTGTTGATATTTGATATTTTTTTTCTGTGGATGAGATTAGTAGACCCTGATTATTATTGTAATACAGCTTAAGTATGCCCCGATGGATCCATTAAATTGGGTTTGTCCATCGGTGTGTGCTGCTGGCCATTGCCACGTGTCTAGTCCCTCGATATTTTGGGACTGGGGCGTGACATGGTTTTTGTGGTGGCCCATGCAGGTCAACGACTAAATTGTTCGATTTCAACTTAGGAACCGAACAGGCCTGCAATAAGAATATGATAAGTTTTTTAGGATCTCATCCACTTGCTTGAATCGTTCTTGACATCTATATCGGATTCGAACTAATTCCTTGACTTGCATCCTGCCTTGATTTTCCTGTGCGTCTTTTACAGTTTATTTTGGATGCAGAGTAGTGGATTCTCAAGCAAGCAACGAGACTCCTGCAGGAACACCACAAGTTGCAGCTGTCTCCTACGACGATGAAGTGACACCAGTTGATGGAGGACAATCATCTCAACAAAGAAATCAAGCAGATCAACACTCTTCCAGCAGGTCCAGCAGCAGCAGAGGAATCCACCACGAGGACACGGATAAGCTTTCGCAATGACTGTGGAAGACGCTCAGAATCAAGGAGTAGCTAATGCGCGTAAGTGATTCGTAGCTATCGTTTCTAGTATTGCCTTAGATCGTGCCTATTGGTTCGTGACCCTAGCCTTAACCTAATAGTTTTAAATTGCTAATAATTGATAACCTAGTGTTAATCTAAGTCCTAGTGTTAATCTAAGTAATTTTTTTAAACTTGCCAATAATTTAGAATGTTTTATAAATGATAACCTGATAAGTTTTTAAAGGATAAAACTGGTTTTCTAAAAAAAAAACTGTAATTTTCTAGATTTTCTTCATTCGGGAAATTTTATAACTTTTAATGCTTAGGGAAATAATTTTTCCTAGGTGTTACTCTCAACCTTGATTCTCCTTGATTTTGATGTGCCTCGAACAATGTTTGCAACCGTGTCATCTCTGTTGACCGGTTATTCGTTGATTGCGAGGACGCAATCCTCTTAAGGGGGGTAGATTGTAAACCCCCTGATTTTTCAAAAATTGATAATTTGGAATTTTTCCCAATTTACTGTAATTTTCTGATAATTTTTTGAAATTAAAATCAAGGTAATTTATAATTAACGGATTTTTAAATATTATTAATTAATATTAAAATATTATGAAAATAATATTTTATAGTGTAAAATGAAAAACTAGACATAGGGTAATTTTCTGGGAATTTATTGGACCCCAAAAATATTTTTAAAAGCCAAAAACCTATTTTTAACCCCCAAATAAACCGGGCTGAACCGGGTTCAAACCGGGCTGAACCGGGCTGAACCGGCCTGAACCCGGTCCAGCTGAACCCGACCAGACCGACCGTCCTAGCGGGTTGGGCCGGGTCCGCCCAACCCGCAACCCGCTCCAACCCGACCCGCTCTCTTTCTTCCCCAAACCGCAGCAGCCGCCCGACGGTTCTCCTCCCTTCCGCCGTGTAACGCTGCCGCCGCCGCCGATTGGCCTCCCCGACCGCTCCGGCTAGCCGCACCTGCCGCCGCTTCGCTGCCCGACCGCTCGGCCTCCTCGCACCGGTCGACGCACCGCATCCCCGCTCCTCCCCTATATAAAGACCTAGCCACCCTCTCCTCCAGCCCTCCTCGCCGGCCACCCTGCTCCGCCGCACCTCCAGAAACCCTCCGCCTCCCGCCTTCGGACCTCGCCCTCTGCAACCGGACCACCTCTCCCCGCTGCCGCCTTACTCCCGCTGCCCAGAACCCGCCCGCTCGAACTCCGGCCGACCCGAGCACATCTCCGCCTCCGGACCTCGCCGCCCGGCCGCCCTGGACCTCCCCGAGCCCTCGCCGACCTCCGCCGACCGGAACCCCCGCTCCCAGCGGCCCGACACGGATGCCCTAGCCCTGACACGGCTTGGACACAGTGTCCAGGACACGGTAGACGCGACGCAGACACGGAGAAACGCAGTTTCTCGAGCCCTGTTCAGGTACCTGTTACTCTCTCCTCGTAGCTCTGTTTTTGATTCCGTCAGTTGTGACGCGTAGCCTGCATGACCTCCTCGGTGCCCGTATAACCTGCTCGGTGCATCGCGACCTGTGGTGATCCTGAACCGCGATCCAAAAACAGGAAAACCAACGCCCTGATTCACCCCGGAACCGAGTCCGCCCCGCCAAACAGGACGACTTGGTCGCGTGCGGTCTTCACCGATACGTGCGTGTCATTGATACGGACGTGCAAGATTTCGCAGAAGTTGATTCGGATGTGCGTGCACACCGGAATCAATGCGTATCCGCGAACAACGCCCCGTATCCGACCTTTCTGGTTCTCGCTGTAACTTAGTGTACACACGTCGGATCGAGACGAAACTTGCGCCATCGGACTCGTAGAAATACGCTGGTCCTGTGAGCCAAGTTTGGTTCGATTATGAGAACGTTGACAAAATTGCGTGTCGTGGGCTCCACAGGCTCCACTTGACGGGCGATTTTGAGAACGGCTCATCGGAATCCACTTCTGGAAGTTCTGTTGGGTTCGTATCATTATTCCTGACCTGTTGACACTAAGTTGGACAGATTTGGAGACCTTTGACCCTGACGCGCTTTTCGGTGCAAAGTGGCCCACATTTGGACCCCGTTTTGCCCCGAAATTGTCATTTTTGTCCTTGTCTCCAAATTGGACTCAAGGACAGGCATTTTTAGCTGAATAATATTTTCTGGATCTGATGGTGATGTCTATTTCAGCAACCGGAGTACTGCCTGAAAATCCCGCTGAAGTCAGAGCTACAATTGGAGCAGGAAATCCAGGCAAGTGTACCTTGCCAATCTCTGCAGTTTTGATACTTATTTCCTTGACATATATACTTGTTGTACATGTTTCAACCTAGGACCGAGTGACTTACTTAGCGTCCGATTAATAGTCGGGTGCCAACCCCGTACGCGGAGTTGCGTAAAGTCACATAGACATGGATATCGTGACCCTTTGCATTCTCGTACTTGCATTATCAAGTACGTTTTACCCAGGACACCTGACACTATTCATGATACAGAATCGTCCTGAGATATTCATGGTGATTCTGTATAGGATACAGTTTTCATGACTTATTCCTTTGCTTAGATATTATTTGACTGGATGCATTAGTTATGATCCTGCGTGGCATAGACATGAGACGTTGTGGACATGAGACGTATGATTACATTGGGTGGGAAGAGTCACACAGGCTACAGGTTGATTATATATATTATGCCGACGTCTTAGTCTCACTACGAGCTAGACAACCACATGATATCACTGCTACCGGCTCCCCGACACAGAGCTTGTAGTGGTTTCAGCCTGAGTTCTAGTGCTACTCTTATCTTGCATATCACTTAGATGGTTATATAGTCTACCTTATTGTTTCATTTATTTCCTGTACTGCATTATTATGGCTTGAGCTTTCTTGTACCTTGCTATGTCCCTTGAGGACCTGGATTCGGATTATGTTCCCAGGATTAGCAGACGAGTTCGACCCAGAGATATACAGGACAGGAACATTAGCAGGAGCAGTAGCAGGAACAGGAGCAGGCACTGGGGCAGTACCAGATCCAGTGGATGAGTGATCTCTTCGGGTATCTTCTGAGTATATGCTGTTTCTATACTCAGTATTTTCTGTGGTTATCTTATTTCTTGTATCTGATAGTTGTATCAGACTTATATTGGGTTTGTTCCCCGATTTATGTACTTGTGACTTGATGATGATGGTTTTTCCTTTTTTTGATATTTGATATATTCTTTCTGTGGATGAGATTAGTAGACCCTGATTATTGTTGTAATACAGCTTAAGTATGCCCCGATGGATCTATTAAATTGGGTTTGTCCATCGGTGTGTGCTGCTGGCCATTGCCACGCGTCTAGTCCCTCGATATTTTGGGGCTGGGGCGTGACACAATATAGCAGGGTATATTTAAAACTTGGTTCCTTTGATTACTTAACTTGGTTGCTATGATTGCACAAGTTGAGTTATCAAGCGTGGCTACTGACTGGTGGATAGACACTGGTGCATTCGGCCATGCATGCTCTGTGAAAGAGATATTCAACAAGGAAGAGCACTATCTAAGAATGAGTTCTCTATTGCGAACAAGTGTCAAGCAAAAGATCTAGGGATCAGGATTATAATTCTGGACTTTCGGCTTGAAGAAAAGAATGATCTTATTGAGTTGTGTCGCATCTGACTAAGACATGTCCTTTTCAAAGATGTCTAAGTCCAGGGATATCTCCAAGATGTGGAGGTAAGGAGGTGGGGAGACGTAATGGCTATGTTCGGACATAGGTAGTCAGGAAGCCATTTAGACGAATGACTACAAGTACAGATCATATGGAGCTGGTGCGCTCAGATATCTATGACTTCTACTCTCCACAAAGGGCCGGGATAAAGTTTATCACTTCTTTCTTTGACGATTTCTCGGAAAACGCATTCATGTATCTTCTCATTATCGAAGGAAGCGTTCGAGAACCTCAGGGATTTTAAGTTTGGAGCTGATTGTTATATCGGTCTATAACTCAATAGACTCAGATGTTTTCTTTACGAAGAGCATTATTCTTTGGATTCACATCATTAAGCTTGGAACATGGAATTGACTATGGAACATACATCGTTCTTTGGATTCGTATCGTTCAGCTTGGAACATGGAATTGACTATGGAATATGCATTGTTCTTTGAATTCGTATTGTTCAGCTTAGAACATAAAATTGACTATGGAACATGCATCGTTCTTTGGATTCGCATTATTCAGCTTAGAACATAGAATTAACTATGGAACATGCATCATTCTTTGGATTCGTATCGTTCAGCTTGGAACATAGAATTGACTATGGAACATGCATCGTTCTTTGGATTTGCATCGTTCATCTTAGAACATGGAATTGACTATGGAACGACATCTTCTTACTCTCCCAGTCCATTGAAGGTGCAGATAGGAAGGACGAACAGTTAACAGTAATGATGACTTCTATATTATTGTTCAAAGGGCCTTCCAGATTGTATGTGGGAGAAGATTGCACTTACGGTCATGTCCCTAGTACCGTTCGTCACTTCTGAGGTAACTCTGGTTCAATGTCAGATCCAGATAAATATCGTTCGATTGTGGGAGTTTTTTGGAGGACCATATCAGCTAGAGTTGTTGGCACTTCTATGAAAGAAGACGTAGTCCAGGAAGAAGTTGTCTTTTGAAAGACAATATTTGAACCAAAACTCGAAGATTAGTCAGCTAGAAGAGTCATGAGGTCGAAGGACCAAAGATGATCTTATCACCTATCATATGGAGGTTATACCACTTTCCAATGATGAGGCGATGAAGACCAGCGACTCGGTCTGCTGGAAGGAGGCAGTCCATAAATAGATTGACCCCATAACAACACTTGGAATGTTGATCAATATGACTGAAGGGGCTAAACCTATCATATGCTTATATGTATAACTTCAGTAGAAGAAAATGAAAGCAGCCAGAATAGTTGAGTTCAAGAATAGACTTATAGCCTAGGGATTTTCTCAGATAACCAGGGATTAAATTCTTAGGCACCTTGGTGAGGGTATCATATATCAGGATGATGATTATCATAGCTGCTATTCATAAGCTGATTGTTTATCAGATGAAGGAAGACAGTCATGAGATATTCACAGACAAAAATCAGAATTATTTGTCATTCGTATTTGAAGACAGTCTGCGGGTTGGTGATATCTCGAAAATGGCCTGAAGCAAATTCCAGGATGTGGCAGCAAAAGTTTGACAAGTCATCTAGTCAAAGTTATCGCAGGATCAGCAAGACAGACTAATATGTGTACACAAAGTTCGCTGATAAGAAAAGAGTCATCATTTGTATCTATGTGGACGGCTTGCTAAATCTCAACTGTAGATAGAAGTATCACTAGAACAAAGATGTCCATTTGTCTAGTTTTAGGACATGGGATTGCAAATGTCATCCTAAGGATATAAGTAAATCCGGATGCCATGTGGGCTTGCTCAGGCACAAGCTCTCTGCAGAAGATAATTGGTTGCACGCTTTGGGTATTGTAAAACCCCCTTCCTAGAAAATCGTATACACCCTTTATTTATTAATTATTAATTAAATTATAGTAATTAGGTCTAAATAGGAGAAATAGATTTTTAATAATTTTTATTTTAGGTGTTCGGACACTTAGAGGACTTATGGGACCATCAGGAATTTTTAGGAATTTATTCCATGTAGGAGACCCCTTGAGCAGTTGCTAGCCTAATGGTGTGCATTATCCTAATCTATAAATTTTCTTATGTGTATATATATATATATATATAAATATACAAATATATATATATATGTATATATATATATATATTTAAGAAGAAAGGAAAGAAAGTATAAGAATTAATTAAATAAGAATCTAATAATACTAATAAATATAATAATAATAAAAGTAATAATAATAATACTAACAAAGCAACCATTCCTTAGTATGCTTATTCCTTCAGCCAACTCCTTGCTATTAACGCCCCACTTAGCAAAATATATCCAGACCCGACCCCACTCAGCAACTTAGCCAATACAACTTAGTATTCGCTTGCTGAGACCCGACCCCCTTTTTGTTGGCCGCAGCATCTCAACCATCCCTCTCTCTCTCTCCTTAATATATAAAAATATATATATTTATCTTCTAAAAACCCTAACCTAAATCTCCAGACCTTCTCTTCCCATCTAGAGCCGTCGCCGCAGCCAGAGAAGCCCCGCCAAGCCATCCAACCATCCCGACGACTCCGACCTCGCGCCCTGCAGAATCCCACTCGAAGCACCTTCGCTCCGGAGTGATTTCCCGTCGACTCGCTCGACCAAACTCCGTTCCGTCTTCACCGGTATGCTCAACCCTTAACCCTCTTCCATAGTTGTATTATAGCCAACCTCGAAAAATGTGTGTCCCTAGGTGAAAAACAGCGTCCAAAGTGGACGGGACAGACCCAATTCTGGGATCGCAGAAAACTGCGGTGACCACCCATATTGTCGAGTTCGTATCTTCCACCACAGAGATCCGAATTCGGTGATTATTTTTGATAACTGAATAATACTTGACCTAGTTTATTTTCTGTTAAATAATCCTATGCTATTAGTTGCTGTGGACATAGTTAAATTCGTCACAAAACTGCGCACACCCACTTTTTCCAGATTTCCAAAAATTGGAAAACGGAGCGCGTCCGGCCAAACGGGACCGCCCCGCCGTGTACCAAGTGTATCGAATGGTGCACGCAGCGTAACCGGACACGTGAAAATTCATGGGGACTGATTCGGACGCGTGTGCGCGCCAGAATCAGGCCGTATCCGCGGACACATCCCGTGTCGCAACTTTTGTGGGACTCGCACGTATTTTGTGCACGCTTGTCAGATTGTGACGAAACTTACGCCACTGGACTCGTGGTAATGCGCTGGTCCTGTGACCCAATTTTCACGCAATTCTGACATGGTTGACCAAATCGCCAATTGGCGGGCCCACAGTTGACTTTTCGGACAAAATTTTGTTCGGCTCATCGGAATCCACATTTGGACATACCGTTGGGTTCGTATTGATATCTAGAGTTGTTAGACCTATAGTTGTCCCATTTAGAGACTGTTACCTTCGGCACGCTTTTCGGTGCAAAGTGGGCCACACGTGGACCCCACTTTTGTCCGAAATTACCGTTTTGCCCTTGTGTCCAAATTGGACGAAAGGGATGTGCTTTTTAGCTATTTTGCTCATTTCGGAAACGTTGGTGATGTTTATTTTAGCATCCGGAGATGTTTTTTCGGAGTCCTTAGTTCCAGGTTCTGTGTCCTTGATATTTGGGCGCGTACACTTTACAGATTTCTTGCCAGGCAAGTATACCTTGCCATTGTACTGTTTTTACATTCCATATGAGGCATGCATGTTTATTTTCTGTTTATTTAGTTCATTTATTTTAACTGCTATATAAACTGCACGTCCAAGGAAACTTGGGTACAACGACGGTGTCGTCGTACTATATTTTTATTTATGTATATGCATTAGACCTATTTTATGAGACTACCCCATCTTCATGAGGCATTTATGTTTCATTGGCCATGACACTATTCTTACACGAGTGTGAGTCACATGTAGGACACGGACTTGCGTATTCGACTGGCCACTGGTACGTATAGGTCGTGCGACGGATAGGGATAACTGCCAATAGAAATTTTGTATGCTAGTAGACCTGGCGGTTATTAGAGGTATTATCGTGTCATGGACATGACATGCTTAGAGCATTGGGTGGAGAGAACAACAAGTAAGGCATTTGGGCTCCTTTGCACTTTTCTTGTGTAACCCGTACGCTCCGCCGGAGATGCGCGGTCATGATGACACCTATACTACTTGGCGGGCCTCCGCCGTTCAAAAGACGACGTGCCTTTGTAGGCCCCTGGATCTCCAAGAGAACCATGCCAATCCTAATTATGGCCAGATAGCCCACTTGTTAGAAAGCTGTTCTCAAACTGCATTCACATAGATGGTTAGGCGACCCCAATGGATGTTTATTTTCAGTAATTTATTGGCATATGCTTTTTGTATCTTGGTACGTCCCTCTGAGGACCTGGTCCCTTTTCAGATATAGATGAGCAGGAGTACCCGCAGGAGTATGGACCTGGACCTGACGCTACCTATCAGTCTGAGACGATCTTACCTTCTGATTATATGTGATTCATGGCAGCTGTTTAGAGATTTTAGTTGCTATTCTTTTCTAGACATTTATTCTTATATTAGAGTTTATTCTCTTCTCTCTTTAGTAGTTTATTATAGTCGAATTGCAGTGGATTTGTTTCCACCCGACTATCACACTTTGAGATTACTATTTGAGACCGCTTCTTTGATATTCAGTTATTGATTTCCATTTATCCCTTATTTGTGCTGTAGATGAGATATAGAACTGCGTGTGACTTGTTGTGACATATATTACCACTGTGGATTGGATATTCATGTACAGCGTACGTGTGTATATGGTTTCCATATATTGGAGTTCGTATACATACGGCTGGCATTTTACGTATTCCTAGTCCTACGTATTTTGGGACTGGGGCGTGACATATTTTTGTGGTGGTCCATGCAGGTCAAGAATATATTGTCTCGGTTACGTAACTGTACCGAACAAGCCTGCGTATAGGAATAGAGTATAAGGATCTCATCCACGCTTGATTGAAATTCATCCTTCCTATTTAATACTTGCATCCTGTTTGACTCCTGTACTTTTTTTCTAATCGTTCCGTACATCAACTGCAGAGAGATGGATATGCAAAATGGATGTACTGCCGCTGATGGCGACACAACTTCTGGAGTCAATGGTCAGACTCAAGGCGGGACCCCAACGATTCCTAGGCTTCCGGGGCCAGATGGATAGACTCACACCCCAGTTCCATCTGATCTTCCCGCTTCACCTATTGGGAACCTTCCACCTGTCCCAGTACCGCAAGATGGCCAAGCGCAGATATTCTAATTCTTTCAGATGATGATACAGGAACAGAGGCAGCAGGCAGCCGAGCAGAGGCAGCAGGCAGCCGAGCAGAGGCAAGAATTTTTGGCAGTACTGGAGAGGATGGCTGCACATGCTACTGTACCAGCCCAAGCACTAGCTCCAGTACCTCGAGCTAGGGTTGGATCAGTAAAGGATTTTGTTCAGATGGGTGCAAGGCAGTACAAGGGCACTGAGAGCCCGGAGGAGATTACCAACTGGATCACTCACACGCAGAAGCTGCTGGAGGTATCGCAGTTACCCACGGACCTATGGATGATGGGTGTACGGACGCTTCTAGATGGTAATGCTCATCACTGGTGGAAATCCATGGAGCGCCAGTTGGGTACTTACCAGACTTGGGAGCAGTTCTTGGAGTGCTTTGAGGGAAAGTACTTCCCGGACACTGTCAGGGACACCTTGTATGATCAGTTTCTTCACTTAGAGCAAGGGAACCGAATCGTGGACGAGTATGATGCCGAGTTTAGTCGACTCAGCAAATATGGCGCTGCTTTGATACCAAATGACTTGGCTAAGGCTAAGAGATTTCATCGAGGACTGACCCAGGAGCTACAACATTATACAAGCTCGCAGTCCCGAGTCTCTTATGCTGAACTTTTGACAGAGGCCAGATTTCAGGAAACCATTAGCAGAGGAAGAGGAGGTCAGCTGCGGACACAATAAGGATCAGTAAGGATACAGCAGGGACCGGCAAGGACACAGCAGGGAGGACCTATCAGACGTCCCTTAGCACAGCAGCATCAGCAACACAGAGCTGGACCATACCAGAATCCAGAGAAGCCCTACTGTAATTATTGTGGGAAACACGGACATGTATCAAGAGATTGTCGGACTCGCTTGGGTCAGTGTCTGAGATGTGGCTCCGGGCAGCACATGGCAAGAGACTGCCCAATGCAGACATCGACACTCCTACCACCAGTTCAGAGACTAGCGCTTCCAGCACCGAAGCCAGCCTAGCAGATAACCGGACCGGGAGCACCCCGTCCCCCAGCAGCAGCAGGATTTCAGAAAGGACCACCGCTACCCACTCAGGAGGAGCAGTATATGAGGACCGGACATGGACAGCCGCAGAGGAACGAGCGAGCTTTTGCATTGGAGGTAGATGACCTGGATCATGAGGTGGATGTCATAACAGGTATTACCCTTGCTTTTACTTTTCCTGCCGTGACATTATTTGATACGGGAGCCACCCACTCATTCATATCATCTAGTTTTATTGCCAAACACAACATTACTTCTACACCATTATCTAGTTGTGTTAGAATTCTAACCGGAGGAGGAGTTGTACCAGTTAGTCGAGTTTGTAGATCGGGCCCTATAGTGATTCGTGGCAGAGAGATGAATGCCCAACTCTTAGTCCTTCCTATGCCAACTTTTGATATTGTGCTTGGAATGGACTGGCTAAGCAAGAACCACGCTTTTTTTGATTGCTTTGGAGGAAGCATTCTTTTTAAGGTACCAGGCCAGCCTGAACTTGAGTTTGCCCGAGGATCCACAGAAATCCTTGATGGTATGCAGCTCGCGATGGACGATGTGGTCTATCACCCTATTATTTCATAATTTCAAGACGTCTTTCCAGAGGATTTGCCAGGACTACCCCCAGACAGAGACGTAGAGTTTTCAATTAAACTAGCACCCATAGCAGCACCTATAGCATCGCATGTTTACAGACTAGCGAAGAAGGAAATGGACGAGCTGAAGGCACAGTTAAAGGAGCTAGAGGAGAAAGGTTTCATCCGACCGAGTGCATCACCCTGGGGAGCACCAGTGTTGTTTGTACCCAAGAAAGATGGGTCAGTGCGTATGTGCATTGACTACAGAGCCTTGAATGCAGTGACAGTGAAGAACAAATATCCATTGCCACGCATTGATGACCTGTTTGATCAACTCAGTGGAGCTAAGGTATTCTCGAAGATAGATTTGAGATCGGGATATCACCAAGTGAAGGTACGGAAGCAGGACATTCCGAAGACCGCATTCAGAACAAGATATGGGCACTACGAGTTTTTGGTCATGCCATTTGGATTGACCAATGCTCCAGCGATCTTCATAGACTTGATGAATCGAGTCTTTCACCAGTACTTGGACCAGTTCGTGGTCGTCTTCATAGATGATATACTTGTCTATTCGAAGAGCCACGAGGAGCACGAGGAGCACCTGCGGATTATTCTAGAGACCTTGAGGAGAGAGCAGTTATATGCTAAACTCAGCAAATGTGAGTTCTTCTTGGACAGAGTTTCATTTCTTGGACATATTATTACAGGAGATGGTATTTCTGTTGATCCAGAGAAGATCTCAGCAGTTGAGACATGGCCTGTTCCTAAATCAGCAACAGAGGTGAGGAGTTTCCTTGGACTTGCGGGATATTACCAACGATTCGTGGAAAACTTCTCAAGGATAGCGGCACCTATGACTCGTTTGACTTGTAAGGACCAAGAATTTATATGGACTGACGAGTGTCAAGCAGCCTTCGAAGAGTTGAAGAAACGACTGACTACAGCACCAGTATTGGCAATTCCGTCAGGATCAGGAGGTTACGTGATCTACAGTGACGCATCAGGAAAAGGCTTGGGATGCGTATTGATGCAGCATGGCAAGGTGATTGCATATGCATCTAGGCAGTTACGAGTATATGAGAAGAATTATTCGACTCATGACTTGGAACTTGCAGCCGTTGTATTTGCTCTGAAGCTATGGAGACATTACTTATATGGGGAACGAGTGGAGATCTATACAGACCACAAAAGCCTCAAGTACGTCTTCACGCAGAAGGAGCTAAATATGAGGCAACGTCGATGGCTCGAGTTGATGAAAGATTTCGAGATAGAGCTACATTATCATCCAGGCAAGGCTAACGTGGTAGCATACGCGTTAAGCCGGAAGCCAGCAGTTTACTTCTTGACAGCACAGAGGGAACTATTGGAGGACTTGCAAGAGCTTGGCATTGAAGTGATATTACCCGGAGCAGATGGGACACTAGCCAACTTACAAGTTCAATCATCATTGGTAGAGAGAATTAAGGCAGCTTTGCCTACAGATGCCAGATTCAGGAGACTAAAGGAAAGAACAGAGGCCGGAGAGCAGACCGGATTGCGCATTCATAAGGATGGGACATTACGATGTGGTGATCGTCTTTATGTTCCAAATGGAGAGATTCGACAGGAGCTGATGGCAGAGGCTCATAGTTCGATTTATTCTATTCATCCTGGAGGCACCAAGATGTATCGTGACTTACGACAACATTTTTGGTGGCATGGGATGAAGAGAGAGATAGCTCGCTTTGTAGCTAAATGTTTGGTATGTCAACAAGTGAAGGCGGAGCACCAGAGGACAGCAGGATTATTGCAACCACTTCCGATTCCAGAGTGGAAGTGGGAGCACATCACTATGGACTTCGTCACGGGTTTTCCCAAGAGTCCAAGTGGGAGAGATGCAGTGTGGGTAATAGTGGACCGACTCACCAAGTCAGCCCATTTCATACCTTTTAGAGTGGGTCAGTCTACAGAAGCTTTAGCTGATTTATATATGAGGCAGATCGTGAGATTGTACGGCATACAAGTCAGCATTGTATCGGACAGAGATTCGTGCTTCACATCGCATTTTTGGAGGAGCATACAAGAGAGTCTTGGTACACGTCTGAAGTTCAGTACATCTTACCACCCGCAGACAGATGGGCAGTCGGAGCGTACTATTCAGACCTTGGAGGACATGTTGAGGGCTTGCATGTTAGATTTTAGAGGATCATGGGAGGACCACCTACATCTTGTAGAGTTTTCTTACAACAATAGCTATCAAGCGAGTATTCAGATGGCTCCGTTTGAAGCATTGTATGGAAGAAAATATAGGTCTCCTGTGTGTTGGAGTGACGTGGGAGAACGTCAGATTTTGGGACCCGAGTTGGTGGTCAACACCGTAGAGACAGTCAAGAAGATTCAGGGACACTTGCGAGCAGCGCAAGACAGGCAGAAGCATTGGGCAGACCTTCATCGTCGTCCCTTGGAGTTCAAAGAGGGCGATCACGTCTTCTTAAGGATATCACCGACCAGAGGCACCATCCGATTCGGAGGGCGCGGCAAGTTGAGTCCAAGGTATATTGGACCATTTGACGTGCTCGAGAGAGTTGGAGAGGCGTCATATCGACTTGCGCTACCACCTTCACTGGAGGGAGTACATGACGTATTCCATGTGTCGCAGCTCAGGCGATATGTGGCAGACAACAGTCATGTTCTCGACCATTCAGAGATCACCATTGGGCCGAGCTTGTCATACCAAGAGCAACCCGTGGGAATCCTTGATCGTCGAGAGAAAGTGTTGAGGAACCAGTCTATTCCCTTGATTCGCGTAGCATGGAGGCATGGCGCGCCAGGAGAATCAACTTGGGAGCGCGAGGACGACATGCGCGAGCGTTTTCCGAACCTATTCGCAGACCAAGGTATGAAATTACATTGTTAATTTATATCTTATACCATCCTTGCATTCTATCGTGGCTTAATTTTAATTTCGAGGACGAAATTTTTACAAGTTGGGTAGAATGTAAAATCCCCTTCTTAGAAAATCGTATATACCCTTTATTTATTAATTATTAATTAAATTATAGTAATTAGGGGCTAAATAGGAGAAATAGATTTTTAATAATTTTTATTTTAGGTTTTCGGGCACTTAGATGACTTATGGGACCATCAGAAATTTTTAGGAATTTATTCCATGTAGGAGACCCCTTGAGCAGTTGCTAGCCTAATGGTGTGCATTATCCTAATCTATAAATTTTCTTATGTGTATATATATATATATATATATATATATATATATATAAATATACAAATATATATATGTATATATATATTTAAGAAGAAAGGAAAGAAAGTATAAGAATTAATTAAATAAGAATCTAATAATACTAATAAATATAATAATAATAAAAGTAATAATAATAATAATACTAACAAAGCAACCATTCCTTAGTATGCTTATTCCTTCAGCCAACTCCTTGCTATTAACGTCCCACTTAGCAAAATATATCCAGACCCGACCCCACTCAGCAACTTAGCCAATACAACTTAGTATTCGCTTGCTGAGACCCGACCCCCTTTTTGTTGGCCGCAACATCTCAACCATCCCTCTCTCTCTCCTTAATATATAAATATATATATATATATTTATCTTCTAAAAATTCTAACCTAAATCTCCAGACCTTCTCTTCCCATCTAGAGCCGTCGCCGCAGCCAGAGAAGCCCCGCCAAGCCATCCAACCATCCCGACGACTCCGACCTCGCGCCCTGCAGAATCCCACTCGAAGCACCTTCGCTCCGGAGTAATTTTCCGTCGACTCACTCGACCAAACTCCGTTCCGTCTTCACCGGTACGCTCACCCCTTAACCCTCTTCCATAGTTGTATTATAGCCAACCTCGGAAAACGTGTGCCCCTAGGTGAAAAACAGCGTCCAAAGTGGGCGGGACAGACCCAATTCTGGGATCGCAGAAAACTACGGTGACCACCCATATTGCCGAGTTCGTATCTCCCACCACAGAGATCTGAATTCGATGATTCTTTTTGATACCTGAAGAACACTTGACCTAGTTTATTTTCTGTTAAATAATCCTATGCTATTAGTTGCTGTGGACATAGTTAAATTCGTCACAAAACTGCGTACACCCACTTTTTCCAGATTTCCAAAAATTGGAAAACGGAGCGCGCCCCGCCAAACGGGACCGCCCCGCCGTGTACCAAGTATACCGAATGGTGCACGCAGCGTAACCGGACACGTAAAAATTCGTGGAGACTGATTCGGACGCGTGTGCGCGCCGGAATCAGGCCGTATCCGCGGACACACCCCGTGTCGCAACTTTTGTGGGACTCGCACGTATTTTGTGCACGCTTGTCAGATTGCGACGAAACTTGCACCACTGGACTCGTGGTAACGCACTGGTCCTGTGACCCAATTTCCACACAATTCTGAGACGATTGACCAAATCGCCAATTGGCGGGCCCACAGTTGACTTTTCGGACAAAATTTTGTTCGGCTCATCGGAATCCACATTTGGACATACCGTTGGGTTCGTATTGACATCTAGAGTTGTTAGACCTATAGTTGTCCCGTTTAGAGACTGTTACCTTCGGCACGCTTTTCGGTGCAAAGTGGGCCACACGTGGACCCCACTTTTGCCCAAATTACCGTTTTGCCCCTGTGTCCAAATTGGACGAAAGGGATGTACTTTTTAGCTATTTTGCTCATTCTGGAAACGTTGGTGATATTTATTTCAGCATCCGGAGACGTTTGTTCGGAGTTCTTAATTCCAGGTTCTGTGTCCTTGACATTTGGGCGCGTACACTTTACAGATTTCTTGCCAGGCAAGTATACCTTGCCATTGTACTGTTTTTACATTCCATATGAGGCATGCATGTTTATTTTCTGTTTATTTAGTTCATTTATTTTAACTGCTATATAAACTGCGCGTCCAAGGAAACTTGGGTGCAACGACGGTGTCGTCATACTATGTTTTTATTTATGTATATGCATTAGACCTATTTTATGAGACTACCCCATCTTCATGAGGCATTTATGTTTCATTGGCCATGACACTATTCTTACACGAGTGTGAGTCACATGTAGGACACGGACTTGCGTATTCGGCTGGCCACTGGTACGTATAGGTCGTGCGACGGATAGGGATAACTGCCAATAGAAATTTTGCATGCTAGTAGACCTGGCGGTTATTAGAGGTATTATCATGTCATGGACATGACATGCTTAGAGCATTGGCTGGGGAGAACAACAAGTAAGGCATTTGGGCTCCTTTGCACTTTTCTTGTGTAACCCGTACGCTCCGCCGGAGATGCGCGGTCATGATGACACCTATACTACTTGGCGGGCCTCCGCCGTTCAAAAGACGACGTGCCTTTGTAGGCCCCTGGATCTCCAAGAGAACCATGCAATCCTAATTATGGCCAGATAGCCCACTTGTTAGAAAGTTGTTCTCAAACTGCATTCACATAGATGGTTAGGCGACCCCAATGGATATTTATTTTCAGTACTTTATTGGCATGTGTTTTTTGTATCTTGTTACGTCCCTCTGAGGACCTGGTCCCTTTCCAGATATATATGAGCAGGAGTACCCGCAGGAGTATGGACCTGGACCTGACGCTACCTATCAGTCTGAGACGATCTTACCTTCTGATTATATGTGATTCATGGCAGCTGTTTAGAGATTTTAGTTGCTATTCTTTTCTAGACATTTATTCTTATATTAGAGTTTATTCTCTTCTCTCTTTAGTAGTTTATTATAGTCGAATTACAGTGGATTTGTTTCCACCCGACTATCACACTTTGAGATTACTATTTGAGACTGCTTCTTTGATATTCAGTTATTGATTTCCATTTATCCCTTCTTTGTGTTGTGGATGAGATATAGAACTGCGTGTGACTTGTTGTGACATATATTACCACCGTGGATTGGATATTCATGTACAGCGTACGTGTGTATATGGTTTCCATATATTGGAGTTCGTATACATACGGCTGGCGTGTTATGTATTCCTAGTCCTACGTATTTTGGGACTGGGGCGTGACAGGTATCAGGGTCGATACTCCCCAGGTGTAACATTAAGATGAAAAAGCCTAATCCAAGGGAAAGTATCAGATAATTGGTGTACTCGAGCATCATCAGGTGCATGATTCAAGCTGCGAGTACCACCAGGCCCATAGGGATGCTGAGTCAGTTCACGAGCAGTATGTGTGTTGTTGAACACTGGAAGCTGTGAAGAGAGTCATCAGAATTCTCAAGTGGACTCAGTAGTATATCCGACACTACAACAGTTATCCAAATATAATGGAAGGCTTCAGTGATGTCAGTTGGTGCTCAGGAAAGAAGAGTGAAAGATCCACAGGAGGACGTGACTTCTCCAGGAGTGGTATTGCTATATCGTGGAAGTCGAAGAAGTAGTCTTTACTCTCAGAGTTCTATGCACTATCAGCTGCAACATATTAAGCAGGATGGCTCTGTAAGCTCTCAAATGATCTTTCTATGGTTAGTACACAGATTTGGGTGATACCGACATACTGTTAAAACCAGAAAGCTGCAGCAGTGGCATTTATTCATCTCTTCAAAGGTCTAAAAAGTACTGTGTGGATAAAATACAGAGCACTGAATGAGCGCAGCTAGCGTGGATCATTACAGTGGTTAAATATTCACAGCCAGGTGATTCTGGCGGATCCGTTTATAACATGCCAGTACAGAATACTGAATGAGCGCAACTAGCATGCATCATTATAGTGGTTAAAGATCGGAGTCAGGTGATTCTGGCATATCCGTTCATAATAGGCCTTAAGCGCCAGCTAGTCGTAAGAACTATAAAGGAGCGTAGTACTCTATGCTACCGTGGGGTGACACCACCATGAGGTACCTCGACAGGGTAAAGCCTCAACTTCGGGCCATGTCACAGCGGCAATAGCACCGCATATAGTCAGAGTCAAGCACTATACATGAGCGTAGTACTCCATGTTACTGTGAGATGATACCACAATGAGGTACCTTGACAGGGTAAAGCCTCGGCTGTAGGCCATGTCACAGCGGCAGTAACACCGCACATAGTCAAGGATACATCAGATGTGGGCTTGGAGGACCTCTGATATTGCATCTCTGCAATCCTACCATTTAGTTTTATGCTATTGGTTCGAAGATAAATCTACCAGGCATCTATATATTGGTTCAAGGGAGAACCATTGACCAGGAGAATATCAGGTACAGTGGGTAGTCCTCAGGGACATTATGGGATACGTACCCGAAACCACTGGGTCTACTATTTATTCTTGATCAAAACATTTTCTGTGGGATGATAGCTTTAACGCCTTAATGAGTTATCGGGCAGAGTGAATGTCTGGCGTACGTTACAGGAAGCATGAGTAGTTTCAGCACTACAAGGGACTTGTATCCCATGCTACAATGGCGTGACACCACAAGGGGGAGTGAACCTCGGCTTCGGGCCATGTCACAGCGGCGGTAGCACCGCATATAGGCATGTAGCCTAATGCTGAAAGAAAATAAAGAGTGGTAGTACAACACTATAAAGAGGCATGTGACCTCATGTTACAGTGGGTGACACTACATGAAGGAGTGAACCTCGACTTTGAGCCATGTGACAGTGGCGTAGCACCGCACAGAAGTGCAAGGCTTCATTCTGGGAGGTAGTACAATACTACTAAGAGGACTTTGACCTCATGCTACAGTAGATGATACCACATGAGTGAGTGAACCTCGGCTTTAAGCCATGTCACAGCGGCGTAGCACCGTACAGGAGCGCAAGTCTCCATGTTTTGAGTAGTAACAACAATATTAAGAGGCATGTGTCCTCATGCTACAGTGGTATGACACCACAAGAGGGGGATCCTCGGCCTTGGGCGGCCACGTTATGCGGCGTAGCACCGCACAGAAGCGCAATGCTTCATGCCGGATAATAAACTCTCTATAGGGAAATAACTCACCTAAGTGTATGGATAAAGATATAGGTCGTCTCTTGAGGAAAAGCTTGTAGACGCCCAAGATACATACACTAAGACCAGGTCCGCATAGGGCCTTTAACGTGCGACCGGATGGCACAGCTGAGGTCATTATGTGAGTGGGAAGAATAGCAGCTATGTTGCAGAATTCAAGGCCTAGTCTATTCTTGTATCGTACTGTTGTTTTACCAATGCGAGAAGATTCAAGTCATCGGCGACATCTATCCTAATGCATTATGGAAGTCACTGTGAGGAACGCTCAACCATATATTGTGATATATATGGGGGATTGTTGGTGTTTTCTACTTGGCTTTGGGAGTTTTAGTCCCACATTAGAAAACCACCAATGTGTATATCTCAATATATAGCTATGCTTAGTATTGGTATATGCACATGAGGTGGAGGCCTATGTGGGTTGACTTTTTCTAGAGGGTTTAAGTGTGAACTCCATTATGACAATATTTGTTTTGTCACCTCCTTTGGGAAGTTTTTCTTAGGAGCTAAGTCCCGCAGGGGCTTAGCGACTCGGACTCGTGCTCAAGGGCGCAAAGTGGCACTTTATTTGTGCACTTTGCACTTAGCACGTCAGCATCGTCGCATGGCGCTCGTGTGCTCCTTTTATTCACGAGTTCCATGCACGATTGCTTGCTCGAGCGCATGCTTCGTGGAGCGCATGTGGCCTAGAGCGCATGCGGCCAGGAGCCATGCGGTTAGGTACCTATGCGGGCAGGAGCCATGGGTCAGGTGCTCATGCGGCCATGGGCTGTCACGCCCCGAGGCGTCCCCCGAGTCGTGACCGCCGTGCGGGCCTGGGGTTGCGCCCGCACAAGGCTTTAATGATTCGCATAACAAGCACATATTCAGAGTACGCAGATAAATTGAAACACAGATTTGAAACATGGAAAAGTTCTCTTTATTGATAATGAACATCTATTACAAACTCCTGAACGAGTCAGCTAATATGCCGCACGGGCTTACAAAAGTGTTGACTCAAAATGAGATAGCAGTCCTGTACATTACATCCCTTTATAAACTCAAAATGTATAGACCTCCGGACTGGAGGACGGCTTTGCCACGGAGCTGCATTTGTGTATGAAGAGTTGCAAGCTCCTGGATCAAAAGGCTTCTAGGGCGGCGCGATCAGGATGCGCCAACAGCTGGACTGGATCGGGAAGACGACTTCGCTCCTCGCTCGGTTCGCCTTAGTGCAGAGAACCTGTTTCAACGAGGGTCAGTATATCGAAATATGCTGGTGAAGGCGAGCTAGCCTGACTATACCAATCAACACGTTGTTTTAATGAAGCATACATATTTTGTGGGTTTCTATCTTGCCTTAGTTCATTTACAAGTAAGCAGTATATAGAATTTACTGAAATGAACGTGCCACCGTTCGATGAATTTTACCTGACCGTCTGAATTACCTGCACAATACTTACCTTGCCTTCCCTGTCACGAAGACACAAGTTAGTTTGCAACAGGTTTAAATATACACGATGATCACTGGCTTGGTGCCATAACGGACGATAGTCTTTGACGAGAATGGTTTGCAACGAAAGTATAAGAGGTGCTGCAAGCCATTCCGCCGAACAAGAGACTAGAACAATATGTCTCGCCCGGACCGGATCGATGCCAGTGCCCCAGCATCGTCCGCGAGACCGTTACCCTGTGCACAAGTTGTCCATGATCGAACAATATATAAGTAACAAGGTATTGCAGTTGAGGCAACAAGAGTACAAGACAAGCAATTGTACAAGACAAGCAATAATTTTCCCAAGCGAACAAGCATGCATTTAAGTATCCGTTCGTGAAGTTTATTGACAAGCATATAACCAAGTCTATTCTCTTTTATCTTGGTTTCTTTTATTATTACTTGGTATCGTTTGATCGGGGCAAAGAAGATTTCAAGCTTTTAGGGTGTGAAGCTTGAAAGCAGGGCTAGCTAATCGGGTTGGTAGCCACTCACTTAGATTATTGGAAGGGAGATGGAAAGAGGCGCTTCACGACTCTGCTCGCAAGCCGCCTACTGCTCGTTCACCTGCACACGAACAGCTCGATTAATACTTCTTCCTCTCTTTCCAATCTCGGAATAGAAGTGCAAGTCAATGAACGAAAACAATGAAAACCATCGAAACCGTTCAAAGAAAACAAGCAAATCCCAAAACCAACTCAAAGCACGAAAGCAACAAGCGACATCGAAAACCGAGGCAATAAAAGATAGCAGCGGAGAGGTCCCTCCTGACTCTGCCGCTAAGCCGATCCTTGGGGCGCGGTCCACTGAATATGGGAATCGATTCCGAAGAAACAAATCCATAACGAGGACGAGTTCTTAATTCAATCTATCCCGATCGAACGATACCGTCTTGTGTTTCTTAGCCGCGCTCTCCGCACCGGGAGAACGGGGCGCTACATCCTACCCAACTAATTGGAAGTTTCGTTCCAAAACTTAGGAATAGTGCTTATCGTTAGGGATTATTTCGTTGGGGGCGATCATGACTCAAGGAACAATCACGAACAGAATGGTTTGATTCACCACAGGCTAGGCATAATCCAAGTTTCATACGACATTTGTCGATTGCATGCCCTGACTTTTTACAGAATTTACAGTAAGGCATATTGTTCCCTTTACGTGAACCACCGTCGTTCCGTCGCTTTGCAGCATTTTTTCCTCCCTCGTTGCTTTGGCGTTTGTGACTGTAGGTATGCACAGCACCGGCAGGAACGTGAGGATAGTGTGGTTCTAGTGATAGAGCATAATTCATGACTTCACGCATTGTACGATACTGATGAACGGCTACGTGCGAATGGATGACAGGGCATAGTCCACCTTCAAACCTTCTTGCCCGACTCGCTACATCAGGTAAATAGGCCCTAGCAAATTTAGAGAGTCGGTTGAATTCGGCGGAGTACTCTTTAACTGTCATGCCGCCTTGCCTCAGTTGCACGAACTCGTTCTCCATCTGACGTTGTACTGGAGGGGGTACAAACTCCTCTTCGAACGCGGCACGAAAAGTTGTCCACGAGATCGCCTCCTCTCCGTGATCAAATTGGAGAGATCGTCGATGCACGTCCCACCAATCGTGTGCGTTGAGGCGGAGCTGTAATTGCGCGCAGGCGACGCACTTTTCTTCGGGGACCTCTAGCAGCACGAAGTGGTCTTCAAGTTCGGCCAACCAATCTAGAGCTACGACCGGGTCCTCAGTCCCGTTGAATGGGGTGTTGCAGACTTTCTTGAAGTGCCCAAAGTCGAAGGCAGTCACGTCCCTCGCTCTTGGAATTTGCGGTGTCTCTACTTCAAGCACGGGCTGTTCCACTGGAGTCGTTGCTGTTGCAGCGGAATGGTTGGAAGCCAAAGTCTGAACGATCTATTACAGGGCATCCACCTGCTTTTGTTGGACTGAGAATCGAGCTTCTATATTGTCTTGAAACTTGAGCTGACTCTCCTCCGCCTGCTTCTCGGCCCGTTCATAGCGAGCCTCGTCCCTTTGTTGGCTTTCCTCCAACATCCGCAATATTTGCTGGACGGGATTGATGCTTGGCAGGGCTCGCTGGCTTCTTGAACTTCCCGAAGTGCCCGAAATACTCTCTTGGCCTTGCGTTTCGTTCGGTGCTTGCGCTGCAGATTGCGCTTGTACCATTCCTTCAAAAGAAGATAAATTACATTAGAATCATAATGTATTATGGACTTATTGCATGAATCTATCTCATTTTGGCCTAGCGAGTTCAAGAGTTCGCACAGGAATTTTGATTGTTAAAGGAACTTTTCCAGCACGAAGTCTAAGGAACTTTGAATCTGTGCTCTGATACCACTATGTCACGCCCCGAGGCGTCCTCCGAGTCGTGACCGCCGTGCGGGCCTGGGGTTGCGCCCGCACAAGGCTTTAATGATTCGCATAACAAGCACATATTCAGAGTACGCAGATAAATTGAAACACAAATTTGAAACATGGAAAAGTTCTCTTTATTGATAATGAACATCTATTACAAACTCCTGAACGAGTCAGCTAATATGCCGCACGGGCTTACAAAAGTGTTGACTCAAAATAAGATAGCAGTCCTGTACATTACATCCCTTTATAAACTCAAAATGTATAGACCTCCGGACTGGAGGACGGCTTTGCCACGGAGCTGCATTTGTGTATGAAGAGTTGCAAGCTCCTGGATCAAAAGGCTTCTAGGGCGGCGCGATCAGGATGCGCCAACAGCTGGACTGGATCGGGAAGACGACTTCGCTCCTCGCTCGGTTCGCCTTAGTGCGGAGAACCTGTTTCAACGAGGGTCAGCATATCGAAACATGCTGGTGAAGGCGAGCTAGCCTGACTATACCAATCAACACGTTGTTTTAATGAAGCATACATATTTTATGGGTTTCTATCTTGCCTTAGTTCATTTACAAGTAAGCAGTATATAGAATTTACTGAAATGAACGTGCCACCGTTCGGTGGATTTTACCTGACCGTCTGAATTACCTGCACAATACTTACCTTGCCTTCCCTGTCACGAAGACACAAGTTAGTTTGCAACAGGTTTAAATATACACGATGATCACTGGCTTGGTGCCATAACGGACGATAGTCTTTGACGAGAATGGTTTGCAACGAAAGTACAAGAGGTGCTGCAAGCCATTCCGCCGAACAAGAGACTAGAACAATATGTCTCGCCCGGACTGTAAACCCCCTGATTTTTCAAAATTTTAAAAACTGGATTTTTCATAATTTTCTGGAATTTTCTGGGATTTTTCTGTAATTTAAAAACAGGGTTTTAATTATTCAATAATTTTTAATTAATATTAAATGATATTAAAATAGTATGAAAATAATATTTTCGGATGTAAAATGAAAAACTGGACTTAGCGCAATTTTTTTGAAATTTATCGGACCTCGGACCTATTTTTAAATGCCTAAAAACTATTTATTTAATTATTTAATTATTTATTAATATATTTATTATTATTATTATTATTTATTTTATTTATTTATTTTCCCGTTCTTGGGCCCGGCCCGGCCCAGTGGGCCGAGCCCAGTAGCAGCCCAGCCCGGCTATAGGCTAGCGGGTCGGGCGGGTCGGTCAGACCCGAACCAGCACCAGACCCGACCCGCACTCCATCACCCCTAACCCGCTCTTCCACGACCAGGCGATTCCGCCGCCGGCGCCGGAAAACGTGCGCGCCACGGCCACGCCCTCCTCCACGTCGCCCCTCCCCTCCGGATCTCCCGCCACGACGCCCCGGCCGAGCCCCTCGCAGCCCCCTATTTATACCCTCTTCTCCGCCTCCTTCCACCCCCAAACCACCCGAAACCCTAACCCTAGCTCTACTCCGGCAGCCCCGATCCCCGGCGACCCTCCTCCAGAACCACCGCCCTGCGTCGACCTCCCCCCCCCCCAGACCCGCCTACACCGACTGCCCTCAGCCACCAGCGCCGACCTCCCAGAACCGCCGTCCTCTCCTCCTCCTCCTCTCTTCCCGCGGCTGCTGTTCTCCCTCAGCCGCTCGACGCCGCTCGACGACCGCCGTGACCTCGCCGACGGTCGACCAGCCCCGGCGTGTCCTCCAGTAGTACCCAGAGCCTCGGACACGGCAGCAGACCCGGACACAGGGAGCCCTAGCCGCGGACACGCAGTGGACACAGCACAGGACACGACACGATCCGGACACAGAAAACCCTGATTTCTCGGTCCCCTTCAGGTACTCGTATCTTGCAACCCTGATCTCCGTTTTCGATTCTGTAAATTCCTACGCGAAGCCTGTATGACCCTCTCGGTGTCCGGATAAACTG
This sequence comes from Iris macrosiphon, assembly GCA_036927795.1. NCBI lineage: Eukaryota > Viridiplantae > Streptophyta > Magnoliopsida > Asparagales > Iridaceae > Iris > Iris macrosiphon. The sequence goes on from JAYESA010000006.1 coordinate 195,513,902, forward strand.
TTCGGGGCATCGCGTCCTGTGGTGATCGCACACCGCGATCCAAAAACAGGAAAAATCCAGACCCTGTTTCACCCCGAAACCGAGTTTGCCCCGCCAAACGGGACGACTTGGTCGCGCGTGGTCTTCACAGACACGAGCGCCTCGTCGATACGGACGTGTGGGATTTCGCGAAAGCTGATTCGGGTGTGCGTGCACACCGGAATCAACGCGTATCCGCGGACATCGCCCCGTATCCGTACTTTCTGGAACGCGCCCTAACTTTGTGTACACACGTCGAATCGAGACGAAACTTGCGCCATCGGACTCGTAGCGATACGCTGGTCCTGTGGGTCAAGTTTGGTCCGATTCTGAGAACGTTGACGAAATCGCGTGTCGTGGGCCCCACAGGCCCCGCTCGACGGGCGATTTTGTGATCGGCTCATCGAAATCCAATTCTGGAAGTTCCGTTGGGTTCGTATCAGCGTTTCTGACCTGTGGACACTAAGTTTGGTGAATTTGGAGACCTTTGACCCTGACGCGTTTTTCGGTGCAAAGCGGGCCCACCGGTGGACCCCGTTTTGGCCCGAAACTGCCGTTTCTGTCCTTGTCTCCAAATTGGACCCAAGGACAGGCGTTTCTAGCTGATTGATATTTTTTGGATCTGATGGTGATGTTTGTTTCAGCAACCGGAGTACCGCCTGCAATTCCAACTGAAGTCAGAGCCGAAATCAGAGCCGGAACCACATGCAAGTGTACCTCGCCAAAACTTGCAGTCTGTGCTAAATATTCCTTGGTTTAGTTATATATCAGAGGGTAAGTATACCTTGCCAACTTTACAGTCTTGTTGCATATTTCCTTGTTTAGTTATAACTTGTTTTAACTGCTTAACCTAGGAAACGTGTGACGTACCGAGTGTCCGATCATAGTCGGGTGCCAACATCGTACGCGGTGTTGGGTACGTCATTTAGAGATGGATATTCGATGCCCTTACTCTTGGTACTTGTCCTATCAAGTACAACAAACCCAGGACACTTGACACTATCATGGACAGAATCTTCTTGAGATATTCACGATGATTCTGCATAGGATACCGGTATGACATGGACAGTTTATTCCTAGACATTATATGACTGCTGCATTAGTTATGATCTTGCGTGTCATGGACATGAGACGTGGATTACATTGGGTGGGGAGAGACACACAGGCTACAGGCTATTTTCATATATATATATTATTAGTGTGAGGTCGTAGACTCTCCAGCAGAGCTAGACCCTTTACGTGTTATTACTGCTACCGGCTCCCCGACACAGAGCTGGTAGTGGCTCAGCCTGAGTTCTAGTGTTGCTCTCAACTTGCATTTATCACTTAGCTGGTTACATAGTTTACCCTGCTGTTTCTTTTATTTCTGCTGCACTGCTTATATTTTGGCTTGTATTATCTGTACCTTGTTATATCCCCTGAGGACCTGGAATGGACTATGTCCCCAGGTATAGCTGAAGAGATCCATCCAGAGATACCCCGTACCAGAGCACTTCCAGGAGCTGTACCAGGGCCTGAGGATGAGCCAGCACCAGAGGACTTCTCCTGAGCATTGGCTGTATATAGTCAGTTATTTCCGTTTCTGTTTCTATTCCAGTTCATTTATTTCCTGTCTATTTGCATTAAATGTAACAGAATAATTCTCGGATTTGTTTCCCGAGATAACCTTATTTGATATTGCATAATTATTTCCATTGCATCATTTCTGACATCTATTCTGTGGTTATCTGTTGTGGATGAGATAGATTAGTCTGTAACCTTTATTATTTGCTCTATAAATTGCTAGACTACAGCTTAAGCATGCCCTGATGGATCCATTAAATTGGGTTTTCTATCGGTGTGTGCTGCTGGCCATTGCTCACGTGCTCAGTCCCTCGTCATTTTTGGGACTGGAGCGTGACACGGACCGGATCGATGCCAGTGCCCCAGCATCGTCCGCGAGACCGTTACCCTGTGCACAAGTTGTCCATGATCGAACAATATACAAGTAACAAGGTATTGCAGTTGAGGCAACAAGAGTACAAGACAAGCAATTGTACAAGACAAGCAATAATTTTCCCAAGCGAACAAGCATGCATTTAAGTATCCGTTCGTGAAGTTTATTGACAAGCATATAACCAAGTCTATTCTCTTTTATCTTGGTTTCTTTTATTATTACTTGGTATCGTTTGATCGGGACAAAGAAGATTTCAAGCTTTTAGGGTGTGAAGCTTGGAAGCAGGGCTAGCTAATCGGGTTGGTAGCCACTCACTTAGATTATTGGAAGGGAGATGGAAAGAGGCGCTTCACGACTCCGCTCGCAAGCCGCCTACTGCTCGTTCACCTGTACACGAACAGCTCGATTAATACTTCTTCCTCTCTTTCCAATCTCGGAATAGAAGTGCAAGTCAATGAACGAAAACAATGAAAACCATCAAAACCGTTCAAAGAAAACAAGGAAATCCCAAAACCAACTCAAAGCACGAAAGCAACAAGCGACATCGAAAACTGAGGCAATAAAAGATAGCAGCGGAGAGGTCCCTCCTGACTCTGCCGCTAAGTCGATCCTTGGGGCGCGGTCCACTGAATATGGGAATCGATTCCGAAGAAACAAATCCATAACGAGGACGAGTTCTTAATTCAATCTATCCCGATCGAACGATACCGTCTTGTGTTTCTTAGCCGCGCTCTCCGCACCGGGAGAACGGGGCGCTACATGGGCTATGCGGCTCGGTGCCTATGCGGCCTGTGGAGAGTCTGACGTGGAGGGGACAAGGTCTGCACGCAGGCGGCGCATGGCTCTCTATGCCACGCGACTGCAGCTTTCGGTGCCTGGCAGCACTGTCTGTTCTGTGCAGTACAACACGCATGCGGCACGGGCGGTGCCTACAAATTTGACTCCCGAATTTGGGGGATCTGGTCGGTCAGGGCGTATGCGGCCTGGAGTTTCCTGTCGTGCCCCGATCCCGTAGGGGCCGATCGTCCTCGCTTGGTCCCTACGGAACCGCTCGTCCTCGCTTGGACGCGATGCCGTGCAAGCCTAAGTTACGCTTACACCAGACACATACCTGCACAAGACACAAGAGAGACGAAAATATATATATATATAGCCACAGAGTAAATGCAGAGAACCAAAGTTGAACACATTTGATAGCACACAAAATACTTTCTCTTTATTGAATACTTGAAGATTTGGTTACAAAATGTTGCTTGGCTGAGTTACAAAATATGCCTTAGAAGGCTTACAACTCTTTTTACATTCCCAAAACTAGCCACAACGCCCATTACATTATGCCCTTGTAGTAGGACCAAAATAGCAAAATATCTAGCAGAAGAGGAAGTAGCCCACTGGAGAGGTAAGCAGCGAAGGAAGCAGCACGAACACAGTCCTAAGGAAGAGTGCGCACACGCTGATTCAGATTCAAGATGCTAGCCAAGCTCTCGCTTCCAGTACCTGGATATTTGCCCACAAACGTGGGTCAGTACTACCATATGTACTGGTAAGCGACCGTGGCCAAACTCACCTTAGAAATCCACACTAAGTAAGCATATGAAGCTAGCATTATTAGGTGATCTTTCTCGTTGTCTAGTTTCTTTTTAACAATTCATGTAAGAAAACATAGACGATATATAGCATATGCATATGATAATTCTTACCCACAGCCGAGCGGTTATCCCTGCAGCAGACACACAAGTTAGCCACAATTTGCATATGAATAACTTGTGAATGAACATAGGCATCAAGTGTTAGGTATGCAAGAAGGTAAACCTAGCATGCTTCCTAACTATGTGATGGTCCATGGGTAGCCCATGATTAGCAGCGATTGCCCAAGGTTCAGCTCTTCACTAGCACGCGCGGGTGTCGGCAGCTGTGACCCAAGGTTCAGCTCTTCACCAACACACCCGAGTGCTAGCAGCTGTAACACATGGGTTCCGCACAACACTAATAGACATATCGCCCCACTAGACCCCCTTTCGAGCCGTATACCTCAGGGCGATCCAAAAATCTCTTCCGGACTGAACGATTCCCAGTGCCCCAGGAGCCGTTCGAGAGACGAGACCTTGTGCACAAGTTGTCCGAGACCAATGCATGATATGAAACATCTAACAGATATAACACTACAATGCACAGTTCAAAGAAACAAATACACAATTTCCATCTCTTATTCTTTTCCCACATAACACATTCGAAATATAGGGACTTGCCATAAATCGGGTCGAGCAGCATAGGGACTATGAACATGCAACATAATTGATAGCAAAAGCATAATTCTAATACTTTAAGCATGCAGTTCAATTCTTTAGCTTATCTTTTTAGTGAGGCAACACTTGAGAACTAGAGATTCTTTTCATTAGGCATGCAGACTAAAGGATTCATCGAAGGGCCTAAGCCACTCACCGAATGAATCGAACGAGAGGATGGGGAAGCCTAAGCGACGTTCACTCTTTGGTTATGCGTCCTGAAAATGCAACAATACTTGGTTAGCATACTTCAATCTCTTTCCCTTACGATTCGGAAAGAAAGCGCAAGCGAGAAAGCGAAATCATGAAAACCAAGTCATCGAAAGCAACTCAAAACATAAAGCAACACAAAACCAAGAAGCAAAGCAACCAAAGAAAACTCTTGGACTTATTTCAATAGAAGCCGCTCGATTAATTCGAAGGGTTCATTGCACTTCGTCCGTGTTGATTTGGCGGTAAGGTTTCCCCGAGACTCGATTCTCAACCGAGTCGAAGCAGCGTAGTGTTCCATAAGTAACCGTTCGGAGCGGGGCGTTACATACTACCCCACTGAGAAGAAGTTTCGTCCACGAAACTTAAGAGATCAAAGGGGCGATATACGATGCATCAAGAGATCAAAGGAAACAGACTCACCAACATCGTGACCACTCTCATCACGCTCAATATTCAACTGGTAAACTCTCGGCCTCCTTGTCTAATCAGTTGGTCCCAGAGCAAGAACTGGAGGAGCATGAGTCTCAGTCCCATCTGCTTCCAAGGCCTTAATGATTGGGCAATCACGGATCATATGATCTAACTTTCCACACTTAAAGCATCCCTTAGTAATGTGACGACATGTTTCTCTGGTGTGACCCTGACGGCCACAAAAGCTGCACACTTTTCTGCGGTTCTCACTTGCGTCGGCCGGTTTCTCTGTTTCGGCCTTTTTCTCACCATTGTGGTATCTTTTAGCAGGAGGGTTTCGAGGAGCCGGTGCCCTTTCTGGAGCACTTTGCGGAGTGAACTGCTCATTCTGCACGGCTGCCTCAAAGGCTTGTATATAGGTTTTGTACTCCCGGTTCATAACATCTTTTTCAGATTATCGTTTAAGCCTTTTATGAACCGATGTGTGCGGGCTCCCTCATCAGGAATTATCGAGCTAGCGAACTTAGCAAGTTTGGAGAATTCTGACTCATAATCTTCGACGGACATGCTCCCTTGCTTAAGTTCTGTAAACTCGTCTTCTTTTTTCTGTCTGACAGCTGGCGGAAGGTAATGTGCAAGGAATGCTTCCTTGAACATTCCCCAAGTGATCCTACCATCCTGATGCTTGGTGGCTAGATCTGCTTTCTTCACTTCCCACCAGTCGTGTGCACGTAACCGCAGTTGCATATCTGCACACGCCACCCTCTTGTTCGCAGGGATAGAAGCAAAACTAAACAAGCTCTCCATCTTTGCGATCCAGTCCATCACCTTATCTGGCGTGGTCCTGCCTTCAAACTCCGGAGGGTTCAACTTCAGAAACTCAGCGCCTTTAAAGGTAGACTTCCCGGCCGCACGACGAGGCTCATTTGTTTCTACTAATCCTGCTTCTTGAGGCATGGTCGGGACAGTCATTGGTGTTGCAGCAGTTCCGGATGCACCATTGTGTGCTACTAGTGTTGTCACGATCTGAGTCAGGGACTCAAGCTGCTGCTGCTGTGCTGAGGCTCTAGCATCAGCTCGTTGCTGCTGAGCCTCAACTCGTTCTTGTTGGACAGCATACCGATCATTCTGATTTTGAAACATTGCAATCAGTCTATCAAATTGATCATCGCTCACGCTCGTTGCGCGCGATGTCTCAGGGTTACCAGCACCTGTTTTTGTCATCTTTGCTGCAAAAGAGAGTAGCTTGCATTAGTCTCATAACGTATTATGGACTTATTGTATGGGACGTTGGGTTTTTCATACTCTTAGGGACCTTTCATACTCTCGATTTACTTCTTATAGATTTGAAATATATTTTCGAAATTCGGGACTTTTAAAATCGGTTGAAAATTTATATCATTTTTGAAAACGACATTTGAAGAGGCCAAGGACGTAAAGCCATGCTCTGATACCACCTGTCGTGCCCCGATCCCGTAGGGGCCGATCGTCCTCGCTTGGTCCCTACGGAACCGCTCGTCCTCGCTTGGGCGCGATGCCGTGCAAGCCTAAGTTGCGCTTGCACCAGGCACGTACCTGCACAAGACACAAGAGAGACGAAAATATATATATATATAGCCACAGAGTAAATGCAGAGAACCAAAGTTGAACACATTTGATAGCACACAAAATACTTTCTCTTTATTGAATACTTAAAGATTTGGATTACAAAATGTTGCTTGGCTGAGTTACAAAATATGCCTTAGAAGGCTTACAACTCTTTTTACATTCCCAAAACTAGCCACAACGCCCATTACATTATGCCCTTGTAGTAGGACCAAAATAGCAAAATATCTAGCAGAAGAGGAAGTAGCCCACTGGAGAGGTAAGCAGCGAAGGAAGCAGCACGAACACAGTCCTAAGAAAGAGTGCGCACACGCTGATTCAGATTCAAGATGCTAGCCAAGCTCTCGCTTCCAGTACCTGGATATTTGCCCACAAACGTGGGTCAGTACTACTACATGTACTGGTGAGCGACCGTGGCCAAACTTACCTTAGAAATCCACACTAAGTAAGCATATGAAGCTAGCATTATTAGGTGATCTTTCTCGTTGTCTAGTTTCTTTTTAACAATTCATGTAAGAAAACATAGACGATATATAGCATATGCATATGATAATTCTTACCCACAGCCGAGCGGTTATCCCTGCAGCAGACACACAAGTTAGCCACAATTTGCATATGAATAACTTGTGAATGAACATAGGCATCAAGTGTTAGGTATGCAAGAAGGTAAACCTAGCATGCTTCCTAACTATGTGATGGTCCATGGGTAGCCCATGATTAGCAGCGATTGCCCAAGGTTCAGCTCTTCACTAGCACGCGCGGGTGTCGGCAGCTGTGACCCAAGGTTCAGCTCTTCACCAACACACCCGAGTGCTAGCAGCTGTGACACATGGGTTCCGCACAACACTAATAGACATATCGCCCCACTAGACCCCCTTTCGAGCCGTATACCTCAGAGTGATCCAAAAATCTCTTCCGGACCGAACGATTCCCAGTGCCCCAGGAGCCGTTCGAGAGACGAGACCTTGTGCACAAGTTGTCCGAGACCAATGCATGATATGAAACATCTAACAGATATAACACTACAATGCACAGTTCAAAGAAATGAATACACAATTTCCATCTCTTATTCTTTTCCCACATAATACATTCGAAACATAGGGACTTGCCATAAATCGGGTCGAGCAGCATAGGGACTATGAACATGCAACATAATTGATAGCAAAAGCATAATTCTAATACTCTAAGCATGCAGTTCAATTCTTTAGCTTATCTTTTTAGTGAGGCAACACTTGAGAACTAGAGATTCTTTTCATTAGGCATGCAGACTAAAGGATTCATCGAAGGGCCTAAGCCACTCACCGAATGAATCGAACGAGAGGATGGGAAAGCCTAAGCGACGTTCATTCTTTGGTTATGCGTCCTGAAAATGCAATAATACTTGGTTAGCATACTTTAATCTCTTGCCCTTACGATTCGGAAAGAAAGCGCAAGCGAGAAAGCGAAATCATGAAAACCAAGTCATCGAAAGCAACTCAAAACATAAAGCAACACAAAACCAAGAAGCAAAGCAACCAACGAAAACTCTTGGACTTATTTCAATAGAAGCCGCTCGATTAATTCGAAGGGTTCATTGCACTTCGTCCATGTTGATTTGGCGGTAAGGTTTCCCCGAGACTCGATTCTCAACCGAGTCGAAGCAGCGTAGTGTTCCATAGGTAACCGTTCGGAGCGGGGCGTTACATTTCCTCCGACCGCATATGTGCTATTTTCTTCTATATATAGATGACCTCCTCTTTCATTGGAGGAGAGAGAATAAAGATGGAAAACCGAGAACACCAGATCATATGCAGCCCAGAGTGTCTTCCTCTCACATGGTATTTTCGAGTGTTTTCGAAGGTGACTTTGAGTGTTCCAGTAGTTCTTTTGTGAACTTGCTGGTTCCAGGGGGCAGATCGTCTGTACGACGAATCTTGCTTTGAGCAACGGTAGTCTTGACCACCCCAGCAATGAGCTTCTCTTCAGTTTTTCCTTTGCTTCGTTCTTTCTCATTGTAGCGTCTGCGAACGTAAAGAGAAGAACATTTTTGTCACGTCCCAGTCCCAAAATACGTAGGACCAGGAATACGTGACACGCCAGCTACGCATTCGACCAGACTCTGGTCTGACTCGAATATGTATAAGCTGTAATATAAAATGGCACTATCTAGATATCCCATAAATGTAAACCTCTATGTCTCAATCCATAATATACAGCAGTATACAAGAAAGAGCTATATGTGCTAGAGTTGGCCGCCCAATAACACACTAACTCGAATAGACTCGAGAAGAAGTATGAGTCTATAAAAACTAGGCTACAACAACAGATGAAATAAATAATATAAAATAACCATAATGCCGATAGATATAATGTGAGTACCTGGTACCATGCCCGCAAGACATGCAACTCCAACAATATCTCCAAGTGCTCCGTAATCATCTATGCTGCAAAACTGGCAGGGAACCAGGTCCTCAGAGGGACGTAACAAGGTACAAAAATACAACATGCCAAGTAAACAGAAAGTACAAGTACAACAACCGGGTATTCTAGCATAACCAAACAAGTGTGACACAATTTAAAGACAAAGTTCGACGCATGGGCTTTCTAATATAAAATCGTAGCTCCGAACACGGAAACACACGGCACGTACCGCAACTCCGGGCAAGGAGTCACACGGGTGAAACAGCTACACTAGATACAGGATCACTACAGAAATAATACATATATATATATATATATATATATATATAAGCGCGTGTAGAGTAGCCCAAACATCTAGTAACTGTCTTCCCCTTCCCAAGCGGTCAACGATTGTGCGCTAAACCTGAACCTCTAACTACAGTCTCGACACACAGAAATAACTCAACAGACTCGACCCTAAGGTCGTCCCAGTATCTGGTCATGATGTCAGTATCAGGATACAGGAATCTGGTACGATCACAGTGTATGAGTGTCCTGGGGTATCGATATACTCAGGTACGCATATCGAGATGCTATAAAACATCAACAATCTTTCTAAGACGTTACGACGTACGTCTTCACCCGGTTGTGAACCGGACGCGAAGTATCGAACGTCAACATAGATACGTGCATAATGTACATAACGAAATAATAAATATCTGTAAACTGAAATACAGGGTGGTAAGGTACACTTGCCTGCGTGCGGCTGCTGATGACGGGGATCTGGTACCGCGTCCAAGTCCTCAGGTCCCGCAGTACCTAGAGATGAGATACAAACCAATAATCAATAATCTATTCTACGTCAAGCAGGGATGCAACACACAACTACACTCAAACTCAGTCTCTACTACGACTCATAGGGACAAGACACTAGGGGGTTGACCACAGTTGACTATCGGTATGATAGTCAATCATCTAGTCATCAGTATCACATCATCAAATCATCCCCAAAATATAGTTATTGATTTTAATTTCTTCGTTCAATATCGTTGTTACTAATCACCAAGTACCTCCCTAAATTAATCACTTTAAGTTCCCAGTTTCTAAATTATCGATCACCCTAGTCCTTAATCAGTCATTCACTTTCTATCCTTACTAATACATTTAAATTGAGCATTTTATACTACATTCTTCAAAGACAAGTTTCCTCGACCTAACATCCACTGCCCATTGGATCACCAAATCATACCATTTCTAAATGCGAATTCAACCACGACCATACTAACTATTCCATATATGCTGTATATGCAAAGCTCCTCTTCCAACTTAAACTGTAAGTATAAACCATCAATCCATGCTCCTAATCCCTAGCTAATGCACACAACCATAAGTATTCAAAAATCCTCATTCTTACTTATATAATGTGTTGAAAAGAACCCTAACTAACCACATATAATAACTCTAATCTCAGAATTTAACAATACAAATAAGAGACGAGGCGAGGGGAGAGCTGTACCTCGACTGCGAGGTGGGTCGCTGGCCGGAGCGAGGCGTCGATGGTGGTGGTGATGGTGCAACCGGACAGGGAGGAGATGAGGAAGTCGGAGAGGAAGAGTCGTGGGGCGCTGCAACGCCGGAGCTGCGCGGGTCAGCACAGTCCGGTCGGTCGGGGAAGAGTCTGCCGGAGCGGGACTGTTCAGTCCGGCGGGGAAACACGGCCCAGCGGCTGTCGGTGGAAGCTGCAGCCGGAGCTGCCTCGTTCGGCCGCTGCGTAGTCGGCCACAGCAGCTCGGTCGAGGGAACAGCCGCGGGGGAGGGGGGGAAGAATCGTTCACCGGCCGGTCGGGGGAGGTACTGTCGAAGGTCGGGGAAGCAGTACCGACGGTCGGGGAAGCAAGCCGACGGTCGGGGAAACAACTGCTGGGTGAGAGCCGCCGGTCGGGGAAGGCTGAAGCTGGAGTGGGCGGTCGGCCGGAGTCGGGCCAGAGCAGGCCGGAGTCGGGTCAGTCATTAGTGAGAAGGAAGGAGAAGAAATAAAGAAAGAAGAAGAAGAAAAATGGAGGAAGGGGTTCTTTGCATGGAGAAATAAATGGAGGAGTGAGGAGAGAGAGAGAGGGGGGGTTTCCACACCTAGGGATTAGGGCCGGCCTTGGGGTTTGTGAGGGTGAGGGTGAGATGATGTTTTATTGGTAGTGGTGAATGGATGGAGGGTGGAGATGCTCCTATTCAAAATGGAGGGCTTAGATATGTCATGAAGAAAAATAATTTCTTCATGAGGAGTGGTGAATGGATGAGTGTAATTTGGACCAAATTTTGTGACCTCTCCATTTGGTTTTGGCCAATGGGGTGAGGGCACCTAAAATCACTAAATTGCAACTTAGCCCCTTAAATTCGGGAAATTGCACGAACACATAAAATGACACCAAAATTGTGGAGAAAATTGCGGGTGATGGTTTGCATGGCTAGGGGGTGTTGGGGGTTTGGCACGGGTTTAATTTTATTGCCAACGGAATTAATTGGGGATTAAATTTGGATTAGGAAAAATTGGTATCCTTGATTTAAATAGAATTTAAAGTGTCCCGCGCTTTTAAATTAAATGGGGGCACTTGGGGTCAAAATTTGGAAATGACACAAAAGTCAAAAATGGTGGGGGCTTGGAGTCAGTCTTGGACCCTTTAGTTGGTCCGGCTCAACGGGTTAAGTTGGTATCTCAAAATTGAGGGTAATGACACAGGTGTCCGACACAGAATTTAATTATGGGATTTGGTTACAGAAAATTGTGCAATTAATTTAGAGCACAACGAAGTCAATTTTTGTGTGACGGAAAAGTCCAGCGCCTAAATTGGCGAGTCAAGTCAGAAGTACAATAGTCTGATAGAATTTATGGGCTGATATAGGGCTCCGAATAATTTAGCAATGATAGGGCGCGCCAAGGGTTTTAATTTAAAAGAATTAAAATACCAGACAAACTTAACTCCACTCTAAACCTCAACATCTGCTGCAAAATCCAAATTTTTTCAAATCCAAATCTGACTATCTATAGAATAAATCGAGGGGGTTTACATTCTTCCCAACTTAGAAAAATTTTGTCCCCAAAATTAAAGTAAGGCACGATAATATCTAAAAGAATTTTAAAAACAACTAGTAATCAAATTTCGTACGTAAATTCGTATCTTGGTCCTCAAATAAGTACGGGAACCGATGCCGAATAGAATCCTCGCATTCCCAAGTAGACTCGCCTGGTGAATGGTTCTTCCATGCCACTCTAACTAGTCGAATAGTCTGCCCTCTCAAAGTCTTCTCACTGTGATCGAGAATCTCGACTGGCTGCTCTACGTAAGACAGACTGGGCCCGACTGTAATCTCCGAATGATCAAGTACGTGGCTAGGGTCTGCGACATATCTCCTCAGCTGCGATACATGAAATACGTCATGCACTCCTTCTAATGATGGAGGTAATGCAAGACGGTAAGCCACTTCGCCAACTCGTTCCAAGATGTCAAAAGGTCCGATGTACCGCGGACTCAGCTTGCCTCTGCCTCCGAATCTGATGGTACCATGAATAGGTGATATCCTTAAAAATACATGGTCACCTTCCTTGAACTCCAATGGTCTGCGGTGCGCTTCTGCCCAATGTTTTTGTCTGTCCTGTGCTACACGCAGGTGGATTTGAATCTACTTGACTTTCTCGATTGTCTGTGTCACCAACTCTGGACCAAGTATCTGACGTTCTCCCACGTCACTCCAACAAACTGGCGACCTACATTTTCTGTCGTACAGTCCTCATAAAGTGCCATCTGTATGCTAGCCTGGTAACTGTTATTGTAGGAGGATTCCATCAAGTGCAGTGGTCCTCCCTAGATCCTCCAAAATCAATCATGCACGCTCTCAACATATCCTCTAATATCTGTATCGTGAGCTCTGACTGACTATCAGTCTGTGGATGATATGCAGTACTGAACTTGAGACGAGTTCCTAGACTCTCCTGCATACTCCGCCAAAAATGTGACGTGAATCTGGAATCACGATCCGATACAATGCTGACAGGCACTCCATGTATTCGTACTATCTGCCTTATATACATGTCAGCTAATATCTCTGTGGACTGCCCAACTCTGAAGGGCAAGAAATGTGCAGACTTGGCGAGTCTGTCTATGACAACCCAAACTGCATCCTTCCCGCTTAGGCTTCGCGGGAATCCTGTGATGAAGTCCATGGTAATGTGTTCCCACTTCCACTCGGGAATGGGAAGCGGCTGCAATAATCCTGCAGTCCTCTGATGTTCAGCCTTGACTTGCTGATAAACTAAATATTTTGCCATGAATCTTGCGATTTCTCTCTTCATCCCATGCCACCAGAAATGTTGTCTCAAGTCTCGGTACATCCTCGTACCCCCGAGATGAATAGAACAATTGAGCTATGAGCCTCGGTTATCAACTCTTGGCGTAACTCGCCACTAGGAACGTATAGGCGATCTCCATACCTCAATATTCCGTCTCCATGAATCCTGAGTCATGTTTGCATGTCGGCCTCTGTCCTTTCTCGCAATCGTCTAAATCTCGTATCTGTAGGCAAGGCTGCCTTGATCCTCTCAATAAATGTGGACTGATCCTCGAGACTGGCCATCCGTCCATCCATACCTGGAAATACAATTTCAATCCTGAGTTCCTGAAAATCCTCTAACATCTGGCGATGGGTCATAAACTACATTCGCCTTGCCAGGGTGGTACTGCAACTCGATATCATAATCTGTCATCAACTCTAGCCAGTGCCTCTGTCTCATGTTGAGCTCCATCTGCGTGTAGACATACTTCAGACTTTTGTGTTCTGTATAAATCTCAACACGCTCACCATAAAGGTAGTGTCGCAATAGCTTTAGTATAATTATCACTGTAGCTAGTTCTAGGTCGAGCGTTTGATAGTTCTTTTCATAAACCCTTAGTCGTCCTGATGCATATACTATCTATTCTATCTAATCATAACTCATATTTGCTGAGCTTGGCATACAGTCTCTCCCGTCTCAGCGTCTCCAACACGATCCTGAGATGTCTCTCATGCTCCTCTTGGCTCTTGGAATAAACCAAGATATCGTCGATAATTACCACCACGAACTTATCCAAGTACTGATGGAAAATATTGTTCCTCAAACTCATAAACACTGCTGGCACGTTGGTTAAGCCAAACGGCATGACTAGAGACTCATAGTATCCATACTTCATCCGGAAAGTCTTCTTAGGAATGTCCTCTCTCCGTACCTAGATCTGATGATAGCTGGATCTAAGTTCGATCTTAAAATACATATGCGCCACTTAGCTGATTCAAATAAATCTTCGAGGTGCGACAAGGGTACTTGCTCTTTATCGCTACGACATTTCATGCCCTGTAATTGTTATGCAACGTATCGTCCCGTCCTTCTTTGGTACAATAAGATGGTTGCTCCCCATGGAAAAACACTAGCCCGACTGAAATCCTTGTCTAAGTGATCCTCTACTATGGACCTTCAACTCAACCAACTCTATCGGTGCTACTCTGAAGACGGGAAAATAATTGGCTCCGCCCTTGGAGTCAACTCTATAGCTAATTCTATCTCTCTGTCAGGTGGCAGTGTCACCCCCACTTTTTTGGATTAGGGATATTTTCGTCTTTTCATAATTAATGTATAAATGATTGCATGATATTTAATTATATTTAAATAATTGAGGATGATTAATTAATCTTTTCACTTAATCGATATTCAATAATTAGGACGCTACGCTAGCCCTTGACTTCCAACAGATTCACACCTTGACCTAAACGTGCCAGACCGTTGATTTATGTTTGTGTTCCACCGGAATTCAGCCCCCTGTACTTCTATTTAATTATAGAACACTTTTTGCATTAATTAAAAACAATAGATACAAGTTGAGCAATTTCTAATTATCGGCACTCTTGTGCAAAAGTGCACTAAGGTGTCCGTCCCTTGGACACAATACACAAATAAACCCATTGTTCCCTTTCATGATTATTTTTCTCCATAATTTTCAGGAATGCGTAATTTAACGTCAACCCTTGAACCATGGCCTCAAAACCGTGAACCAATGCAATCCTAGCCATTGAAATATCCATAGCAAGGCCCAAAACCAAGAGGGCTTGACCAAACTTATTCTAGGTCAACCCAAATTCCACTACCTATATATATACATATTTCTACTTTTCTTCTCCTTAAACCTAAACTAATCTCCCAGCCGACCAAAACACCATCTCCCCTATTCCTTCCCGACGCCCCACACGACCTAGCCGTTCCTTCCCGACGCTGCACCGGTGAACAGCCACCTGCTGTCGATAGCCCGCCTCCACGCGACGATCTCGACCCGCTGATCCAACCTGACCGGAGCCGCTGCCAACTCGACCATCACAGCAGCCCCGACTTCTTACACTTCTCACCGATCCCCGACCGACTCCATCCCCTCCACGACGTCGGAACGCTGCTGAAGCCGACAACCGCTTGCACTGCTGCTGAAGCCGACGACCCGCTGATCTCGACAGCAACCCGACTTCGCCGAACCCGCTGGACACGTCGCCCGGACTCGCTGCACTGTCGACGACCGCTGAACCGAAGAAGCCCGGAGCCACTAACCTGCTGCCAACCGACACCAGCCCCGCGACGACCTCGACGTACACGACTCTTCCCACGTACCCAGGTTCGAGCCCCTTCATGTGCGTGTACGCGCACGCACATACGCGTATGCTTCATTGTAAACCAGCGTATTGTAGTTGGTATTGGTATATGGTTAATATTAGTATTGGTATATAAGTATATATGCATATATAGTATAATTCTCAATTAAGTATATATTTGCCTACTTATATGTATCGTACTTGGATCTCTAATATATGCTTAATATATATATACATAGTATAAGTTCTATCATGTATATACATATATCTATTATAAGTGTAATTAATTAGTATGATTGTAATCTGTATTATATATATATGTACTAGATAACCAAGTGTAATCAGGGATATCCTGTAGTTACATTGACCTGTGACAATGTAGTATGTCAGCAGACTGCCACAAGTACATCGACGTACTGGCAAGACCGTATCATTGGCTGTCTGTTATGCACAGCAACGACAGACGTGACCACCCCTAGCATAGTCTGTGAGATCATGATATTTGATTGTGTGTTAGTGTAAAGCCTGATACAGTATTGTGTTTATGATATCTATAGGACTGTTGGATCACTCAGACGGTACCTTGGAACCCGGACAGTGGTATTACCCGCTAAGGACCACAGGCGAGTACATTATCTGACAGTTTCCATTATGTTGATTATCTCTATAATTCTTGTTGTATAGCGTACATGACTCTGACACTGTTGCTTACACGAGTTAGCATCATTGAGACCTGTCACGAGGAGTCGTGATTGGAATCCATCGTGCTAGCTGGGGAAAACGGGGAAGTATTAGTAGCTTATGTGATCATACCCTTACATGCAACATTAGCTCACCCACATCTCACGTCGGTGCAGCCTTACCCTTACATGCCTCATCGCTGTTACATTTCGGTTAGCCTGACCTGTTGGGGATGATCGCTAATCTATGTAATGAGTCATATAACCCAAGCCGATCACATGATACACTAATGTTTCACACACTTAGATAGAGGATTCTTGACATGTATCTTGATGGACTGATCTTGTATTTTCCACATGTTCTAGTTGTTATTCTTATATACACTTACATACCAGTTCTTGTTCTTGCATGTACTTATAGTTCTATTCTTGTCGGATGCATATTGATGATGATGTTCCAGTATCTTATTCCAGCATTTCTTTATTTCAGTATTCTTATTGCCAGTTATTTCATATCTGTCCTGTATTTCTTTATACTGTTTTATAGCTTTTGTCAATATATGTGGAACTGCTGTTAGAGGTGTATTTTCGTTCAATCCTGACTGGATATTTTTTCCAGAGAACCTTGAGGATTTCTGTACCACGCACTACGGACCAGGTATAGACGCAGACTATGTACCAGAGATCCTAGAGGAGACCATGCTTCTAGATGAGACTTTGCCTACAGCTTCCTAGATAGTATTCATTTATGCTTGAGACTTATGCAAGATATTTCAGTTTATGTTTAGTCTTATGTTAAGTTTAATTGGGAACTTGTGTTGGACAGTCAGACTGTGAGTTATCTTTATGTTGAGACATGGTGTTTAACTATGTTATTTCTTTTATCTTTTATCGTGCCTTATAGTTGTTGTGATTGAGTTATATCGTGAGATTATAGAGATGTATATCATTGACAGGTGTTTAGTTAGTAGTGTTATTGTGACCAGACAGCGTTCTACCGCCGATGCTGCGGCGTAGGCTGGACGTACCCACGCTCTCGTGCCCCTATACTGGGTGCGGGTCGTGACAGGCAGGCCGGAATGATTCTCTAGAACCACATCCTCAAACTCTGGTATATTGCGGGGGTACACTGGTTCCCCTTCTGCAACGTGTGCCTCAAAGGTAAGTGGGCACCATGCTTCCAGGCTCTCTAAAAACTCAAACTCAGGGTAATCCGGTGGTCTAAAGGTGACACAACCACGACGGCAATCAAGCGTTGCGTGGTATTGGCTCAACCAATCCATGTCTAGGATAAGGCCATAGTCTAGACTAAACCTCAAAATAATTTCTCCCGTTCTGTTTCCAACATCAATCCTCAAAACAAAAAATTTCCTCGCCTAATGTATAATTCTCTTCTCCTTAAAGTTTTCCCTAAAATTCTATTCCTCAAATTCCTTCTTTTCGTTATTTATCTCTCCAAGTCACATAGTGCAATTATAATAATGATGTCACCCAAGCACATACTAAAATTTCTGGTACTAGATCATCATCTTCCAAGTGAGAGCTTGAAATTTTATCTCCTCTAGTCCATAATATCATTCCTGGTATTGTTATCATATACAACCACTAGTTTCCATCATCAGGCTATGCAATCCCATAAATCATTCTAGGTCATGACCAACAATCCTTCTAGCTCTCAGTACTCCTAAGATCACTGTTATCTCAAGCACGGGTAGGGTACTACTGGGTCCAACTCTCTTGCCAACCTTCCACACTAGTTCTAGAATCCAAGGAACCCATCGATCTATCCTGATAAGGTAACAATCTTCTCAGAGAAAGGTATACGAATTATGTCGTCTGTCGTCTGGTCTTCAATCTTCTTCTGGAGAGAAATCATCAGTCACAAGCATTCGTCTTCCCGAACAATAGGGGACGAGAAACAAGGATAGCGATATCGACGAAGATTGAACGAATGCAAATTGGAAGTCCAAGGGCGATAATCACATACAAAGAGTTTTTAAAATCGATTATGGATTGAGATCCTATTCAATAATCATAACATATATTCCTAATTTGCAGGCTCGCTTGGCACAGTCAGGTGACCAAGACGATTTAATTCGGACCTGCATGGGCCACCACAAAAGCATGTCACGCCCCAGTCCCAAAATATGTAGGACCAGGAATACGTGACACGCCAGCTACGCATTCGACCAGACTCTGGTCTGACTCGAATACGTATAAGCTGTAATATAAAAGGGCACTATCTAGATATCCCATAAATGTAAACCTCTATGTCTCAATCCACAATGTACAGCAGTATACAAGAAAGAGCTATATGTGCTAGAGTCGGCCGCCCAATAACACACTAACTCGAATAGACTCGAGAAAAAGTATGAGTCTATAAAAACTAGGCTACAACAGCAGATGAAATAAACAATGTAAAATAACCATAATACCGGTAGATATAATGTGAGTACCTGGTACCATGCCCGCAAGACATGCAACTCCAACAATATCTCCAAGTGCTCCGTAATCATCTATGCTGCAAAACTGGCAGGGAACCAGGTCCTCAGAGGGACGTAACAAGGTACAGAAATACAACATGCCAAGTAAACAGAAAGTACAAGTGCAACAACCGGGTACTCTAGCATAACCAAACAAGTGTGACATAATTTAAAGACAATGTTCGACGCGTGGGCTTTCTAATATAAAACCGTAGCTTCAGACACGAAAACACATGGCACGTACCGCAGCTCTGGGCAAGGAGTCATACGGGTGAAATAGCTACACTAGATACAGGATCACTACAGAAATAATACATATATATATATATATATAAGCACGTGCAGAGTAGCCCAAACGTCTAGTAACTGTCTTCCCCTTCCCAAGCGGTCAACGATTGTGCGCTGAACCTGAACGTCTAACTACAGTCTCGACACACAGAAATAACTCAACAGACTCGACCCTAAGGTCGTCCCAGTCTCTGGTCATGATGTCAGTATCAGGATACAGGAATCTGGCACGATCACAGTGTATGAGTGTCCTGGGGTGTCGATATACTCAGGTACGCATATCGAGATGCTATGAAACATCAACAATCTTTCTAAGACGTTACGACGTACGTCTTCACCCGGTTGTGAACCGGACGCGAAGTATCGAACGTCAACATAGATACGTGCAGAATGTACATAACAAAACAATAAATATCTGTAAACTAAAATACAGGGTGGCAAGGTACACTTGCCTGCGTGCGGCTGCTGATGACAGGGATCTGGTACCGCGTCCAAGTCCTCAGGTCCCGCAGTACCTAGAGATGAGATACAAACCAATAATTAATAATCTATTCCACGTCAAGCAGGGATGCGACACACAACTACACTCAAACTCAGTCTCTACTACGACTCATAGGGACAAGACACTAGGGGGTTGACCACAGTTGACTATCGGTATGATAGTCAAATCATCTAGTCATCAGTATCACATCATCAAATCATCCCCAAAATATAGTTATTGATTTTAATTTCTTCGTTCAATATCGCTGTTACTAATCACCAAGTACCTCCCTAAATTAATCACTTTAAGTTCCCAGTTTCTAAATTACCGATCACCCTAGTCCTTAATCAGTCATTCACTTTCTATCCTTACTAATACATTTAAATTGAGCATTTTACACTAAATTCTTCAAAGACAAGTTTCCTCGACCTAACATCCACTGCCCATTGGATCACCAAATCATACCATTTCTAAATGCGAATTCAACCACGACCATACTAACTATTCCATATATGCTGTATAAGCAAAGCTCCTCTTCCAACTTAAACATGTAAGTATAAACCATCAATCCATGCTCCTAAGCCCTAGCTAATGCACACAACCATAAGTATTCAAAAATCCTCATTCTTACTTATATAATGTGTTGAAAAGAACCCTAACTAACCACATATAATAACCCTAATCTCAGAATTTAACAATACAAATAAAAGACGAGGCGAGGGGAGAGCTGTACCTCGACTGCGAGGTGGGTCGCTGGCCGGAGCGAGGCGTCGATGGTGGTGGTGATGGTGCAACCGGACAGGGAGGAGATGAGGAAGTCGGAGAGGAAGAGTCGTGGGGGGCTGCAACGCCGGAGCTGCACGGGTCAGCACAGTCCGGTTGGTCGGGGAAGAGTCTGCCGGAGCGGGACTGTTCAGTCCGGCGGGGAAACACGGCCCAGCGGCTGTCGGTGGGAGCTGAAGCCGGAGCTGCCTCGTTCGGCCGCTGCGTAGTCGGCCACAGCAGCTCGGTCGAGGGAACAGCCGCGGGGGGGGGGAGAATCGTTCACCGGCCGGTCGGGGGAGGCATTGTCGAAGGTCGGGGAAGCAGTGCCGACGGTCGGGGAAGCAAGCCGACGGTCGGGGAAGCAACTGCTGGGTGAGAGCCGCCGGTCGGGGAAGGCTGAAGCTGGAGTGGGCGGTCGGCCGGAGTCGGGCCGGAGCAGGCCGGAGTCGGGTCAGTCCTTAGTGAGAAGGAGGGAGAAGAAATAAAGGAAGAAGAAGAAGAAGAATGGAGGAAGGGGTTCTTTGCATGGAGAAATAAATGGAGGAGTGAAGAGAGAGAGAGAGAGAGAGAGGGGGGGGGGGTTTCCACACCTAGGGATTAGGGCCGGCTTTGGGGTTTATGAGGGTGAGGGTGAGGTGATGGGATGTTTTATAGGGAGTGGTGAATAGATGGAGGGTGGAGATGCTCCTATTCAAAATGGAGGGCTTAGATATGTCATGAAGAAAATTAATTTCTTCATGAGGAGTGGTGAATGGATGAGTGTAATTTGGACCAAATTTTGTGACCTCTCCATTTGGTTTTGGCCAATGGGGTGAGGGCACCTAAAATCACTAAATTATAACTTAGCCCCTTAAATTCGGGAAATTGCACGAACACATAAAATAATACCAAAATTGTGGAGAAAATTACGGGCGATGGTTTGCATGTCTAGGGGGTGTTGGGGGTTTGGCACGGGTTTAATTTTATGGCCAACGGGATTAATTGGGGATTAAATTAGGATTAGGCAAAATCGGTATCCTTGATTTAAATAGAATTTAAAGTGTCCCGCGCTTTTAAATTAAATGAGGGCACTTGGGGTCAAAATTTGGAAATGACACAAAGGTCAAAAATGGTGGGGGCTTGGAGTCAGTCTTGGACCCTTTAGTTGGTCCGGCTCAACGGGTTAAGTTGGTATCTCAAAATTGAGGGTAACGACACAGGTGTCCGACACGGAATTTAATTATGGGATTTGGTTACAGAAAATTGTGCAATTAATTTAGAGCACAACGAAGTCAATTTTTGTGTGACGGAAAAGTCCAGCGCCTAAATTGGCGAGGCAAGTCAGAAGTACAATAGTTCGATGGAATTTATGGGCTGATATCGGGCTCCGAATAATTTAGCAATGATAGGGCGCGCCAAGGGTTTTAATTTAAAAGAATTAAAATACCAGACAAACTTAACTCCACTCTAAACCTCATCTGCTGCTAAATCCAAATTTTTCCAAATCCAAACCTGACTATCAATAGAATAAATCGAGGGGGTTTACAATTTTACTTGTTGCTTGTTGTAATCTTTATTTTCTTCAAAGCCAGTTTGTAACATGTTCTTGGTTCGTGCTTCGTTGGAATCGAGTTATATCAGATGAGGAACTCTTGTGTGAATCTCTGATCTCGACGATAACTTGGGTTCCGGTAGAGAGCGGACCTTCGGGTCTCGCTAGCAGCTCTGATATGGACCGCGTTCTACCATCTTTGATCCGTGTGAGGAACAACATACATATCTACTAACTTTATTAGCAAAACTATCAGCCATTTTTACTGCTTTCTTCATGTGGATTATTCTGATAGCAGCTTCCTACATTCTTATTAGCGATTATCACCCTTATTTTTAGTTGACGATCGAACGACGAAAGAAAATTGCAATGTCTCTAACTCACTGGTAAGAAGGACAACAATTGGGCTCTCTTTGCTTCCTGTGTGTGTGTGTGTGTAAACGTGCAGGTTCATGTTATTTATAGCCATTTGCACTCAATGGCCGCACGGACATGTGCTAAAAAGTCACTGCTTTCAGTCTATGCGCGCAGATTTTGGTCTGCCTCATGGCATCCTCAGCAGAATGCAGCTGCAACCTGTGCGCACATGTCGTGGTTCTGCTGCCACGTGACATGGGCTGTTGCTGAGATCTTGGAATGTGCCCATGTAATCTGGGTCGTTTATATTTGTTGCGTGCACGACCTGGTCAACTTTACACGTGGCATGCGCCGGCTGTTTGAAGATATTTTGTTGGTTACAACAGAAAGATTCTGCCTCATGGAGGGTTGCTGCCGCATGATTGCTCAGTCGCATGGGGAATTGATGAATATTCGAGAAAACACTGCCGCATGAAGATTCGCCGCATGAGAGTCTTGTCGCATGCGAGTATCTGCCGCATGAAGGCTCTTTCTGTCAGAAAATACGTGGCACTGCTGGCTATGACCGACAAAGGTATTATTATGATGACGTGTGCACTGACGTCTGTTGTCCGCACCAAATACGAAGTGCTCAGAGCAATAAATGCCTGACAGTAGAAGTTGTCCTATGCGACGAGCGTGCCTGCGAGCGTCTAGGTTCTCTGACGCCGGATTTTAGGTCCGCTGTCCGTGTCGCATGAAGAACCGGTTTGGCTCCGCATGACCATCAATGCCGCATCGATGCCCTAGAACTACCTGCGGCCTGTAGTGCGGACACATGGATCTGTAATTTTCCATACTTTTACCGTGTGTACCAAAAGCTTCTACACTTTATTCTTCAATTTTTGGTATCTAATCTGTGATACTGTAGTAGACGCAACAATTTGCTGCCGAATATTAAAGGCAGTTTTGGTGACTTAACCAAGATGATTACGGAATCCGAAGATTTCATATTGAATTTTCTTAAGACATAGCAATCAGCCAGGTCATGTCTATGGCGTGTTCCTGCCTACGAGGAAGACGACGGCACTTTTTTCTCTTTTCTTTTTTATTTAAAAGAGATGATCAGAGTCCGACTTTTATAATATATACTAAGTTAATTCACTTACGTTATAAGTATTTTTTTCGTGATACGTTTTATTTATATATATAAGTAACGTGTACATTATACATACGTAAAAAAAAAATTATAATTTTTTTAAAATTAAAATTATTATAAATATTGTCATTTCTAGGAATCGAATTCAAACAACCAAAAAAAATACCTTCAAACTTTATCACTTGAGTTAGAATTATTTAGTTGTAAATAAATAATATTAGGTAGTTAAATAATTAGTTATTTTTAAAAAGTTAGTGGAGTATTTACAAATAGTTTAGACGGTTCAAATTTGAACTGTTTTCAAGTTTCATTACTAGAGTGTGTGTGTGTGTATATATATATATATATATATATATATATATATATATATATATATTTTGGAACAAGATAATTGTGTTACAGACTTCTGTTTCAAAGGCATACAAACTCGATCCGAATGCCACGTTTCCAGTCCGAAGGTCCGCACCAGCATCCGGCCCGCACTCATATTTATTCCTCTACAAAGAATTAAATGTACTTTTCCGTTGCTCGAACGTGCAATCTCTTTGGGGAATATGTCTCACTCTAACCACTTGAACTATAGGTCCTTAACTCTCTCTCTCTCTATAAATAAATAAATAAATAATTATATATATATATATATATATATATATATATATATATATATATATATATATATATATATATATATATATATTCTGAATGTTCTAAAAACAACAGTCATTTGGAAAGAAGAGGGCTCTTAAGCATCTTCGACTGTTCCCGAAGTACCAACAATTTTATTGTCTTTTTTTACCGTTTAAATTTGATCAAATTCTCGCAAAAAATATATATTTTAAAGATCTAATCTGAACTGTCAAAAAAGATAATCTAATTCTGGTATTTCAATTTTTTTTGATTATTTAAGTATCTAATCTGAACTTTTAATTTTTTTTTTATTCGAAGATATTTTGGTTTAAACGAATATATAGCCTTGGCCGACATGTCGAGTAATCTAATCTTTTATATATATATATATATATATATATATATATATATATATATATATTGGTTTTCTTCTTAATGGAGCATTAGCGACTGAGCATTGACGACTGACACCAATGGGAGGACTCGAATTCGAATCATCCACCCCGAGACTCCGTGATATAACCAACATGCCACGATATATATAATAAATAAAAAAATTATGTAAAAAATGTAAGAAAAACATCCAATGTTAGGACATTTTTCTTTATATAAGATACGCCCACCTATGGAGGGTTTTTTTTTTCAACAAAATAGAAAATTTAAAAAAATATAAGGAAACATCCATTTGTAAGACATTTTTTGTCTTAAAAGTGCCTTTCCATAAAACATTTTATTTAAATTTTATTACTAAGTATAAATTAGTTAGTTATTAATGTTAATAATTATAGTAAATGAGAAGGGTCGGACTATACATACCTCATCCTCTACTTAACATATCCCATATTAAATTAAATAAAAAGTAAATATATATTAAAAGACATGATTATCCATATTCCACCGTCGTCATCACCCGCCACCGCCACCCTCACCGGCTGACCACGTCATGCTCGGCGAGTGGTGGCCCGACGACCACATCCTCGATGGGACCCCCGTCTCCCTCCTCCTCCCCGGCCTCAGCGTCGTCGACAGGGCCGACCGTGTGGTGGAAAAGAGCACGTACAACGATTTCCACGGGACTGGACTGGAGGAGACGCTGAGAGGGATGAGAGTTGAGGAGGTGATCGTGACCACATACCCACCCTCACCGGATCCCCGTCGTCTTCACCTTCCACCACCATCGCTCCCCCGACGACCATGCCACACTAGACGAGTGGTGGCCCGACGACCTCATCCTCGATGGGACCCCAACCTCCCTCCTCCTCTCCGGTATCGGCGTCGTCGACGGGATCGACTGTATGGTGGGAAGAGCACGTACAACGCTTTCCACGGAACGGAACTGGAGGAGAAGCTGAGAGGGATGGGGGTGGATGAGGTGATCGTGACCGAGGTCATGACCAACCTCTGCTGCGAGACCACCGTGAGGTAGGCCATGTGGCGACGACAGATGCGGGTCGAGACGGAGGCGTGGGACCAGGTGACGACGGAATACAAGGACCTACGTGGGAGCATGCTGTGTGGGAGCAGGTGACGAGGGTAAAATTGTAATGTAGTGGGATGTGTTTAGGATTTTGATAATTTTAAATTAGTTAAATTTGGATATATTTAGTATTTGAAATATGTTAAGTAGATGATGGGGTGTGTATAGTCCGACCCAAATGAGAGACTTATTTATAGTATCAAGAAAAAAACGTTTTCGTTTTGAAATATCAAGAAACGGTTCTTTATGTTCAATTTCACAAAACGCTTGGCCTAAATTTCTGGCAAATAAGAACACGGAAGAACCAAAATTTCCTTCACTCCAACAATCCTCTCTCTCTCTCTCTCCATATTCGTCTGTTTTCCCTCCATAAATCCCCAGAAACTGAGCGCGAAGAGGAAGAGACAGATGGTAGCAGAAGCGAAGATTCCGGATCTAGTTGCAGCCATGGAGCAAGAAGGAGCTCCTTCTTCGTCGGAGGAGCTTCAGAGGAGGGAGAAGGAGCGAATGATGACCGACTCCATACTCTCCGCCATCCCTTCCTCTCCGATCTCCCTCGACATCTCCCTCCCGCTCCCCCAGATGAAGCCCCACGTCATGTCAGTCCGATTTCTACTATAGAATTCTCTTTCTTTCTTGAGTTTTTTTTATTATTTACAATGTTGTTTGCTACTGGAAAGTGTTTTTTTTTTTGCAGTAATGTTAATTTTCATGTTCTTGATCTCTTCCGTTGCTTTTCTTAGATTATAGTAATTTGACTGCCAAAATCGAATAAATTTTGGGTGAGCATGTGAAATTTCTTCGAGTATTTTAAGACTTTGAAGCTTGGAAGGAAAAAAGAAATATTTTTGTAATAAGAGCTAAATAAATTGATAAACTATTTGTGCTAGCTGGTGATGTGTAGAGGAAAACAACACCACCAACTGTTTGTGAGAAAGACACTACGAGGTTCTTATATGTACGGACTTCTTTCTCGTATTTGTGAAATTGAAGATCCCCAAATTAAGGGCTTGAATTAATTAAGAGCACTAGGATTGTTAAATTTGTTCCGGAGAACAAAAAAAAAAAAAAATGACAAGAAGGACAAATTAACAGAAAATTTCGTTCGTAGAATCAAAGTTTCTTGAAATTTCATTGAGAGAACAAAGTTTCTTGAAAATGAGAGAGGAGCATCAGAGCGCGGCGTTTTTAGTGAAAAGCTACTTTTATGCCCTTCAGAAGGGCGTTTCCAATGCAAATATGCAGGATTAGCATTTATTAAAAAAGAAAAACAAGAAAAGCGTCATTGGGAAGGGCGTTTCTTGTCAAGAAAATGCCCTCTTGAGTTTACAATTTTACTTTGGTTGAGATGTTTATAATTAATGTCATGCGTAGATGCTACATCGTAGACGTCTGGCGAAACTTTAGGACTAAATTAGTTGGAGAAGAAGTAAGACAATGCAGACGACGCGTCGTCGATGTACAAGTGTGTGTCAATGTTCCAGATTTGATGGGACCATCTAGACTAAATTGTCCACATCTTCTTTTTCATATAAATATTTCAAGCACATATATACAAATGTACGTGTCCTTGTTCATTACATTGAACACCTGGATCAATGGAAGAGACAATTAATAATAATCATGCATGCATGCATATTTACTTGTAAAGAAATATGTGAATGGTGTTTTCATGCACATGTACGCCCTTCCAATGTGCGTATCTAATGCATAATTTTTTTTAGTATGTCGTCAAGGAAACACCAATCGAAGGGCGT
Source organism: Iris macrosiphon (assembly GCA_036927795.1). NCBI lineage: Eukaryota > Viridiplantae > Streptophyta > Magnoliopsida > Asparagales > Iridaceae > Iris > Iris macrosiphon. Next base: position 195,540,990 of record JAYESA010000006.1, read on the forward strand.
TTTTTTTGCATAGATACGCCCCCTTCTGATGGGCGTATTAATTGATTCAAATTTTTTTAATTACTGTTTTCATTCAATACATCATTACGATGGGCGTTTTTGTTCTTTGCAAATTTTGCATACTTTGTTCTCTCAGTGAAATTTCAGGAAACATTGATTCTCTGTATGGAATTTTCTGACAAATTAATTTTCTATCTGTGGTTGGTGGTTCAGTTTACTCAATATATGCTTGCAATAGTGCATTTTCTGAAAATCTCAGTGTTTGTTTTTTGTTGTTGGGGTGTAATCTTCAAGTTCTTGGACTATATGCGTTATGAACATTATTTTGCTTTGACTGATTCTATTTAATCTTCTAGCTCCACGTTTAGCTGCTGAGTAATATGAACATTTAATTGCAGAATTGAGTTCACAATTGTGTTCTTATGATCGTGTGTTATGAACGAAGTATGGTCTTTACGGGTTTTTTTTTAACCTGTAAGTGAAACTGCTTTTTCATGTACAATTGACCATCTTTGTATACAGAAAGTAATAGTCCTTGGAGGAAGCTCTTTTCAAGCAGAAAACATGTCACTGTAGAGATAATTTTAGTACTATATGTCATTTTATTTCTAATACATTCATATATATTAGTTGTTATTAGAATAGATGAATACACTACATCAAGTATAGGTGACTGATACAAAACAAAAGCAGGGAAATCGGTAGGTTTCTCCTTGTACGAAAAAGTTTATTCTTGATTAGATTAGGACATTAGGTAGCTTAAAGAGGATATAACATTAAAATCACTAGGCCACACAGAGTAACTCCAGGTTTACTACTTGGATCATCAGAATAGATGCAGAGCTCAGAGTGGTACTGCTCCTCCCCACTTGCCATGTCCCATTCTAGTTCCAGTGACGGATCCAGAGCAAGGCATAATTATGATCATGATTTCACCTGCAAGGAGAAGTACAAGATGGGTAGCCAAATTCAAAGTTCAAACATCACCTACCAATAGAGCTTTAAGTTAACCAATCTTACTAGTGAGAATCCCATCGCTTCCACTAGAGACAGATGCAAAAGTTAATTTTGATTTATATGTTTAGTTCTCGTTCTTAGAGTCTCTTTGGTTCGGGTAGTGAAATCTTTTGTTTTGGCAGTAATTTCTTTCAAATCATGTCAGTTCTCTCAGTTCTCTCTCTTTTTATCCAAAATTGATATAACTTATTGCCCATTTCGATTCCTACCCTAAATTCTCTTGTCTAAGGTTTTCATGATGTGGGCTGGTGAAAATTAGTAGTTTTTCAAATAAGTTTGCATTAGAATCATGTCGGTTCTCATCTCCATTTACCCTCAAATTGATATATAATTTACTGCCCATTTCAATATTTACTCTAAATTTCTCTTTTTTAGGGTTCTAATGATTTGGGTATTGCAAATAATTAGTTTTTGCAATAATTTTGCATTCAAATGAATTCTATATTGGAATATTGGAGCCTTGTGTTCGTATGTCCATATTAAACCAGCCCACAATCATTTCAAATTCCACTCTAGAATTTTCTAGGATTTTTGATGACATTGGTTAGAGGAAATTGTTAGTTTATGTGGTACCTTTGGCCTTTGCATTGAAATATATCCTTATAGTTTTTAGGATCTCGACGATGCCACTTCTTCCCATCTCTATATTTGTACTCAAATTGATTAAAAAAAAACACTGCAGATGTTGATATCTACTATAAATTTCAATGATGATGGTAGTGGAATTGTTAGTTTTTGCAATAATTTTGCCTTCAAATATATCTTAATCGAGTTTAGTAATGTTCAAATTAAATCAAATCAATTCAAAAGATTAAACATTTTGAATTCTTCTTTAATTAATTTTTTGTCCTTTTCATGGATTAATGACGTGGGCGGTAGAAATATTGGATCTTGAGCAATTTTGCATTTAAATATATCTCTATAAACTATGTTTGAAAAATTGGAGCCTTATGTTACCTGCAGTATTCAAATTAGACAAATCCACAAATTACATATTTAATTTCTTCTTTTTATGGTTTTGATGGTGTTGGTAATGAAATTATTGGTTTTTTGTAGTAATCTTGCACTCACTATATCTTTCTTTGATTTAGTGATTTCTAGTCTATAATTGAATATCAAAGCCTTCTGTTAATTGTAAGTTCAAATTAGAACAATCCACATATCTGATGTGGGTAGTGGAAGTAAAACTGTGTCTATATATATATATGTTTTTAGGGATTAGATGATGTAGACATATCTGGGTAGTGGAAACAACTAGTTTTATAACTTCCGCAATTGAAATCTAACAAATTTTGTACATACATGAATTTTACATGATAAGTTACTAGTGTGATGGTACCGACACGACTATCACGTCCTAGTATATTTTGGAGTGTTTATTTGTGTTTGATATGTGCTGGCAATATGCATTACAGACATCACACCAACTATCGAAGTATTCGTGCTTCCTAGAGTGTAACTTATTTTATTTAATGCTTTCTATGCCTTGACCATCAGAGCCATATGTTTGTTATGATGTTCAAATTAAAGCAAATCAACTGATTATTCATTTTAAATTCTACCATAACTTTTTTCCTTTTACGGTTTTGATGTTCAAATTAAAGCAAATCAACTGTTATTCATTTTAAATTCTACCATAACTTTTATCTTTTACTGTTTTGATGATTAGTGGAAAAATTTTAGTTTTGACACTAACTTTGCATTCAAATCATAGTTTGCAGTATCGGCTGATACAACCGATACCGATATGACCGATACCAAAATGGTTTGGCATGTCCTGATCCGATATCGACAGCTGACCGATAGCAACGTTGGTGATCTCTTTTCCAATCAATTCGACAAAGAAAAATGAATAAAAAAGACCAATCAACAATGGTGTAAAAATAAAGTTGTAAAAGCATATAAATGAAGAAAGTTATTATCGCATGTAAACTAACCATCAATGATGACTATTAAATTTCAAAACTACTAAGAAACAACAAAAAATAATTAAAATTATTCCTAAATGTACAAACGATTTTTTTCTTCTAAATTTTCTAAATTTATTAATACTTATTTGCTTTCCGATACCCAAAAATACGATACTCTGATCCGAAACCGCTGATACTACCAATACCGCCGATCCTGATACTTATAGAAAGGGTTCGGTACCGATTTCGATACCGATATTGCGAACCTTGATTCAAATATATTTCTATGGATTATATTTGGAACAATGGAGCCTTCCTTACTTATGATCTGCAATTTAGAGCAGTCCACAGCTTACCCACTTCGATTTGCACACTAACATTATCGTTTTAGGGTTTTGATTACGTGGGTATAGTGGAAACAAGTAGTTTTCCCCTTAACTTGGCATTGAAATATAACTTATTTCATGCTTTCTATATTTGGACCTATGAAGCCTTATGTTATTTATGATGGCCTAATTAAAGCAATCCTCAGCTTACCACTTCTATTTCTGATCTAATTTCTTGTTTTTGAGGGTTTGCTGACATGGGAAGATATTGTATTTTTTATCCAGTTGTGCTTACCATATTTAGAAAATACAAATGTTGATTTCCCTAAATTACTATTTATAATATAACTTAATCTTGGTTAACATTAAATATTAGGAAATAGATATCCATGAGTACACGTAATGGATAATCAACAGAAAACTATGTAACATGATAATCAACTTGCTTTTTTCTTTTAATTGTTATCTGCTTGTGTGTCCGAACCATTCAATTCATAAGGTGACTGAAGAGTGGTAACATAGGATGGATCCTGACATCATCAACTTTTAACACTTCAGCATATCTTTCATTCCATCGTCTAGCATTATATTCCTTTCCTATGTTGCTTGCTTTTATAGGTTTATTTTCAGTGTCTAAAGTTGAATGTTTACTCTCATAATTTATTACTTGATTCCTTTATTTTAGATTTATGTGTGAATTTACTCAGACTTTGTTTTATTTACTCCTACATTTTGGATTTTTTTTATTCTGTTTCTGCTGGTTTCAGCATTATTTTGATCCTTATTTTTATACATTTTGATGTGATTTTGCTGTTTATAAGCTTCATTTAGAAATATTTCTTTCACACATCTTTGATTTGCTAATTATTGCATCTTGTTACTTGATCTTTCTTGTGTTCTTTCATTTTTCATTGGAAACTACTGTTTTCCTGCTTGTCCATATTGCCTTTGTTTTACAATAATTTATGATACTTTAGCAATACACTACCCTGACTAATAACCTCCTTTTTGTTCTCAGAGATCTTTGCAAGGATCTATTTGGGAAATGGTCATGTCTTGAAAGTTCTCATTTCACAGTTGAGGCAGTTTCTGGTGGTATTACTAATCTCTGTAAGTTTTACTTAATTTCTCTTTGTACTTTCTTATGAGATCATTGTCCTTAGAGAGTTGAAAGGGAGAAAATGATTCATACAGTGGATCCAAATTTTTTGGGATAAAACTTTGTTGTTGTAGTATATTTGTATTTACCCCCCCAATTGATAATGCTATCTCTTGGGGGGGGGGGGGTGGGGGGGGGGGGGTGGTTGGGGGGTGTGGTGGGGTGATAACATTAAAGTTTAAGGAAGTATTTCATGATTTAAAATTTCATATTATAAGTATGATTTGCATCCTTGTCATTGGTTATTTGGAAACTTTTGATCTTTCCTAACTTGGTCAATTTGATATATGCATGTTCTTTATGTCTCCCCAAAAATTTGTTATTGTTTCTCTCAATGAATAATCAAAGTTACAGAAACACGAATGGGCCAGCTGATTGGACCAGGGCCAGCTGGCACCAGATCAAATTGCTGTTCGAGTAGTCACGGAATGGGAAGAATATAGAAAACATTTTGAACTGACTGGTTTACCTTCGATCTGTCCAGACCACTTCAACATGATAGTTTTAGTGAATGTTTGCTTCAAATGTAAATAGGAAACACGGATGGTTCCATCTCTGCTGAGCGATTCTACCCATTTCTCTGACTTGTCCCCATTGAGCATCTTTTAGCTCGTGCTTCGAAATTACATTTTACTTCGAACCAGTACAATATTGATTTTCCTTTTGATTTGCTCTTAGTAAAGTTTCCAGCTAGGTTTTATTTTTTTAAACATTTCTAGTTCTTGGAAGTTCCAGTGTAATGGATTTACTTGTAATTAACAACCTTCTCCACAAATAAAAGCAAGGGAAGATTGGATCTTCAATTGGGTTCCACTTGATTAGGTTTTAGTAATAAAGGTTGCCAGTTGAATGATTTGTACAGGAGGATAGAAGGAGTAAGTGAAGATGAAGATATTTACATTTTTTTTTAATATTTTACTTTTAGCAGCTTGTATCATTCTCATTTTGTTCCTATTTATTTTACTATCGTAGGTATCCACGAAGAATCTAAATGCACATGCTAACTTCTAGACAGTATTTCTTTTATCCCTTTGGATTCTTCTAATACATATTACCCCTGAATATTATTTATTGAATAATTTATTACAAAACCATTTAATATCAGATGTTCTGTTGGTTGAACCACAAAGAACCAGATTGCCCACCTTTCTGGTTAGGCAACTTGTTCAGGTTTTACAACATTGAATATCAGTCATATTAGAAGAGGGATATCTAAATGTTTTAGTTTATAAAACAGGTATATCCAAGTAATTATACTTGTTTCTAGAACCTTTAAATGACCACTTGCCCTTCTATAGTTCTATTTTGGTCCAAAATACAGTATAAAGTTCATGCCACATAATTTGTTTTCTACTCAAGTTATGTACAATTTATTTATTTTCTTGCAGTACTGAAGGTCTCGGTCAAAGAAGCCACTGGTGTTGATGTGTCTTTGACAGTTAGACTGTATGGTCCAAACACTGACTTAGTGATTGACCGGAAGCGAGAGATGCAGGTGGGCCTTTGATATGATGTTTCTTATATTCGTGTGAGGTTTTTCTTCAAAAAAAGAAGAAGAAAATAATGTTTCCTTGAAAAAAATAAAAAAAATAAAATGTTCTTGTGAGGGTAATGCATGGATTCTGGAATGCCTAGCACATGTTTTCATGGAGCTTTTATGCTTGTTTTGTTGTTATCAATGAAAATCCACCTAAGTACAATTATCTCAGTGGTAAACTGCAACCATTTTATATTTATCTCGGTCTTCACTGGAAGTGTTTGTATGCTTTTTCACATACTCTCTTCAAAAGGAGAAAATAAATTGAAAAGCAGCAACAAAAAGTAAAACCAACATAATGAGTGAGAACAATCACATATTTTATTTTATCACACTCTTCACCAATTCTTTGTTCATACAATTTGCATTGTTGTGTATGCAACTACCTTTTTTTGACATCGTATACATTGTATTATTACCCTAATTAGTCCTATTCTTGAACAAATTCCTATGGTCGATACTAAGATGAGCTTTCATATTTTTGAAACTTGAGAAAAGTTTTATGTCAATCCCAATTTGAAATTTCGCTTCCAAACTTCTGAAATATTGAAACTTCAAGAAGCTGAAGCTGAAGCCAACAAGTTTCAAACCTTGTTTGTGTAATATTTGTCATACAATATTATCTCTGTACTTTGGATGTGTTTGCTGCATCACACATGTAATTATTTGCTGCTTTTGTTGTTAGGCTCTACCCTTCTCTGCTGCTGGCTTTTTTCGTTTCGTTGATGTTTTTCTCACAATATTATCCTCTGTACTCTGGACGAGTTTGCTGCATGACACATGTAATTACTTGCTGCTTTTCTGTTAGGCTCTACCACATCTATCTGCTGCAGGATTTGGTGCTGAATTGCTCGGTCTATTTGAAAATGGCATGGTTCAATCCTTCATCAATGCTCGAACTCTTTCTCCAGTAGGTAAGTCTATGTACTACCGGTATACTTAATTTCATTTGATTCTCGAGTTCTTATGACAGATTGCATGAGCTAAGTTTCACAACGTTAAGATTATGGCTATTTGAGATCTATCAACAGAAAACTAGATGCAGACAGTTGCTTCAGTTTTTAGCAAAATTTGATGAGCCAGACATTTGCTTCACTGCCTACTGTAATTTGGACTTCTTGAATCTTGATGGAGATTATATCCCCTACGGACTGAAGTGCATAAGTTGTATCACTTAAATTCGCTTATATGACCGTTCGTTGTTAAAAACCTGAATTGATTTATACATTTAGACATTGGAGAAAACTACTTCAGAAAAGTTTCACTATAACTCGTAGCCAGAAGTGTAATAGACTTTTTCTACTCAAAGAGTGCTCGATATGGAAATTATTTTCAGTCACCCAACAATTTATAGTCCATAGTTGTTGCATATTATAAGAACCAAATTTAGGTACTTTGTTATAACTAAGGCTAGTCTTTATGGTGGTTTCTTGAGTAAAGAAGCATGGTGCTTTGTTAATGCAATGATCATATGAATGTCTTATCCAACAATTCAACATGCTTGATGTATGTCTATGAAGCAAGGACAGGCATGTGAAGAAGATACGATGTGTATCTACGACATTGGTATACATCATATTTTTCTGTAGCTCTAACTTCAGAGGACTTGTCCCTTTGTAGATGGCACTACAATCTAACAACCAAACCAACATTCTGCTAAAAATAATGAGATTCTTGCATACAGTTTAAACTTCTTTACCAAGTTTTGTGAAATGCTTAGTATAATGATCTGGCCCGACTCCTATGACTCCTATGGAACTTGTAGAGTTGAATAATGGGATAACATTTATTGATGAGAAGAATATATATATATATATATATATATATATATATATATATATATATATAGGAGAGGCTATTCCCTCTCTCTATCATTCTACCCGATGTAGGACTAAAGCCCATTACTAATATTAATACTTAACACCTTCCCTCAAGCTGGAGCATATATGTCAATCATGTCCAGCTTGTTACACAAAAATTGAACCCGATGACCCAAAAGAGACTTTATTATCCATTTTTTTATACTAATCACGGACGAAGTGGATGTCGATTTCAATGTGCTTCGTCCTTTCATGGAACACATGATTGGTAGCAATATGGATAATAGACTGGTTATCACACTACATATTTGCTGCTTTAGATCCTGCTTCTTCTCCCAGTTCTTGTAGCAGATGCTTCAGATATAGCACATCTGCTATGCATGAGCAATAGCTCGATATTCTGCTTCGGAACTTGATCGTGCGATCACACTCTGCTTCTTGCTCTTCCACGATACCAAGTTTTCGCCAATAAATACCGAATAACCAAATGTAGATCGTCTATCCGTTAGGCTTCCACCCCACTCAGCATCGGTAAAGCACTCAACATCCGTATGCCCCTGATTCTCCATGCGAATTCCTTTTCCAGGATTCTGGATTAGATAGCGCAGAATTCTGAGAACTGCCTGCCAATGTGGAACTCGTGGAGAAGACAAATCTACTCGCGACACTGATGGTAAAGGAAATATCTGGACGTCATAACTGTCAAGTAGTTGAGTTTTTCAATTATTCGACGATATTGATCCGGATTAGTCATTAGTACCCCTTCGTAGGGGAGTAACTTTTCTCCTGGGTCCATTGGCAACGTTGCTCTCTTGGCTTGCATCATTCCTGCATTATTTACTATGTCTAGCATATAATTCCTCTGAGACATGACAATGCGTCTCTTTCCCCGTATGACTTCAACACCCAAGAAGTAGTTCAACGATCCCATATTCTTGGTCTGAAATTGTTCTCCTAGAAACTTTTTCAGTCCTGCAATGCTATGACTGTCGTCTCCCGTGATCACAATGTCATCAACATAGACACCAAGTAGTATCCTTCCAGCTGATGCCTGTCGGTAAACTACTGAATAGTCATTCTTCGATTGACACATGCCAAACTGAGTAACATGTGTAAATTGACCAAACCATGCACGGGGTGATTGTTTGAGACCATAGAGGGCCTTCCTCAGATGACACATTTTACCCTCCCTTGCAACGAACTTGGGAGGTTGCACTACATACACTTCTTCGGCAAGACCCCCATAGAGAAATGCATTCTTGATATCCAGCTGAAGTAATGGCCAATCATAGCGAACCGCTAAGGCCAAGAGTACGCGTACAAAGGTCATCCTGGCAACTAGAAAGAATGTCTCAAAATAATTTTCACCAAAGGTCTGAGAATATCCTTTAGTCACCAGACGAGTCTTTAGTCGATCAAGAGTGCCATCCGGTTTCACTTTGATCGTGAACACCCATTTGCAACCTACTGGCTTCTTACCAGTCGACAAATCTACCAAGTCCCAAGTTTGGTTCTCCCTAAGCGCTTTCATCTCCTCTTCCATAGCAACACGCCAACCGGGATGTTTGAGCCCCTCCTCGACAGTATTGGGAATCTGAATCCCATCAATAGTAGCTATCAAGGACTGAATGTGACTCGCGAGTCCTTTGTAGTTGTGAACATACAAGAGATGATCACGACAGACACGACGAGGCCGAGCTGGTGGGACATGCAGAGGCGAATCAATGGAGCTAGAGGAGGATGATGACTCTGTGACCGTACGCACTATCTGCGTCGCTCGTTCTGGCGACGGCGGTGCTGACTGAACCGGTGTCTGCGGACCGTCGGACCGGGATACTGGCTCGGTAGGGGAGGGCACCCTTACAGGGGCTGTTGTGTTTGAACATGAAACAACAAGAAATCATCTTCTGGGTAAACACGAGGCACTGGACCTATAGTTTGTGGAAGTGGAGGAAATTCGGTTTCAACGAAGATAACATCCCGAGAAAAAAAATACCTCTTCAAGGTAGGAAAAAAATAACGATATCCTTTCTGATCTTTAGAATACCCAAGGAAAACACATTGGATTGCCTTAGGATCTAATTTAGAAAGGTTTGGTCGGGTATTCCGAACATAGCACAAGCAACCAAAAAATTTGAGAGGTAGAGGAAATGACTCTCGTTCGGAATATAGCCGAGAAAATGGTATATCACCATTGAAAACTGACGATGACATGCGATTAATAAGATAACAGGCTCTAAGTACCGCATCCGACCAAAATCTTTTGGGAGTACGTGCTTGAAACATAAGAACACGCGTTGTTTCCAAGAGATGACGATTCTTACGTTCGACCACACCATTCTTTTGTGGTGTGTAAGGACATGAAGTTTGGTGGATGATGCCATGTCGAGACATATGCGAATTGAACTTACGCGATAGATACGACCATTGTCACTTCGAAGGCATTTAATCGGAACACCAAATTGTGTTTTGATTTTCGCATAGAAATTGCACTAAATTTCAAATAGTTCGGAGCAATTTTTCATCAGATAGACAAAAGTGACACGTGAGTAATCATTAACAAATGTAACAAAGTACTTGAAACATATCATCGACTCAACTGGACATGGTCCCTATATATCAGAATGCACAAACTCGAAAGGAGCATATGCAAATTTATTTTGACTTACCGGATAGAAAATTCGATGATATTTAGTCAAACTACACGACTCACAATGAAAAAAAACGAAAATATCTAAAGATGTGTACATTTTCTGGAGAGCTTGGATAGATGGATAGCCTAATCGACAGTATAGCTCGAAAGGATTTAGATTCACGCCGACACAAGCAACATGAGAATGTGCGTCAAACAGGTACAAGCCTCCAGTCACATGTCCTCTACCGACAGTCTTTCCAATCTTTAGGTCATGAAAAACACAACCATCAGGAAAACAATGTTACCGAGCAATGTATGTCGCGAGTAAGCTGACTAATTGAAAGTAAACTAAATGGGTTTCCAGGTGTATGTAAGACCGAATTGAGTGACAATCCGGAAGAAAGACATGCACTCCTCTTCCACAGACTGTCAGTGAATCACCATTGGCAACAGTAATATCAGACATACGACCCATCGATATATAATCGTGTATCATACCTGCGTCGCCTGTCATGTGAGCAGCCGCATCAGAGTCAATTACCCATTGTTTCGACCTCACCACACATGCCGCTGAGTACCCGACTGTGAATCCAGATGTGGATGCTTCACCATGACGTTGAGCTTGAAAGTCAAAAAAAATCTGTATATGACTCTGCAGTCGTCTGGACAGATCAAACACCATCACCAGGAGCATCTGATGTAACATTGACGACATGAGCTTTAGGACACTGTCACTGGAAATGGCCTTGCAAACCACAGTTGAAGCATGTGTACGGTCTTCCTCCATCACGACCGCCATTACCTCGTCCACCATCATGACCAATATTGAGTCCACCACGACCACCACAAAATCCAGCACGAGTTGCACCAAGAGCAGATCGATCAACAGGAGCATCATCCAGAGTGGTCTTAACGACTTTCACTGCCCGGAGGACACGATAGTGAGCTTCCATCAGAGACTGAACATCAGATCCATCCAGCAATGATCTGAGAGCGAGCAGAGTCCGCATCAGGATGAAGAGAGGCAAGATATGCCATGATATGAAGCTGCTCACGTTGAGTCCTTGCTTCATTAATATCCGTTGTTAGAGGTAAGACGCGGTCGACCTCATCAGTCATAGCCTTAAAGGCCCCGAAGTGGTTCTTATGAGATTTGTCTTCCTAATTTGCTCGGTATACGCCAATGACTGAGTCGTAGATACGAAACAAATCGCGTTTTCTATCAAACACCGTTGCTAGAACCTCCCATAACTCCTTCACCGAGTTCGTATTCTGAACCATGTCTTCCACTGATGGTTCCATTGAATTTATCAACTGTGTAAACAATCGACTGTCATCTGTCTTCCACTGCTCAAATGTGGGATCAAGTTCTGCTGGAGGGTTGTCAGTCAGATAGTTGGACAATCGCATACCCCAAAGCGTCTTCTCGACCTTCTTTCGCCATGTCGAGTAGCCCTTTAGTCCGTCCAATCGTCGATCGACAAGTCGAATCAAAGAAATCGTCATGTCAGTGTCCGTTGGTCCCGCCATTGTGTTTCCGACATTAGTATCTGCAGCACTGCTATTCGCCTCAGTGCATGTCATCTCTCACTATCCTTGATTCGACCGTCGGTTTGATCTTTCCAACTTGATAATCACATCAACTCTGTCAATGCGCTAGAAACATGGCTAGAATCAGCACGCACATAGAAAGTAGAGATCTAATGTGGATCACACAAGTCGGAACAGAGAGGCAACCCAGATTACTCTCTGTTAGATCCCGATGTGAAGATCAAGTAAGGAAATAAACAAACATTCACGCAAAACAAACCATTTGTCTGCTCTTTGTTAAATTTCTGAAGCCGATGAGAATCGGAGGTTCCAGCAAACAAATCATTGTTTACCCTCTGAGAATTCCAACATTTTTTTTAGATATTGAGAGTCAGATGTTCCAGCAAACAAACAATTGTTTACCCTCAAAGACTTCCAACTATTTTTTTTTAGAAGTGGAAAGACGGCTAGGGTTTGGGGTAGGTGGCGGCTGGTTTAGGGTTACGGTGTACCATCATAAGGAAAGACGACTAGGGTTTGGGTGAGAGGCTGATCGAGGTGGGTGGGGGGGGGGGGAGCCGGGTAGGAAGGGCAGCAGCCGCAGCAGGTGGGCGGGGGCAGGAGAAGGTGGGGCAGGGGCATGGGGATATTGCAGGTGGGTGCATGGTGCAGGCGGGGCAGGGGTAGAGGCAGGCGGGGCAGTTGTAGCAGCAGGGGGTGGCGGCAGAGGGGGGGAATCTATGTTTTTTTTTTTTTTTTTTTTGGAGAGATGAATGGATGGGTTATGGCTTTGATACCATGTAGAGTTGAATAATGGGATAACATTTATTGATGAGAAGAATATATATATATATATATATATATATATATATATATATATATATATATATGAGAGGCTAATCCCTCTCTCTATCATTTTATCCGATGTGAGACTAAAGCCCATTACTAATATTAATACTTAACAGAACTATATTCTCCGGAAGTCTTATTAAAGCATTTACGTTTCTTCGGTATATCAAGTTCTTCAAAACAGCAAAGCCCCGTATGGACACGATAGTTTAAGTATTGGAGACACAGTCACACAGTAAGATTGGGTTGAAATGTATAGGGAGACATAGTACTACATGATATATTAAGTATTTGTTTTCGTGAAACAACAATCTACTGCCAACACCATCATGTCTGATACTAAATGTTTGGCTACTGTTAGAAAGGAATGTATGGAAACCTAGGATGACATTGTAAGATCTCTGTACTTTGTCATAGCTGATATATTCTGTAAATATGTCCTTGTAAAATTATGATTCTGATCTCTCTTGTGAATAATAGGTGATTTATTTTCTTTTGACAGACATGAGCAACCCTAAAATAGCTGCTGAAATTGCAAGACAACTTTATAAATTTCATCAGGTGGAAGTACCTGGTCCTAAAGAACCGCAGTTGTGGAACGACTTATTCAAGTTCCTTGAGAAAGGTCACATATTTCTTATAGCCCTTTTCTCCCTTTTAATCGGTCTGAATAGATTGGCTTTTGTTAGCGTTTCAGAGGACATGGCCCTTAAAAAGAGTCGAATGGAAGAAGAGGATTCAAACAGCCGACCCCGAAAATTTGGGATGGAGTTTTTGTTGTTGTTGTAGTTATTGTTGTACTCAGTCTGAATGGTTAAGTAGCATTTGACCACCCTATATGATATTTCTGTTACTTCAAAATATTTAGCTATATGGCTACACAATTAGTTCTGTAAATTTCTCTTGTGATTTCAATTGTAGCTAAATGACAAGTTGGTTGCAGCTGCGGTACTAAAATTTGATGATGACAAGAAGCAGGAAAGGTACAAAACAATTCCGTTTACAGAAGTTCGTGGTGAAGTGAATGCACTCAAGGTACATTTTTGGTGATATATTGTTTTGTAGTTATTGTTTGTTATTCTCCATATTTCAAATAAATTTTTGTATTTCTTCAAGTAATTACTCAACTATAATGCGGATAGGGCTTATAGGTATTTTCAACTGAGCATGAAGAAGAGCTGCATTCGGCCTAAATCTTTAGGTAAAGGAAACAAAGCTTGATAGTTATGCTCAGCTGATCATATGACAAGAATTGCACGTTGTCACAACCCATCCTAGGTCAAGATAGTGACTAAACCCTTGTCATAAAGCCAACCAATTTTAGGAAGCTTAAGAAATGCTTAGACATTAAAACCAACACAACCAACAATACTCAATGACATGACTACATGTCTTTCCCACAATGCAAAATAACACATAAATGTCATACTATACATTGACTAGGATCATGCCTGTGATGTCGGAGCAACATATAGATTTTCAAAAGTTTATATAACAGAACTATACTACAAGTTACTTTGGCTGTGTAAAAACAAGGTCTTTATTGTGAGATTACCAAAATACAACAAAAGGACTCCTCTAGCTCATCAACTGGAACCATTACAATATAATCCGTGATCTTAGTAAAATAAATGTCTGTCCGTTGACTCAAATGACTAAACAATATACATCTTATCTTGTTGTGGAACACACTAATACATGTAGTAGGAAAGAACATTAGCCACCACCATTAGATCCAAGGTGCACTTCTTGATAAATATCTTTATCACTCATATACTAGATAATTTCCAATTCTAGTCCCTATTTGATAGAAGCTAATAAAACAAACATTCATGTGCCATGTTACTTATTCCAATGAGTCAAGTTCATTTGTCGTATCTAACAATATGGTTCAATAATATAGTTAAAGTGGACATCTCATAGTGGTACACTTTTTTTTTTTTTTCATAAGCAATTATATTAGCTTCCCCACCAAATTTTGTATAAATGAAATTGAGGAACGAATGTTCTAAGTAGTAAATGGATCGTGTCATGTGCATATACATATTAGTTATGCAAAACTACAGAAGGAGCCGAGGAGGACATTATAACAGACTTTTTAAATGCTTCTGCTGTTTTCACCCACAATTATATAAACTGCTTTGATGTAATTTTGTTTTCTTTTCCACGATTTGTACATTTATTGAATTATTTTCTGAGACAATTTTGTTCTTCTGACATCAACAGGAGCTAACAGACCTTTTACATGCTCCTTTGGTTTTCTCCCACAATGATCTACTTTCTGGGAATTTGATGCTAAATGAAATGGATGGTAACTATCATATATATATATTTTCTTCTATTGCATACTTCCTTAAGTTGATATGTAGTACATTTCATTGCCAATTTCGTGTAGTGCACTCCCATCAATTCCCTTTTGTGTATGAATTTTCTAAAACAATGATATATTATCCATTTTTTGTTACATACTTCCAGAGAAGCTCTACATCATCGATTTTGAGTATGGATCATATAGCTACAGAGGCTATGACATTGCCAACCACTTCAATGAATATGCAGGCTATGAATGTGACTACAGCTTGTATGGTGCCTTCTTGTGTTCTTGACAAACCTTCAGATTTGCCTTTTTTTTATAGTTAATTGGGTTTGCCATTCTTTATCTTAGGTACCCGGATAAAAGTGCACAATATCATTTCTTCAGAAACTACCTACAATCTGATGGGCTAAATGAGGTACATGAATTTTACCCCCGCTTCTCCATTAATAAGCACTAGATCAATTGAAACATTATTTTTCTGTATTTGCTATTGGAGATCTATTAATTGCTTTGAACAGGAGATGCCATGATGCAATTTATACGGCGCTCTAAAGTGGGAAGCATTTTCTGAAATTTATAGGAACACATGGACCCTTCTTGGATTCCTTAATTACTTAATTAATTACTTAAGGATGTGCTGTCCCAACGTTGATTTATATATAAAGTGAGTTATAGGAAAACAGTAGAAAAATAATTTGCGTAGCCTAACAGACCACTAAAATTTGTGCTTAAAGGCTTTGTTGTTGTTTTAGTCTTTGATTGCATAGCCTAACAGTAGTAGAATGCATGACTTTAACTACAGGAGTTTAAATGAAACATCTGTGACATTGCAAGAAAGAGAGTATAACTCATCTATTTTAGTCTTTGATTGCAATGTAAACCTTCATTAGTATATCATGTAATCCATGTATCCTCTTTGACCATGCTTCTGGGCTCCCTTGTGATTTTTTCTTACGAACATAGGTCAATGTTGTATATCAATAGAAGAAAATTGCAGGATTTCTGCTATCAATATTGGATTTTATGCTTTAATTACAGCACGTGCATGTTAATCTAACATTGTGTTCTCCATGAAAGTACTTTGTATGTAATTGCTACTTTTATTTATAACTGATATAGCTCTCTTTTCTCATCAGTTACTTGACAAAGATATTGACAACCTTTATGTGGAAACAAATACTTTCCGGTTAGCTTCTCATATCTACTGGGCTTTGTGGGCTCTTATCCAGGTAAGTTTCCATCCTCACCTCTACTCTAAAGTGAGACTTGCAACTTCCTGTCTTGCTTTGTCAAATGGTCCAAACAGAGATTTTGGAATGTTGTCTCTTTGCATTTGATAAAAAAAAATTAGACAAATAAACATATCATTAAATCTCACGGTCTCTCCTCTCTTGCATGTTAAATACGTCTAATTTTTATGAAGGTTCTGCGCCCTCCCCCTTCCCTCTCTAGATTAACCATTTTAACTTTTGTAATTATCAATGTTGTAAACTTACTAAAAAACTAGTCTGTGTTTTATCAGTGTTGGCTATTATGATTACTCAATATTTCCTCCCAAACCATACTAATATTATTATTATTTGATCAGATCATTGAATCATTTATTCTCTTGAAATACATTTAATTCTGTATCCTCCAAGACTTTTTAACTACCGTAATTATTCACATTGTAAAATTACATACTAATCTGTGCATTGCACTCTTTCATTTGCTAGTTCTCTATGTTATGATCGTCCTTTTAGAACCCTAAATTCCATACTAAATGTTTGCCTACCTACATATAACAGGCAAAGGTGTCCCCAATTGACTTTGATTATCTTGGGTACTTCTTCCTTCGCTACAACGAGTACAAGAAACACAAGGAAGCTTGCTTCTCCTTGGCAAGAAAGTACCTCTCCTGGTACTGAAGCTTTCTAGTTGCTTTGTTACGATACTTTACGAAATTATTTTGTGTTTACTCTCTTTTTAAGTATGTTGGAGAATAGAGTTTATACCATCATATTGGGTCTTATTTTACTCGATTTTTCTGTATTTTTCACTGATAATTGGCATGTATGAAAACTTAAAATTATTTTTGTGTGCACACAGTGATGGTTTTTTGGCAACCTGAAGTGACTTCCAACTCGTCAGTTTTACTTCTTCCCCTGCAACAGTGAGTACAAGAAACAAAGGGAGACCTACTTCGCGATGAAAAGAGTACATCCACAGGTCTTGCATCCCACTGAATCAAAGCTTCCCAGTTGTAGCTTCCATTTGTGTTACTGTACAATTCTTTTGTATTAGGTCTCTTTTTTGGCATGTATCCTAACATAAAAACGTGTCAATCATAGTTATTCTTTTATTGTACTCTGAAGGTTCTTTTGCTTCTTGCAAACAATTGGGTGAATGCAAAACTAGAACCAGTTCATACGACCACCTTTGCGAAAGAATTATGTGGATTGAACATGCAAATCATATAACATCTGTGTTTGTATGTAGAGATGTTTTGTTCGGAAACCTGAGCTGCTTTGTTGTGACTGGAAGTTTGAAATTTATTTGATGAAAAATATCCGGAGATCAATGAAATATGCACAGTAAGGTGCTATCAAATTGGATGCAGCTAAATCAAACTAGTACACAGTGATTTGTCACCTTTAGTAATCTGTAGCGACAAAATTGATCAAGACTTTAGTCTCTGTGGCAAAATTTAGTGTTCTAAAAATCGGCCTAGATGGCGGTGGTGGTGGGAGAGGGGGAAGAGAGGAGAGGGTGGTAGTGGTGGTGGGGTGGGGTGGTGGTGGTACTGGGAGGGGAGAGGAGAGGAGAGGAGAGAGCCAGGGAGGGGAGGAGGAAAACAAAAAAATTACTTAGGGTTAGGATTCGAACCTCCTCCATCCGGAAGAATTTTATAACTCAACTAACGTGAATTGGTCAAGGCTGAATTATGTTTGAAAATAACATATATATATATATATATATATATATATATATATATATATATAAAATTGCCGTCTAGACGCTAGTCGTTCCTTTGGCGTACCGAATCCGTCTACCGATTTTAGAACACTGGCAAAAAGTATTGTAGTTGCATTAACGTAGTACTTCTAGTCTCGGCAATAACTTGTTTTTGTCCGTAGATTTATTGTCTAGCTAGATTTCCTATGTACTGGCTTAAGCTTGTAGATTCTTTTACTCCGGCCTTCTGCGCTGTAAGGGTGTGTTTTGTTCAGCGGTGTGCGTCTAAGTGGAAAATTCCCACATCAACGTTTTGCGTATGTATATATAGGTACGTCATATATATATATATATATATATATATATATATATATATATATATATATATATATATATAACATTTTGTGTATGTATATATAGGTACGTCATATATATATATATTATTTTTTTCTTTTGGATACTTTGGAGAAGTGGATGTTAGAAGTGCAAAATCAAAAAATTTGATATTTAGATAATTGTTGAAGTGAGTTGTAAAGTGGAACTATTGTAGTTTCTATGTTTGTTTTAAAAAAAAAAAATGGTAGTTAAATCCTCTCTAAAAAATGGGATGTCAAAATCCTCTCGAGGAAAGAGAATTTCTTAGATCACTTCAAAAAAAATCTCTCTATAAAATGGGATGTAAAAATAAGAAAAAGATGGATGACATTTTACATTCCCCTCGTATGCAACCAAACATATTTCTTGGACCAAATCCAAATTTAGGCCAAGATTGGTTTAATTATTTATTTATTTATTATTATTAGTTATTAGTTATTAGATTTTATTTTTATTTTTTATGAACTTCATCTTGAAAAATTTATGGAATGAAATAACAAATTAAGGAAAAAAAATGATTGTATTGACTATAAGAAAAGATTTCATGATACTTAATATGGACTTAAACTCCCCCAAATCAGTCCCCAAGTGCAAAGTCCGGTAGCTCCCAATGACTGCATAAAATGTCTCCAGTTTGATTTCCTATCAAACCAACGAAGTATAGTAACCCGCGAGAAAAACTACCACCTCAAAGTTTATATATATATATATATATATATATATATATATATATATATATACTTGCATGCTTTATAAAGAGAGAGGAGGGACCCATTTGTCTTACATTGGCTGTTAATACAACCATTTCTATCAAAGTTTTTCTGTAACCCGCGTCGGATCGCTGGTTGTAATGCTCTATTCCGTACGGTGCATTACGCTGAGTCGGATTGAAACGAAATATTTGGATTGGTTGCATAACATAAAAGTCGGAATGAGAAAGAGGCATTGAGTTGCTTGCATTACGATAAGACGGATTCAAGAACAAGTATTGATTCGAGTTTTGGTTTTATTTGCAGGCTTTTATGCTGGACTTTCCAAGGTCGATTTATCGCCTCGATGCAAACAGACGCACGGAGTCAAGTTTCGTATAACAAATCAGTGGGCTAGTTCAGTGCAGTGTAGAGATAGCGGGACTTAAAATGATGGTGCAGTCTTCCTTGAATCCGCTCGGGTCGGATGATTGAGAAGCACGACCTGCTCGCATGTTTGTACCAGTTAAGTAAATCATGCTTCGCATCAGATGGAGCGGGCTATGTCGGCAAGGCAGAATGGCGAAGCAGATAAGTAAAGGTGGGCGGGCCCTGACCCTTCTCCTCTACTCCTTCATGCTTAATAAAATATATCAGTTGCATGCTAGCGATATTATAGATTCATTGTGCGTGGTTCGGAGTAATACGAGTCAAAACTTATATTAAACACTAAGATAGAACATTGAAACAAAGTATATCGATGCGTGCATTAAGCGCACGAGTATCGAACGGGAATGCTTCGTTAAGCGAGGCGAGCAGTTGTGGCGCAACGCCACAGAACTGCCAATAGGCGAGAGATGAAAACGTGCATCCGTGCACGAGAATATTATAAGAACACATCGTCAAGCGAAGCGTACAGTTGTGATTCAAAACCGTGCAACTGTGTCGGAACGAGAATTGTGCCACGAAACTATCGATCAGGGATAGGGCAACATGGAACACTGTGTCGAGAAGCGACATGGTGACTCAATACCTCGGGGCCTTCGATTCGTTAAGTGTAATACGATATCAGAAAGGGCAAGGTCCCTCGAAATATTTGGCGACTACGGGTCGCCACAGAACAATGATTTGGAGGACGGAAGAGAAAAGATGATGGAATTTAGTGGGGCGAGTAGACTTGTTCCTCGACCATACTTACAAACGAAGAGGCAAAGGAAATATGGTGGGGCGAGTAGGACTTGTTCCTCGTCAT
The DNA here is from genome assembly GCA_036927795.1 of Iris macrosiphon. Taxonomy (NCBI): domain Eukaryota; kingdom Viridiplantae; phylum Streptophyta; class Magnoliopsida; order Asparagales; family Iridaceae; genus Iris; species Iris macrosiphon. Next base: position 195,561,340 of record JAYESA010000006.1, read on the forward strand.
ACTTACAAGTTGGAAATGTTGCATAAGATCATAAATAATACTGCTTAATTCTGTTCCGTGTCATGCATTTGCGTCATAAATAACAATTCATGCATTTGCATGATCATGGACAACTTGTGCACAAGGTAGGATGTTTTCCTGAGACGAGTATCCAGGGCACCGGAACCGTGATCAACCATGGGGGAAAATAAAATAAGACGTGCTATGAGGCGCGCGGCATGATGGACCTCCAGAGGGCTCGCCACTCAGACTGGGAGGACTACCGTAATGACCAATAAAAGTCCTTCATGGTGTCAACAATATCACTAATGATCTTCATATATATAAAGAGTATGCACCTTGTAGTGTGCAATGGTGGGCGCATCAATGGACATCTACCTTGCCTCGAGAAAGAGTGTCCAAATCGGCTATGGTAAGAGCTAAGGATAAAGTGATGCGATTCAACGTGTTTTAAGCGTTACGATGCGATTAGAATATAACATACTTAGCGATCGAGACGACCGAATATGATATGTTTAGTTACCTACGAGAATCGAGAATAACATGCTTGTCCGCTTAAGTGAATTCAATGCTATATATGCGAATATACTTTCATAACTTCCAAGTCTACATGCGAGCATGCTTTACTGTTTTTGAGGCATGCCTCATCATGAACTAAAATTTATCTAGTTCAAATAGAAAGATCACCAAAAAATCTGCATGCTTTACATGATCACTTAGTGTCGGTTTAGGCGAGTGGGTTATCCCGCTCACCAGTACAACTGAGTACTGACCCACGTTTGTGGGCACCCTATTTTAGGTACTCAGGTGCGGGGCTTTCGCTTGGATATATGCACGACCCGTCCCCGAATGATCGGGCATGGGCCGGGGGTACGTCCAGCCTATGCCGCAACATCGACTGTAGAACGCTGTCCAGGTCATCAATATCTAGCTATCAATCATACTAATACATCTAGTTCTATCAAATACTCAATCACAATAATCTAAAGGAAGAATGAATAAGAAGATGATCCAGATAACACTCTAAAGAAATAAAACTAGACATAATATGGAAAGGAAACACTATGCTAGATCTCTACAAATGTCACCTCAAGTCCATAGTGTAAGAGCAGTTCTGTTTATAGCATCACTCTGAAATCCCAGAATGGAGAGCACAACAATCACTGAAAAATGTTATCCAGTCAGGATTGGAGCGAAGTACACCTCTAACAGCAGTTTCAATAAATGATAAAGGCTATGTAACAGTAAATAGAGAGAAGTACAAGGTAAATAGAGCAAGAGAAAAAATATACAAGATATGGAGTACTGTAAATAAATACAAGAGTAATGAGCATCATATACAAGAGTCAAGAAATACAACTAGCCAAGTGAGTGAGTACGAGCTTCAACATGTGATCGTCTTGGGAACTTGATACAAGGATTATGGCCTGGTTAATCATACGTACGGTATATGATTAACACTATTCAAGGAACAAGGAATGCTCAAGGAGGGTATGATCATATATCTACACTAACACTCCATGCCCCCGACTGGTATAGTAGATCCAACCATGGCAATCTATGACACGAGATTCTATGAGAAGGTAACAAGTCTTCTCAAGAATCGATGTCTATACAAGTACAAGAACAACAAGGCTTGCACAAGATATACCAAGATACACAAGGAATAACATCTCATGACGAGATCTGAAAATACCAATTCGTGTAACCATGAGTCAAGAAATCAAGGATGTCTACACTAGATACAAGAAACATAGAAGATATCACAAACGAAAAATTATCAGAGAATGTACTCGCCTAGAATCCGGGGTGAAGTATCAACGATATCCGTAACAATGCCTCGAAGACCTAAATATGAAATATCATATCAATATAGTGTTTTAGAATGATAAACATGCTATATTATCTTGGAATTAGGTCTCTAAGGCCAAATTAGGTAAACTAAGTCAAACTAGGTCAACTAGTCATACCCTGCTAATATCTAAGGTATATTAGCTAATACTAGGTATACTAGCTATTATTAACTAATACTAGCTAATACACCATATTATATATCATATACTTGTAATATAGACTATATATAATTAATTTCTATAATGTCTTAGCTATACTACCTTAAACCCCCTATACCTAGCCCACTATCTCAATGAAATTCCATTACCTTAACTAGACTCCAATACCTTAGTCCTAGTACGAATACTTGGTCTCATGGTAACCTGATACCATACACATAACTACTACTTAAGACCAACCTCATACCTTAGCTCTGACACCAACCTGCCACTCAAGTATCCTCATGAGTGCACTGATATACTATGACACCCATGCAACAAAATCTGGCACCCTATTTAGCTTTTACCCTGTCACGCCCCAGTCCCAAAATATCGAGGGACTAGACATGTGGCAATGGCCAGCAGCACACTCCGATGGACAAACCCAATTTAATAGACCCACCAGGGTGTACTTAAGCTGTAATACAACAATAAGGGTCTATGCTACTAATCTCATCCACAACAATAAATACAATCAATATGAGATATAAAGCAATATTAAGTCTCAATAAAACATATCTCGGGGAACAACCCGATAATAATTCTGATACAACAGTCAATAGATAAGAAATAAAGAGTATAACAACAACAAAGACTGAGTATAGATAAAGCAGATACTCAGGAGAAATCCTCAGCGATCACCTCGTCATCGGGTTCTGGTACTGCTCCAATGACTGCTCCTATCCCGTACACCTCGGGGTAGATCTCCTCTGCTAAACCTGGGGACATAATCCGGATTCTAGGTCCTCAGGGGACATAGCAAGGTACAAGAATAACTCAAGCCAAATAAGTGCAGTATATGAAATGAATCAATAGGACAAACTATATAACCAGCTAAGTGATATGCAATATGAGAGCATCACTAGAACTCAGGCTGAGACTACTACAAGCTCTGTGTCGGGGAGCCGGTAGCAGTGATATCATGTCGGAGCCTAGCTCGGCATGGCTACGGTACCGTAATAATATAATCAACCTGTAGCCTGTGTGTCTCTCCTCACCCAATATAATCACACGTCTCATGTCCACGACGTCTCATGTCCATGTCACGCAAGATCATAACTTCTAACTGATGCAGCGAGTCATAATGATAGCTAAGCATATGTAATATCTATTTCACGAATCCTGTAGCCTATACAGAATCATCATGAATATCTCAGATTAAGATTCTGTCTCATGAACAGTATCAATTGTCCTATGGTATGACGTACTTGATGATGCAAGCACGAAAAATGTATAGGGTCTCGATATCCATCTCTAGGTGACGTTACACAACTCCGCGTACGGCGTTGACACCCGAATATTATTCGGACATTAAGTAATGTCACACGGTCCTAGGTTGAACATATATATCAAAGAAATAGATCAAGAGAACAATATGAAACAAATTACTGCAAGTATGGCAAGGTACACTTGCCTGGAATTTGGTTTCCAACTACTGTTCTGGTATCAGCGGGATCTGCAGGTACTCCTCTGATTGCTGAAATAATCATTACCATCATGTTCAAAAGATATAAAATAGCTAGAATTGCCTGTCCATAAGTCTAATTTGGATACAGGGACAAAATTGACAGTTTTTGGTCAAAGTGGGGTCCACCTGTGGCCCACTTCGCACAAAAAAATGTGTCAGAGACAAAGTTCTCCAAATTTATCAAACTTAGTGTCTACAAGTCTAGAACGACGATACGAACCCAACGGAATGTCCAGAACTGGATTCCGGTGAGCCGATCACAAAATTGCCCGTCAAGTGGAGCCGTGGGGCCCACGATACGGGATTTTGTCAACGCTCTCAGAATCGAACCAAACTTGGGTCACTGGACCAGCATATTGCTATGAGTCCGATAGCGCAAGTTTCGTTTCGAAACAACGAGCGTACACGAAGTTACAACGAGTTTCAGAACAGGACCGATACGGGGCGTTGTCGACGGATACGCGTTGATTCCGGTGTGCACGCATATCCAAATCAACTTCTATGAAATCCCACAAGTCCGTATTAACGGTGCGCACCTTTCGGTGAAGTTCGCACACGACCAAGTCACCTCGTTTAGCGGAGCACACCCAGTTCCGGGAAAAATCAGGGTTTTAAATAACCAATCTTTTGGTCATTTTCATCCTCAAATAACATGCAAATTACAGCTCAATAAAATAAAATAAAAACAGTTTTTAAAACTCGGTTATATGGTCTAACAAACTGTTCAGGCAAATTTTGAAAATATTTATTAGGTTGGTCGCAAAACGGTCGTGAACTGGGGAGTTCGGGACCAATTTCTGAATTTTCAGAAATAAGGAAATATTTTCTTGTTTTTGCGTCGTGGTTTGCGACCGACACAGGATGCGATACCTCGAACAAATTATACGGGTTTCGAGAGGGTTACACAGGAAACGCGTCACAGCAGACGGTTCAAAAAATGAGGCGGCGAGGAGAGAGAAAAACTCACCAGAATGATGGTTCTGTAATGACTGAATTGCACATGCACGATGCGGCGCGGCGTGGCACGATGGCACTGTTGCAGCTGCTGGTCGACGGTGGGGTCGTCTTTGTTGCCGGCCAGGTCGGGGTCGGCCGGAGGGGAGCTCGACGGCCTGCGGGGTGGCGCTGGAGGATGGCAGCGGCGGCTCGGCGGGGCTGAGATCGTGGGTCTAGGGTTTTATAGGAGGAGGCCGGTAGCGGGTCGTCGGAGGAAGAAGGTGGCGGAGGCGTCGTGGTGTGACGGAGGTGGTGGTGGCAGCGGCCAGGGTCGAGGGTCACGGCGGATGTCTGAGTGGGTGCCGGTGGGTGAAGGGGTTTTATAGAGATGGCGGGGAGGAGAAGAGGCACGGTGGGGAGTTGGTTGATCGGCGGTTGCGAGAGGTGAGGGGTCTCGGCGGGTGGCGGCGGTTAGGGAAGGCGGAGAGGCGTGGCTGCGGCGGAGGAGAAATGGCGGAAGGGAAAGTCGGAGGGACACGGGGGAAATCGGGGGATCACTGTAGCTACGGTTATCGGTTCGGGTTCGGGTCAGGTTTGGATGCGGGTCCGAATCCGACCCACTATGGTTTGGGTTGGGTTTATTTAGTTGGGTTCGGTTTGGTTTGGTTCAACTGGGTTCAGGTTGGTTTGTTTTGGTTTAATAAAAAACTTAGTTTTTAGGTCTTTAAAAATAGTTCTGGGGTCCAATAAATTCCAGAAAAATTGCAGTAAGTCTAATTATTTATTTTACACCAAAATAATACTATTTTTATAATATTTTAATATTTAATAAAATCACAAAAATTATTTAATACCAGAAAACATTTATTTTAATTATTTAAAAATTCCAGAAAATTTTTGAAAATTTGTTTTTAAATTCTGAAAAAAAATCTGGGGGTTTACATACCCTACTGACATCACAACCTATTAGCTGTAAAAATATCAACCTGTTTTCCCCCTTCTAACCATCAGTCACCAACAACATATTGTAGGCCCCTCCATCCTACCTTGCACTGACCAGGGCCCCATTTGGATGCAACTGTATGCAAGTGACTGAAACCATCAGGTATCAGTCTATACTTGATATGACTGAAGCATTCCCAACTCAAAGGAGCACCACAAAAATACACTGTTATTGCTCCCAACCTACCTACATGCCTGGACAATCTTATAAACAATGGTATACAACACTAATATCTCTAACACACACACACACACACACACACACACACACACACAATGCATAAGATACACTTCATTGCACCAACTGATACACCTTATAGGTACTCTAATAATATAAAATTCCCACACCACTCTTACTCACTAGTACACACACACACACACACACACACACACACACACACACACACACACACACAGACACACACACACACACACACACTGCCATTCATACACCATGCCACCACCATCCACTGCAATTAACTAGCACAACCTATGCTTGAAGTACTGCACAGTCTCACCAACAGAACATCTCAACTACAATGCACAAATAGCTCATTGAAGTGCTCATGCTACCACCCTTTCCTCCTCACTGCTAAGGGCTCGAGCACCATGTTGTGCCACCCTTTTGTTGCAGGGTTAGAAACACCCACATGTAGTTTCCCACAAATCTGGTCACTGTCTACAACAAAGCTCAACATGGCTCATCACAGTCTCCTCACAAATTCATGTCTATAACACAACACCTATGCATGTCACATATATAATAGATACCTACAACACACCTATGAGTATATACTAATGATACTCTATCAGTCCACAAATAACCCCACACACAGACACTCTATAGAGAACCTATTTATGTTTACTCCCACATCACCCTAATGATTTATATATTCGTCAAGCTATAAATATATATTAATATAGTATTTAATATAATGTAAGAAACACACATAATTGGCATTTCAACAAACACCCATGGTGCACTACCCAAGTATCACACTCAATCTATGATACTCTTGTGATACACTCAATATACCCCTTCCAAATCTCACCAAACACCACTAAAACTATGAGAACACAAATAACATCTAAAATATAACTAGAATTTAGTAAAATAGAATAATTTAAAGGAATTTATAAGAATATGATGCCATGGAACACAATTGCATAGAAATTACCAAACCACATCTCTATATCATGACATATCATGATACAGACTCTCTGTACCCAATTTTGGACACACGGATACCAACACACTATCAATTACACACCAATAGTCCTCATGAAGACACAATCACACTCTACATGGACATAATTGAGGTTTTTCCCAATTTGAGTTCCAAAATCATGATACCAACTTAGATATACCAAATTGAGGCTCCTAATGCCTAGATATACCATTGGAAAACCAAATCTAACCATGGAAAGGTTCCTACATGACCAAAGGGTGTTCATAACCATGAATTTGGTAATATTGAGAGAATTACCTAGTATTTTGGTAGCCTCCTTGGAAAATTTTGAATTTTGGCACGGAAGTGATGGGTCAGACACGATCCTCCATGAATTGGACTCCTCCTCAAGCTCCTCTTTGCGCTCCAAGCAACTTGTTCTCCAATCGAAGTGGAATGAAATAATTTAGTGAAAAAATGAAATAAAATTCAATTCTAGATCTAAATTTAGGAGAAAAAAATGAAATGATGCTGCTTGGAAAAAAAATAGGAATAAATAAAGAAAAATTAAAATTCTAATCTCTTCATGACAAAGTGGTCCACTACCAGGACTTATAATTAGTTCTAATTACTAATTGTGCCATTCCATCATCCAATTGAAATTCAAATTAAATAGGAAAGTAATCTAATTAATTTAAGGAACAGAATCTCTACAACTAAAAAAGAATATTCTCTTCGTGACAACTAACTAATTTAATTAGACTAATCTATGGTCATAATTAGCACTAAAAAACCACTAACAACTAACAAATTAATTTTAGCAATTAATATACAACATAATATAATAAAATAAAAATTAGCATATGCAAAATTACCAAAATATCCCTATAGTGAAAAGTGGTGGTTACAATCCTACTCCCCTTAGAAAAATTTTGTTCTCGAAATTTAAGGTAGGTACTAGTACCGGAACAAGATAGAACATCCAGAGATTATACGTTACCTCTCAAGGTAACATGATCAAGAAATTCTTCGTAACATGAAGAATATGATACATGAAGTGTTTAGGTTTATCAGAAAATACGATCATCTTCAATAGTTTAGGAAGAGTTCTCAAACATCTTCCAGGTTGCAAACAAGAAGCTTATAAACAGTCTTTATCTAAATTTTAGAAGAAAGGACATGAATTACTCTAATGAATTCAATCTCTAAGATTCTAACTCATTTACTAGAAGATGGTGAAAGGACGACCAGTATTGTGTTGCAAGAACATGGTTCTTGGCAATCAATACTAACACTAAAGGACATGCTCTAGATAAAAAAGAATTGCACCATTTAAAACAGTGATGAAGAGGTATACCCTAAGACTAATATCATAAACTCCAACTCTAGGTACCTTGTTACCTTTTCTTCTCCTTAATACCTTAATATCTTATCCTTATCTTATTCTAGTCTCATCCTGACACAACATATCTCACTATATACTGGAATACTTATCTATTACTTGGCACTCACTAGATATTCTTATTCATCCCTATATATTATGATACCTAATTTAATACTAAACCCAATGATCATTACCTAATTGGTACCCACTAATGCAATTGCTTATGAATAATTATCTTACCTTACCTTATCTCTCATAAAGTCATGTATATACCTTTGTCAACAAGTTCCTGTATTTTTTCTACTCTGATACTCTATGACACTTAACCTGGATGCTAGACTAGGTACTAACACTAGTCATATACTCATGACACCCAACTACCCTGCACTCCTATATCCTATTGATACACACTCATCACTCTAGGATACCTCTATAAATTTATGACACTGCTGATACAAGACACAACTCTTATATATGACACTCATGATACCCTCATACTAAGATACTCTATTACCTCATCTGTAATCAATATACTAGCTATTGGGTTACTCGTATCTCAAATATCCCTGATACTTGAGATACTCTAGGTCTTGACACTTACAAGTACTCCCTCAAGGCCAATTGACACTAACACATGAGCACTTTCAACACTTATTTTGCTTCCTACACTTATCACTAACCTATCCTTCTTAACATCCTAGGTTGAACCCTGCTATCTAAAACTGTATCTCACTCTAGTATAAACACACAATCTCTGATACAACACTTACTAACAAACACATTGCCCTGGTAATAAGAGACGCTAATTTTACTCACCGGTTAGAATTTACCTGATACTCCACTCATCTTGGTACTTGCATATAACCCATACTCTAGCACTAACTCCAGGATACTCTCTTGTACCTTCGTATATATATAAATACTTTCTACCCACTATGACACCAATACTCTTGACACTATGAGATCACACTGGTACCATTCTACCCATCATACAGTTCATTGATATATTACTACCCCCAATACACTTACAAATATACTCACACCCACTGAAACCTACTTCCACACAAGTTACCCTCTTTTCTTACCGTCTGAAACACCTGCACTCCTACTTTCCATGATACCCTTTTATGTACCCTACATCCATATTACATTGATACACATAACTGATACTATCACACACAATAACACTCACTGATACTAGACTGACATACTACACATATTATATGTTACTCATTCTAATCTTGATACACCCTGAATATTTGTACTCTAGGCATTCTAGTACATAGACACTAACTTCATAACTATACTTAACACTCACAAAAATGCTCATCCACACACACTCTACCACTTCCACTCTTGACACTAACTCACTAGATCACCTTATTGCCCTTACTAGAACTCATGATCACATGTATCTAATGCGCTAGTTATTTAATTCTATAATACACATGTCTCACTTACACACCACTCACTATCACATCTACACCCTCAAGTACTAGGTGATACACCCCATACTAGACACATAAATGTGCACTCAACTCTGCCCGCACCAATGCTCAATACTCTACATAACACAAGTCCTATTGCTTAGAACATCATAACTCTAATACTATCACACTCTCCTATACACTTATGAGTACCATTCTGTCATGACACACTCACTAGTACCTCTCCTGAATACACATTCTCCTCATCATGACACAACCAAGTATTAAGCACCAATAGAATATCATGCTCCATTAATACCCAACACAAATTTATGATACTCGATTGATACTTGGATCCCTCAACTATATGAATCTATATCTATCTAAAATATACATGATGACATGATATCAACACCTTAGAATCATAAATTGGTATGATACTCTCCTCTTGACGATACCATTGGTACCACTTACCAATTATACTCTAATATTTACCATAAACTATTGTTACAAATGGTACTACACTATGAGTTATCTCTAGACTGATGCCTAATGCTCACATACCCTACCAAGAACCACTCTCAAACTCACAGGTTATACCTCTAACAATCAATACTGATACTTAGACTTAACACACTATGTCTATAAGTTACCAAGCTATTGCACTATCCAAGCAATCTCAGGAACTAATGAAGGTAAAACTCTATAAGGAACTGAACTAGATGCACTAAAGATATCTCTACCCTAGACTAACAGAGATGATGTAACATAATTCAATGATAACAAGAGTAGAATGATAGAGATGATATGCTAAGAACCAATTTAAGATATAATATGATAATTATACACGTCTATCTGAAATTATGTTACCCAAAATTCTTGTCACGTAGTAAACATAGCTGCGATAAAATATAGAGTCCATAACCAAGGTACATACTTCTCAAATCATGTTGTCTAAATTCTCGCGTTGCCAGCTAGCATGGCTGCGAGATCTCTAGATTCCATAACCAAGATAAGTATATTCCAAAATCGGCTCTATGTTTTTGCCATGCCATCTAATATGGTTGCGATAAACTCTAAACTCCATAAATAAAGCATACGTTTACCTTTTTCACTGTCCTCATCAAAATATGTTATCATAATATATCCTGATTCAGTCCATAAAATTTATCTCAATATAAGAATCAAAGTCAACAACGAACATCAAGAATCAAAATTCAACAACAACAAGTAAGAGTGAACGAAAACAAGTAGAAACATATTTTGAAGTATAGTTTATAGTAAAATTCTCAGGGGTCGTCCCTGGAATCTCTTAAAAATTCTAATATCATATATTATATATCCTATCGTAGGCTAGCAGTAGTACAACTAAGCCGTCGCACTACCACGACCTCGCTCTAATTGCGAACCCTGACCTGCATTGACTACCATAAAAATGTGTCACGATCCGTCCCCGAATAATCAGGCATGGGCCGTGCGTACGTCCAGCCTACACCGCAACATCGGCGGTAGAACGATGCCTAGGTCATCAATATCTAGCTATCAATCATACTAATACATCTAGTTCTATCATGTACTCAATCACAATAATCTAAAGGAAGAATTAATAAGAAGATGATCCAGATAACACTCTAAAGAAATAAAACTAGACATGATATGGAAAGGAAACACTAGGCTAGATCTCTACAAATGTTACCTCAAGTCCACAGTGTAAGAGCAGTTTTGTCTATAGCATCACTCTGAAATCCTGGAATGTAGAGCACAATAATCACTGAAAAATATTATCCAGTCAGGATTGGAGCGAAGTACACCTCTAACAATAATTTTAATAAATGATAAAGACTATGTAATAGAAAATAGAGAGAAGTACAAGGTAAATAGAGCAAGAGCAAAAAATATACAAGATATGGAATGCTGTAAATAAATACAAGAGTAATGAGCATCATATACAAGAGTCAAGAAATACAACTAGCTAAGTGAGTGAGTAATAGCTTCAACATATGATCGACTTGGGAACTTGATACAAGAATTATGGGTTGGTTAATCATATATACATACGGTGTATGATTAATACTATTCAAGGAACACGACATGCACAAGGAGGGTATAATTACATATCTACACTAACACTCCCTGCCCCCGACTGGTATAGTGGATCCAATCCTGGCATGCTACAGCACAAAATTCTATGAGAAGGTAGCAAGTCTTCTCAAGAATCGATGTCTATACAAGTACAAGAACAACACGGCTTGCACAAGATATACCAAGATACACAAGGAATAACATCTCATGATGGGATCCAAAAATACCAATTCGTGTAACTATGTGTCAAGAAATCAATGATATCTACACTAGATACAAGAAACATAGAAGATATTATAAACAGAAAACTATCAGAGAATGTACTCGCCAAGAATCTGGGGTAAAGTATCAACGGTATCCATAACAGTACCTCGAAGACCTAAATATGAAATATCATATCAATACAGTGTTTTAGAATGATAAACATGCTATACTATCTTGGAACTAGGTCTCTAAGGCCAAATTAGGTAAACTAAGTCAAACTAGGTCAACTAGTCATACCTTGCTAATATCTAAGGTATATTAGCTAATACTAGGTATACTAGCTATTATTAACTAATACTAGCTAATACACCATGGTATATATATATATATATATATATATATATATATATATATATATATATATATATATATATATATATATATATATATAATTTACTTGTAATATAGACTATATATAATTAATCTCTATAATGTCTTAGCTATACTACCTTAAACCCCCTATACCTAGCCCACTATCTCAATGAAATTCCATTACCTTAACTAGACTCCAATACCTTAGTCCTAGTACTAATACCTGGTCTCATGGTAACCTGATACCATACACATAACTACTAATTAAGCCCAACCTCATACCTCAGCTCTGACACCAACCTGCCACTCAAGTATCCTCATGAGTGTACTGATACACTAGGACACCCTTGCAACAAAATCTGGTACCTTATCTAGATTTTACCCTACTGACATCATAACCTATTAGCTGTAAAAACAACAACCTGTTTTCCCCCTTCTAACCATCAGTCACCAACAACAGATTGTAGGCCCCTCCATCCTATCTTGCACTGACCCGAGCCCCATCTGGATGCAACTGTATGCAAGTGACTGATACCATCAGGTACCAGTCTATACTTGATACGACTGAAGCATTCCCAACTCAAAGGAGCACCCCAAAAATATACTATTATTGCTCCCAACTTACCTACAAGCCTGGACAATCTTATAAACAATGGTATACAACACTAATGTCTTTAATACACACACACAATGCATAAGATACACTTCACTGCACCAACTGATACACCTTATCGGTACTCTAATAATCTGAAATTTCCACACCACTCTTACTCACTGGTACACACACACAACCATTCTTACACCATGCCACCATCATCCACTGCAATTAACTAGCACAACCTATGCTTGAAGTACTGCACAGTCTCACCGACAGAATATATCAACTACAATGCACAAATAGCTCATTGAAGTGCTCATTCTACCACCCTCTCCTCCTCACTGCTAAGGGATCGAGAACCATGTTGTGCCACGCTTTTTTGGCAGAGTCTGAAACACCCACATATAGTTTCCCTCAAATCTGGTCACTGCCTACAATAGAGTTCAACATGGCTCATCACAGTGCCCTCACAAATTCATGTGTATAACACAACACCTATGCATATGTCACACATATAACATATACCTACAACACACCTATGAGTATATAATGATACTCCATCAGTCCACAAACACCCCCATACAAAGACACTATATAGAGCACCTATTTATGTATACACCCACATCACCCTAATGATTTATATATTCATCAAGTTATAAATAAATAAATAAATAAATAAATAAATAAATAAATATATATATATATATATATATATATATATATATATATATATATATATATATATATATATATATATATATATATATAGTATTTAATATAATGTATGAAACACACACAATTGGCATTTCAACAAACACCCATGGTGCACCACCCAAGTATCACACTCAATCTATGATACTCTTGTGATACACTCAAGATACCCCTTCTAAACCTCACCAAACACCACTAAAACTATGAGAACATAAATAACATCTAAAATATAACTAGAATTTAGTAAAATAGAGTAATTCAAAGGAATTTATAAGAATATGATGCCATGGAGCACAATTGCATAGAAATTACCAAACCATACCTCTGTATCATGACATATCGTGAGACAGATTTCCCGTATCCAATTTTGGACACAAGGATACCAACACACTATCAATTACACACCAATATTCCTCATGAGGACACAATCACACTCTACATGGACACAATTGAGGTTTTCTCCAATTTGAGCCCCAAAATTATGACACCAACTTAGATCTACCAAATTGAGGCTCCTAGTGCCTAAATCTACCATTAGAAAGCCAAATCTAACCATGAGAAGATTTCTACATGACCAAAGGGTGTTCCTAACCATGAATTTGGTAAAATTGAGTGAATTATCTAGTATTTTGGTAGCCTCCTTAGAGAGTTTCGAATTTGGACATGGAAGTGATGAGTCGGACACGATTCTCCATGAATTGGAGTACTCCTCCTCAAGCTCCTCCTTGTGCTCCAAGCTCATTGTTCTCCAATGAAAGTGTAATGAAATGATTTGGTGAAGAAATAAAATGGAATTCAATTCTAGATCTAAATTTAGGTGGAAAAAAAATGAAATGATGTTGTTTGGAAAAGAAGTAGCAATAAATGGAGGAAAATTAAAATTATAATCTCTTCATGACAAAGTGGTCCACTACAAGGGGCTTGTAATTGATTCTAATTACTAATTGTGCCATTCCATCATCCAATTAAAATTTAAATTAAAGAGGGAATGAATCTAATTAATTTAAGGAAATGAATCTCTACAACTAAAAATAAATATTCTCTTCATGAAAACTAACTAATTTAATTAGACTAATCTATGGTCATAATTAGCACTAACAAACCACTAAAAACTAACAAATTAATTATAGCAAATAATATACAACATAATATTATAAAATAAAAATTAGCATATGCAAAATTACCAAAATATCTCTATGGTGAAAAGTGGTAGTTACAAAATACGAAGACGTCATGTATGGAACAATGAAATCCTTTGTGAGCAAGAGAGATCAACGAGTGTTGTAAGCCAACTTGGCATATTCAATGGGGCTATTCAAGCCTTTGTAACCGTTGTTATTATCAAATAAAAGAGCTTCGCTTCACATACTCTGATTGTTTCATATGATTCTATAAATCTTCCGCTGCGACTCGGTGTTTTCTTTAAAACTATTATATTTTATCTTCTTGCCTTGTGCGCTACGCAACCTAGGCACGCACGACATCACATCCGGGGGACAATTATCGACTTTACGGAGTCAGAACGTGACACTGATGATCTTCAAAATGAAAAAAAAATAGAAAGATGAGTGTAAGAGTTTAAGCAGAAGCTTCTGGATGGTGAATGCATGAAAGTAGTCCTCAGTGATAGTGAAGTGCCAATACCAAGAACCTATATGTTCTTTGCCTCCTCGGTCTTTTCGCAGCATTTTTTACCATACTCCTCAAGATTCTGGTTGGGAGCAGAAATAGACGCATGAATTTAAAAGAAGAAGGTCAATCTCAAATGTAAAAAAATCTAAAATTTTGTTAAATAAAATTCGCTATATCAAAATTTTGTTGTTTCTCCACGTACCATGGCTTCTGTATCGAATCAACAAAAATAAAAATAAAAAAACTATATGAAGGAAAAAAGTAAAATTTGAATATGTATATAGAAACTGAAAATTATAAATTTCGGAGGAGACAAAACAGAAAATTAATGAATAAAAATTCAAAAAGAACACGAATATTTAACTCAAAAATAAAAATTTAGTGGGAACAACTGCCTCCACTCTAGGGGTGAGCATTATTCGGTTTTGGACCGAAAACCGAACCGAATAAGAGATTCGGTTCGGTTTAAAAAAAATTGGTTCGGTTTCGGTTTTGAAAATACTAAATTTTCTTATTCGGTTTCGGTCAAAAACCGAAAACCGAATAAGAAAATTTAGTTGATATATATATATATATATATATATATATATATATATATATATTAAAAAAAAACCCTCAAATAAACCAAAAAATTGAAAAACCGAATAAACTAAAAACCGAACCGATTTAATTCGGTTCGGTTATGGTTGAATTCGGTTCGATTTCGGTTTTGTTTATTCGATTTTCGGTCGAATTCGATTTTTTTTATTCGGTTCAATTTTGAACCGAATCGAACCGATGCTCACCCCTACTCCACTCGTCCCCATGTAGACGAGGAGGATATTTTCTCTCAAAGTTGCCCACGGAGACATTTTGTTGAAATCTTGGCATTTCTTGCAAGTTTTGCTATTTAGAGTTGCCAATATTTAGCCGAGGGAAGGATAGTAAAGATCAGGTTCTGCATAACTTCAGATATAAACAACAAAGGACAACAAAAAGGACAGAGAGATGCAGAATTGTAGTAACCATATTGAGCCATATGGTAAGATGATGCTAACAAGTGCATATATACTAAAATAAAACTCTTACCATCTTCTTGTACTGAAAGTTTGAAACTGCTAAGCAAGAACTCCATCTTGTACTGACATTAAGCAAGAACTTACTGTTGAGATTGTAATCTCAAGAAAATTCAAAGTGACATAATTCAAGAGAGTTAACTATGTAACTGAATTGCAAGCATCAATAAGCAGCAAATATCATCATAAAACTCGCAATTGTTCTATTTGATATAGATGTACTGTTAACAAACGAGATAGGAAAGACATGTTCAGATCTCAAATTTAGATGTTCATTTAAAATTTACGGTTTACATATGGAGATATAAACACAAATTTTGAATATTATACGAGATTCTAAAACTAAATAACCTTCTTCTCTTTTTATATGATATAATTCTAAAACTAAATGTAAATTTTGAATATTATGAAGACCTAAATGAGATCTGACTGTCATTTCAAGTCAACCATCAGAACGAGATCCAAATTCTCTTCTGGACAATATGAAGACATAAACGTATATTTTGAATATTATACGAGACCTTAAAGCTAAATAACCCTAAAAATAATTGAAGTCTCCTAAGCATAAGCTCAGCGTAGATCTTTTAACTAAAAATTAACAAATGAGTAGTAAAAAAGCTCACAGGAAGCTGACATTTATATGATTGATGTACAAGTAAAAACATAGACCAATCTTGAAAATGTTCATAACATTATGATGCCAGTTTCTCAAGTGCAGGCAGTAAAAACTAAGTCAAGAAACAACAAGTGAAATATATATATATATACAGAAATTTTTCTATAGAGAAATAAATAATTATTAAATTGTTTACAGAGAACAAAGTTTGTCAAAAAAAAAAAAATTTGAGAACTGAAACGCCCTTGTTAAGGACGTTTTCGCTAAAAATAAATATAAAATAAACTCTCAGCTGAAAACGTCTTTATTAAGGGCGTATTCGTTTTTATTTATTTATTTTTAAAAATTTAACTGAAAAAAAGTAAAAAAAAAAAAAAGAATCGAAATCTCCATACTAGGGACGTTTTCATTTTTTTTCTTCAGTTTTTTTTTTTTCTTTTTTCTTCTCTTTCTCATGGGTGGGAACTGACAGGATATGACATGGGGGTGATGTGACTTTTTTGTTTTTGTTTTATTTACTGCTTTGAAAGAAGGTTGGTTCAGGTTTGAGGGTTAAATTAACAAAAAATTTTCTACTGAGAATTTAATTATTATTAAATTATTGGAAGAGAACTAGGTTTTCCAAAATTATTTTTACGTAACTGAAACGTCCTTAACAAGGACTTTTTCGGTCAAATAAATATAAAATATAAACTCAGTTGAAAACGTCCTTGTTAAGGACGTATTCGTCAATTTTTTTATGTTTGAAAAATATAACTGAGAAATGGATAAATAAAAAAAATAAAAACATCCCAACGAGGGACGTTTTCATATATATATATATATATATATATATATATATATATTTTTCTTTTCTTTTATCCGTCGCTTAAAAAAAAATTAATAGGACATGACAGGGGGTTATGTGACTTTTTTTTTCTTTGTAACAAAAAAAATCACAAAAATAAAAAGAAAGAAAAAATATTTTTTTATTTAATGGAATACGTACTTATTAATTTTTCTAATTTTTTTTACTTTTGAAAATATTTTTTCATAATGCTCTCAGTAAGTTATTTAATTTTTCTAAATTTTTTTATTTTTGAAAATATTCTTTCCCCTAAATATTATGTTTAGAAGTAGTTAATATATAAAAATTAGTAAAAAAAAAAAATTAATAAAACAATTAATAAAAAAAAAAGTTGGAAATGCACATACTATGGGCGTTGTTGATTTTTTTTTGCAATAAAATCCCCTACAATTCATAATTTACAATATAGTCTTTTAATCAAAATTATGAATAAAATTTATTTATTTATTATAATTTCTTTTATATTCTTCAGTCAACTAAAGGGCACGATATCCCATGGATTATTCTATGGAGGATACCCATCTTTATTAGAAGGGTATACTGATGCAAACTGGATCTCCAATACAGATGAGACCAAAGCCACAAGTGGATATGTATTCACATTGGGTGGAGCTGCTGTTGCGTGGAACTCTACCAGGCAGACCTGTATTTCTAGATCTACTCTGGAGGCAGAATTTATAGCTCTTGACCTCACCAGTGAGGAAGCAGACTGGCTTAGGAATCTGGTAACAGATATTCCTCTGTGGAGCAAACAAGTTCATGCTATCCCTGTACACTGTGACAGCCAAGCTACAATAGCAAAGGCTCAAAGGACAAGTTATAATAAAAAATCCAGACATATACGTCTGAGGTACAATCGGGTGAAACAATTGCGATCCAGTGGAGTAATTGTAATTGACTTCGTCAGATCAAAGAACAATCTAGCAGATCCTCTAACTAAAGGGCTCTCAAGGAGACTTGTGTTGGAGACGGCAAGAGGAATGGGGTTAAAGCCCATAGATTGAGTCACCTCAAAGGCAACCCAACCTTTGATTGGAAGCACCAAGAAAATGTTCAATGGGTAACAACAAAATTGATGTGTGACTGGAAACACTATATGATAGTAATTGTAAAGAACCATTCCTCTACTGTATAGTGTTGATCTGCAATAAATAAAATGGTGATTGTAAAATCTTAATGAATCTGTGGCTTGTAAAGTAGGGTATATAAATTGCAGAATACCTAGAAAGATTCACCTATTTAAGAGTGAAAGTGGGACCGCTTTCTATGGGGACTCGGGCTGTTCTCTAGAACTCTTAAGAAATCGAGATAGCACATGGCCGAAAAGTGCACAACTGTTGATACGATCAAATGCCTACAATGTGTTTGTGTATATGTTGAGTCTGTACAAGTAAGATCCTAAGTTCAAGACTTAAGTCACTTTGGATCTGTATAGATGATATGTATAACACTAAGGGGAGGTTCAAGTCCGGAAGACAACTTCCTCTGATACACAGTGTGATTGTCCATATCTTGTTTTCCTTCCTCTATGTCCTATCGTGCTATACCTTCTTTGTTCTCTTATTGAATCACGTGGGGGATTGTTCGATTTGTTTACCCATGTGATTCAATAAAGGCAACTCTTTTGTTTAGTCCCACATGGGAAAGGAGAAGTCATTCTCCTTTCCATATATTGCTTTACTCCTCTTAGTGGGTAAGTGGGCTTTGTAGGGGATGGGCTAGATCTCATCCAACCCGCGAGCGGGTGCGCGATTTAATACGCATTTTTACGTGTTTATTAGTCGCGTACTTAGCACTTAGCGCACTTGCGCGCCGCGGAACGGACACGGGTACAAAGGTAATTTCATAACTTATTTTATTTTATTTTTTATTTCCGTTGGTTTGGTCTGGTGGGTTGCTGGTCTTTCGCGGAACCGTTCTCACGTAATCCCGTTACGGAAAGAGTGGGAAATGTTACGTGAGAGATATATCCAGGATACGATTCTGAGATCTGAGAACAAAAATAAGTTTTTTCCTTCTCTCTCTCGCTCTCTGTTCGGAACGAAAGAAAAATCGTACAGAGACGAAAAAGAAAAGAAAAATACCAGAACCTAAATTCCTCCAAAAACTCCTCCATTCAATCTCTTCTTCGGATAAGGTTGTGATCGTTCGTGGGATTCGCCACCGGGTGCACGGTGAAGTGGATCGAAGGATTCGTTGTATCTCGGAGATAGATCGTCAGGAACCCGCTGCACTGTTCGTGGGACAAAATTCTATTCTAAGGACAGCGTGTAACGTGCCTCGAATCCTCTACTATTTCCTGTCTTTAATTTTACATCTTCCAATTTGCATTCTTTAGAAATTGTTCCAACAATATAGACGTCCCAAAATACGCTAGGAGAATGCCAAAATATACAAGTTCCGTGTTCGTGCAGGCTGTACTGTATCGTCTCGTTGTATTTGTCTCTGTGTAACATCGATCGTATGTAAGTGAACATTATGTTGATTTGTCTCATGAAAGATGAGCATATATGAAGAAAATGTTGAAACCCTTGAAAAAAACACAATGAGAAGAAATGGAGTTAATTCCCATTGACACCAAGGAAAGAATCTTCGAAAACCCACAGAAAAATTAACAGGATCCTTGTCCGTGTCGTGTTGTGTGGACATCGATACAGATGCTCCAAATATATACACCACACAATGCGAAACACATGTACAGTGTCCGTGTTGCCATATCTGTATACCGTGTCATGATGTATTTGTGCGTGTAAGTGATGGATCATCCAAACGAAAGATGAATATACATCAAGAAGATGTTGAAAACTATCGAAGGTTTTAGATTAATGAAACCAACATAGTGTTAAACAAGTTATGATAATTTAGGGTTCTAAGGATTGGGTGATGAAAGAGGTGTACCAAGTTATATCCATCAATGTGCTGATAGAGTTCAAAGAAGACGTATCATGCGAATGCTACAAACTATTAAAAGAATTTTGTTTTCAACTCAACATCCTAGCAAACAAGCATGAATAGCAAACAAGCAATATTCCATAATCATATTGACTATAAATGACAACTTCAACTATTCATTACTTACCTCAATCATCAAATAGGTAAGGGAACCTTTCTCGCATCTTATCTAAATTTGATCAATTCGTGTATCCAAAAAAAAAAATGGTATGAAGTGAATCTTCCGTTCTCTCCATATATACAATTATGATATAGAAAATCTTTTGCTAAAGGATGCACTACAACATTAGTAACTCTTGCAGATTGATGCTCCTTAAAATAATATGTTCTAACATCCATGCACAAAAATTCTCCAATTCAGCAAGTATACTATCTTCTGAACATCTCCTTCGTATGTTCCCAATTCCTCTTGACTCGGAGAATCTAAGGATCAACAATCACTCACATAAAGAAAGTTTGTGGTGGAAGCAACCAAGGTGTATATTGTCCGACCCAACCTCAGATTCTTTCTTTGCGACCTATTTGATATTTAGCATAGCTTACAGTATCGACATATACCAATTCGATACGGTCAATACCGATAGGTTTGACATGTCCCGATCCGATACATATCAGATACTGGCCGATATCGAAATTGAGGATCTCTTTCTCGGTTAACTCGGCAAAAAAAAGGGTTAATCAACAAGGGTGTAAAAGCAGGACCGGCCCTGAGGGTTGGGTTGCCTTAGCCAGAGCTAATTTTAGTTGCCCTTCATCCTTACTGAAAAAATATAGGTTTAAGTTGGGACCAGTCCTAAGAAAACCAAATGATCTTGGAGTTTCCCTATGGAGGGGGATTTCCCAAGCCCCGAGGTCTTATCAGGCTTACCCCTAGGCCGACCCTGTGTAAAAGCATAGTAAGATTGAAAAAACATGTAAAAGAAGAAAACTTATACATTGCATGTAAACCAATTGGTAAATGTGACTATTATTTCATTCAATTCCAAAACTACTAAGAAATAACAATAAAAATACTTAAACCGTCGATACTATCGATACCGCCGATACCAGTACTCATAGGAATGATCCGATACCGATACTCCAAACCTGGGTATTTAGTTGGTATTCTGAGATGGAAAGAGGTCGAAATCCTTCCAATTCATCAATATATATATATATATATATATATCATGAACATAGGAAACAACGATTAATTTCCCACACATTTGAACTTATTCTTACAGTACTACTATTCTAGGTATACTTGATAAGCCAAATATTAGACACTGGTGACTGGACATATAAATTAGGAATTTATATGGTTGTCATCGCTGCTACAAAATTTTCCGGCCACTAAAATTTTGGCAAAAAATTATAATAAATAAAAAAGTAAAAAAATCAAAAATTCCATAGGGACAAATTGGGCCCTCCTTCCTCGGCGGCAGGCATATGATCATTGGAAGCCGTGGGGTGGAAAAAATTGTAGCCGAAATCCGCCGCGGTATCCGTGATGAGGTCCAGGAAGGACCAGTCCATCGTGCTGAGGTCCTCGGCCACCGTGAGCCCGTCGGACGAGGCAGGCGAGAACGCCGCGGGGGGCTCGGAAGGGAGCACGGCCGGGTAGGAGTGGGCGTGGCGGGCGGCGGCGGCCTGGATCTGCTGGTGGCTGAGGGGCCGGCCGCAGGGGAGGTCGGGAAGGTCGTCGGGGAAGTTGAGACCGGCCCTCCTGCCGCGGAGGCAGAAGGCGGCGGCGTCGAAGGCCCTCGCCGCCTTCTCCGGGGAGTCGTAGGAACCGAGCCAGATGCGGTCGCGGCTGTTCGGGAGCCTCACTTCCGACACCCACTTCCCCCACTTCCTCCTCCGAACCCCCTTGAACTTCGCTTCGTTATGATTATGCCCCCCGCCGCCGCTGCCGCTGCTGCTAGTTCCGGCCGACGGAGACGGCTTCTTCATTGTCTGACACGTGGCGGCTGCTCCGGTGAGTTGGTTGGTTGGTTGAGTGAAGTGTACTGCTGTAATAGGTGCTGTGTTAGGAGCGAAGTGGTTCCGTTTCTTTATATACGGCTTGTGTCGGGACGGATGGGGAAGCCGCGTAGGGACAGAGGCGAATTAGAGCACGTGGGGGAATTTGGGATTAGATACCACTCGCATCCTTTTGTTTGTCGCCACGTGTAGTTTTTACTCGGGATTTTGGGGGTACGTGGCTGCTAGACGGTTAGGGTTGCGCTGGGATTTGCTGCTATCCCCACGCGAGGTGGGATTAACGACCCACGTGGGCTGGGGGTGATAAAAACGTGGTAGCTTTCATACACGCAGGAAAGTACACTGCCACTCGGATGTGCGTGGGGAAAGGCCTTTTCTTCGTAGTTTCCATCTGTATTTGCACGCGACTAATGGCGGCATGAGTGCCTGACATGTGGGCCATGGGCGGGGCCCACACACGGCGGGGGCCGCGTTTTTTTTTTTTTTTTTTTTTTTCCTTTTTCTTGGTAGTTTCCATCTGGATCTGCTCTCGCGACTAGTGGCGGCAAGGGGGTGCCTGACAGGTGGGCCATGGCGGGGCCCACGCACTGCACAGTTATCGATTCCTCTGGCCTACCTGGAGCAGTGTGATATGGATTCAGTTCACCTACACTAAATGCAATAGGATGATGACATATGGACTTTTTAGTAACATTTAGATCCTTCACTTTTTAGTAAATTGCAATCAAACATCACATGCATGTAACCCAATGGTTGATATTCGATGTGTTTGAAAAGTATAGAAACTCATGAGTTCATCATGTATGGATTCTGTCGAAAAAGTGGGCGCCACGTCTGATATCTGACGTGGACAGAAAGATATTTTTGATGTTCGATGTGCTCGTCCCAATTAGGGACCATATGAATGGACTTGCTACTTATGGTTGTAGAATGACTTGGGTTTAATGTGAGCGTTCAAGTGGGCGGATAAGAAAGAAAGATTTGAAAAGTGAGTCTTCCTTATCCTTCTTTTAACTAATTATTTAAAAAAAAAATCTTGAGTTTTTTTTTAATACATGGATTTCATATATGAAGTTTTTCTCTTTTCATAAAATTATATTTCTTTAATTTTTTTTTCCCTCAATTTTTGGGTCTTTTTGTTAAAAAAGACAAGATCGACTCCCAGCTCATGGGAAAGTGAGACAAACTTCAAAAATGGCCCTCCCTCCTATACATAATGTAAAAAAAAAAAAAAAAGAAACTAAAATAAAAATATTGTTGCCACCAATAATTGAATTAAGGACCTCTAGCTCGTATAAATTTAACATGATAACCACTACACTATAACTATTTTGTGTTAAAAATAACCCACGGTATATACTAGTTCTATTTTAGATAAAACTATATTAGTGTTCTCTTTAGTCTTTGGGTCATGGATCACTGTTCATCCTATCTTGTTCCAGGACCGCCTCTAAAAAAAGAGAATTAGTATATGATTGATATTAGACCTACTACTTTAGGAAGTACGGACATCACAAAATTGAGGACCTGGGACATTTGTCCAAACCGCCCCTTCTTTTTAACAGGCCTGGTGAGAATCTCCCCACATTAGGTAAAAAGAGGTAGGAAAAAAATAGAATTTTTTTGTTTAAGGGTACAAAGATTAAGATCTAATTAGACTTTGGGTACTCAGTTTGTGCATTTTAGACTTTAGATACTCAAAAAATTTTAGTGACACATTTTAGTGACGAATTAGACTTTCAGTGACAAAATTGGTCTTTTAATGACGAAAATTAGTGACAAAAATGTGTCGCTAAAAAATTTTGCATACCCAAAGTTTAAAACGAAAAAATAGAGTACCCAAAATCTAATATAAACCTAAACCTGCTACCCTTATACAAAATATAACAATGACCAAGAGAAGATTAAAGCGCATGTACGTCACAAAACAATGAAATTGTTTTTTTTTATAGAGTGAGAAGAGTCGTAATGTTGTAGAAAGAAGAACAAAAAGGTTTTTGAGCAACATTTTTTTCTTAACTTTTACTATTTAACGTCTTTTGCTATAAAACCATTCCTTAATAATTGAGCACGTCGATAAAACATTTGAACCGATTATTGCATAGATAAAAAAAAATTTGAACCTAAATATGCCACAAAATATACAAGGATTATGTAAAACAATCTAACCCGTGAACAAAACAAGATCACTATTACAAGAAGGTAGATTTACTGCAGTCTGCAGTCTGCAACATCATGACCCACACAATGCGAGAGAAAACACAAACATTCAATAGATTTCCTTAAATTACACCCATCGTTGGAGGAGATATTAAAACATTTTTCTATTATCGTTGTCTTAATTACATTAGGGACAAGCATTAAGTACATATCTTTTTACGCTATGTCACGCCCCAGTCCCAAAATGCCGAGGGACTGGAGATGCGTGGCAATGGCCAGCAGCACGCACCGATGGATAACCCAATTTAATGGAATCATCAGGGCGTACTTAAGCTGTAAATAAGGTCTACTACAACAAGTCACACTAATCTCATCCATAAAGATAAAGAAATAAACTGCATAATCAAAAGGAAATAAGTAGCAACAACATCACAGCAAGTCAGTCGGAGGAACAATCCGACTATAGTCTGAATAAGCTGGCTCTATAGGCCAGGAACAAAAGATATAAACATGAAATAAATAAATGAGTACTGGGACAGGCACTCAAGAGAAGTCCTCGGCAGTCACCTCGTCTTCAGTGTTCGGTTCAGCTCCAGCAATAGCTTCAGCTCCGGTCCCGTATACCTCGGGATACTGCTCCTCAGCTAAACCTGGAGACATAATCCATTCCAGGTCCTCAGTGGACATAGCAAGGCACAAAATAAAATAAGCCAAATAAAAGTAGTGCAATTAAATTAAATAAAACAGCAGGGTAAACTATGTAACCATCTATGTGATATGCAAATGAGAGCAACACTAGTACTCAGGCTGAGACCGCTACAAGCTCTGTGTCGGTGAGCCGGTAGCAGTAATAACACGTAAAGGGTCTAGCTCTGCTGGAGAGTCTACAACCTCACAATAATAGTAGATATATATATAGAACAGCCTGTAGCCTGTGTGTCTCTCCCCACCCAATATAATCACGCAAGCCATGACCATAACGTCTCATGTCCATGTCAGCGGGATTATGACTAATGCAACAAGTCATACTGTCTATAAATAACTGTCTCTGTCAAGTCCTGTATCCTATTCAGAATCACCATGAATACCTCAGGAAGATTCTGTCCATGATAGTGTCAAGTGTCCTGGGTTGTAGGGTACTTGATAGGTCAAGTACAAAGTAAGGGGATCGTAAATCTATCTCTAAATGATGAACCCAACACCGCGTACGGTGTCGGCACCCGACTATGATCGGACACTAGGTACGTCATACGTTCCCTAGGTTAAGCAGTTTAAATCGGTTTATATGAATTTGCACAAGAAATCCAGCAGAGTATTTTTACAGAAAATATGAAAATAATGACTGCAAGTTTGGTAAGGTGCACTTGCCTGATATTTGAATTCCACTTAGGTCCTGGTTTCGGAAATTTCCAGAGATGTCTCCGAAAGCTGAAATAAACAGTACCATCATGCTCAGAAGGTCTCAAACAGCTAGGATCGCCTATCCTTGGGTCCAATTTGGAGACAAGGGCAAAAACGGCAATTTCGGCCCAAAACGGGGTCCACCGGTGGGCCCGCTTTGCACCGAAAAATGTGTCAGGGTCAACGGTCTCCAAATTCACCAAACTTAGTGTCAACAGGTCAGGAACGCTGATACGAACCCAACGGAACTTTCAGATTTGAATTCCGATGAGCCGATCACGAAATCGTCCGTCGAGCGGGGCCTATGGGGCCCACGACACGCGATTTCGTCAACGTTCTCAGAATCGGACTAAACTTGACCCACAGGACCAGCGTATCGCTATGAGTCCGATGGCACAAGTTTCGTCTCGATCTGACGTGTGTGCACGAAGTTAGGGTAAATTGCAGAAAAGGCGGATACGGGGCGATGTCCGCGGATACGCGTTGATTCCGGTGTAGACGCACACCCGAATCAGCTTTCGCAAAATCCCACACGTCCGTATCAACGACGCGCACATATCTGTGAAGACCGCGTGCGACCAAGTCATCCCGTTTGGCGGGGCACACTCAGTTTCGGGGTGAAACAGGGTCTGGTTTTTCCTGTTTTTGGATCGCGGTGTGCGATCACCACAGGACGCGATGCCCCGAGCGGTTTATCCGGGCACCGAGAGGGTTATACAGGCTTTGCGTAGAAATTTACGGAATCGAATTCCGAGCTACGAGGAGGAAATTAGGAGTACCTGAACAGGGCCTTGCAAACGGGTTTTCTCGTGTCCTCGTGTCAATTTGACACTGTGTCCGACACGAAGGGCCGTGTCCGGCTAGGGTTCTGGGCTGTGTCCGCGTGTCCGGAGCTGCGCTGGACGGTTTCGACCGAGCCTCGCTGGGGAAGGGCGGCTCAGGGCGGCGGAGATGGGCCCGGGGGGGGGGGGGAACGGCGGTGCGTGCTGCTCCGGGCGGAGGGGAGAACAGCCGGCGCGGGGAGAGAGAGGAGGAGGAGGGGGTTCTGGAGAGGGCTGGCCGGCGTCAGCGCTGGAGGAGCTGGGTGGGAGGAGGACGGCGCAGGGGCGGTGGTTCGGCGGAGGCAGCGGCTAGGGGAGGGGATCGGCCTAGGGTTCCGGCGAGGGGTCAGTTTGGGGAAGATGAGGGAGGAGGAGGAGGTCGGGGTATTTATAGGGGGCTGGGGCGAGGGTGAGGCCGAGGCTCCGGGGCGACGTGGGCCGAGGGTTGCGGAGGGGGAGGCGAGGTGGCCGGCCGAAAAATGCGGCGGCGGCGGAGAGATCGGGGAGAGGGAGACGTGGGGTTGGGGGTGACCGGGGATCCGGGTCGGGTCGGGCGCGGATCCGGGTCTGGCCGACCCGCCCGACCAGCTAAGGCGACCGGACCTGGGTTGGGTGCTAACGGGCTCGGCCCACTGGGCCGGGCCGGGCCCAAACTAAAAACAGAAATAAAAAAAAATAATAATAATAATTATAAAACAGTAATTAATTAATTTAATTATAAAAATAGTTTTTAGGCTTTTAAAAATAGGTCTGAGGCCCAATAAAATCCCAGAAAATTACCCTAAGTCCGGTTTTCTATTTTACATCATAAAATCATATTTTTATTTCATTTTAATGTTAGTTATTGGCATTTAAAAATTACAAACTCATCACAGGACTTGTGTAAATTACTGAAAATTGCATATTAATTCCCTAAAAATTGATTTTAAAATATCTGAAAAATTTTGGGTGTTTACACGCTAGTTGTGGATGCATGAGATTACTAGGCATATGTACATGAGGAGGTTACATGATATATGTTTGCTGATGATATTATGTTGATAGATGAGACTAGAGAATGATTAGATGCTAAAATAAAAGTGTGGATAAAAACTTTGGAATCTATGTGATTCAAAATTAACAGAACAAAAATAGAGTATATGAGATATAATTTCAACCAGGAAGCCAACAAAATATGAGGTAGGAGTACATATAGATGGATAACAGATACCTAGGAGTGATAATATTTGGTATTTATGATCAATCGATCATTATAACAGATAGATTAAGAATGATGACATGCGTAGAATTAACACATGATGATTGAATAAATGAGTGTTTCCGGAGTACTTTGTGATATGAAGATACTTTTGAATTTGAAAGAAAACAACATGTCCAGAAAAAAGTGTAACATAAATGAAAATGCGATGATGGATGAGTGACAATGCATTGAAAGATAAGCTAAGAAATAAGCGTATTCAAGAGAAGTTTAAGATAACATTAATTGGGGACAAGATAAAAAAAATGTCTAAGGTGGTTCGGACGTATCCAATGTAAATCAATAAATGCTCCAAACAAAAACAACGATAATATAGTGGTTAAATGAGCTAGTTGGAGTAGAGGGACATAAACAATCATGGATTAAGATTTTAAAAAAAATACTTTTGTTAGTGTTATAGAGGATATGACCCCTAATAGAGCCGAATGAAAAAATAAAATAAAATTTTAAATAGTGGATCCCAAATATTTGGGATAAATGTTGTTGTTCCTATATGGTTAATCCACCGAGTGTTAATATCTTTGATTTATCACATCCCTTCGTATATCGTCATTTAGGCTCTGTAGAAACCTTTGGCACCAGGCCTTTTCGTCTAGCCTTAAAGGAGCTGTCAAACTTAGCAAGCTTAGAGAATTCATGATCATAGTCATCCAATGACATGCTTAAGCACGACAAATTCGTTCTTTTTTGTTGACGAACTGCTCATGCGATATACTGCTCATGGAATGCTTGTTTGAACATCTCCCAAGTAATTTTTGTATTTCGGTTTGCGTCGTAGATCGCCTTCTTCTTCAAAGATGCGCACACTACCTTCTTGGACCCTTGAATACCGATAAGCTTCAACTCTTCGATTGTGGCAATCCAGTCCATAACTTGATTGGTTTGACTCTGCCAGTGAAATTCGGGAAGATTCATCTTTTTGAATTCATTGGCCTTTAAAGTTGACTTCTTGGTTGTCGACTGGGCTTTTTTGCTTCCTTAGCCACAATCTCTTGAGTCGCGTCCAATTCGGTAGAGTTGTTATTGACAACCAAGGTATTGACTATCGGGGTTAGATTATCTATCTTTTTTTGTTGTGCTTCAAACTACGTCTGCATCAACTGTTATTGAGCTCCAGCCTATCGTTGATGGGCTTCATTCTGCTTCTGCTGCGCCTTCATCATGTGCATCATTCTTTTCATTGAGTCGGATGAGTCTAGTACACTCGAGCCACTCATATTGTTCGTTTTTACCATCCCTACAAAAGAAAGTAATTTCCGTTAGTATTCATAAAATATTTACAGATTTACTGTATGGAACCATTATTTCATGCAGCGCACAAAAAATCGCTTTATCTTTTGGCTAATTTAATTCTAAATGTAAATTGATTTACTGTATGGAACTATTATTTCATGCAAAGCACAATAAAGATTGTTTTACTGTATGAAACTATTATTTCATTTCTAAATGTAGTTTCACAGCTTTACTCTTTTAGCAATTTTAATCGTTTGTCTTTTTGTGGTAAAATTGTTATATATATACAGTAATTGTGTTACATACTCCTGGTCCGAAGGTCTACAAACTCGGTCCGAAGGCCCACCACATCCCGACCCGAAGGCCCCACACATCTCGGCCCGTAGGCCACATATATATATATATATATATATATATATATATATATATATATATATATATAAACACTACAAAAGTTACTCAAAGCTGCCAAAAAAAGTTTTTACAAGTTTGCCACACAAAAAATTGCTAGGGGTTGCCCACTACATAATATAAAAGTCAACATTTTTTTTTCCATCTTCTTCCCCTTCCTCTCCCAAATTTCCAATATTATTCTAAATCTATGTTCATGCCTAAAGTTCGAACCCATTTTAGGTTTTCGAATTTCGAAAATTCGTCTATAGTCGCGACAGTGATGGACTGTCAAAAAATTTGGCAGTCCTGTTTATAGTCAAGACTGTCAAAAAAGTTGACAATCCTTTCAACTTGTATGATTGTTAAAAAATTTGACAGTCCTACAAAAATATGTTGTCCAATGAACAACATATTTTATTTAGGACTGCCAAAATCTTTGACAGTCATACCAAGTGGAAGGACTGTCAAAAAATTTGAGTGTTCCTAATAAAACATGCTGCTCATTGAACAACATATTTTTTTAGGACTGTCAAATTTTTTTACAGTCTTTCCAATTGGTATGACTGTCAAAATTTTTGACAGTCCTACAAATTGGAAGGAGTATCAAAAATTTTGACAGTCCGAAACTTCATTGCTGGGATTGGAAGTTTCATGATGTTTAATTCCTGCAGGGTTCGAAACAGCAACTGCTGCTTGTTGCGGCAACGATGGACGATTCACTTTATAGTTCTGTGCGGCATCCTATGTGCAACAAATTATTGTAACAACTATATATATAATCTAAAAACCATCATAGTAGTTTACTTACCTGTGGTCTCAGAAACTTTTAGGCAAGAAAGAACATGACAGAATGAACTTGAATAATGAACATGACAACATATACAAAAAACTTTCCTCCCTGCGGCTAGGTTTCCTCCATGTGACTATGTCATAGGCGCTAGGGTTTCCTCTTCTCTGTGAAGTCTCTTGTCTTATTTTTTTTCTCCTTATCGATTACTTTCTGTTGTTTTCCTCCTTACTAGGTTGCACTTTGCTACGACCTCTGTTTCTCTCCAAGAGGGTCTCCTAGGCGCATATTAGGATCGGCTCTTTTCAGGATTTGGGATCTAGGTTTGTGGTTGGGTGTGATCACATGGCCAAGGAGTTGGAGTACTTATGGGATAGATTTAAACTATCCGAGATCGAAGAAGGGAAAGTTGATCTTGAAAACACGATTGGAGATGAAGGAAAAGTTTTCTTTATCGTCGCGAAAGTGTTAACGGATCGACCATTCAATATAATGAATATGCAGAAGGCGCTCCTCAGTGCATGGAAACCAACACAAGGATTCACGATCAAAGAGGCGAATGATGGGCGGCTGGTCTTTCACTTCAAATCTAAATATGATGTTCGCATAATGTTGAATAATAGTCCGTGGCATTTCGACAAACGGCTGATAGTGTTAAAGGAAATCAGCGGAGATGAACAACCAGGAAAGGGAACCCTCAATATGGTCTCGTTCTGGGTACGGATACACAATCTACCTCTGAATAGGCAGCCAATGGAAGCAGTACAAAAAGTGGCTAGCAAGGCGGAAAGAATTATTGAGGTGGAGAAGACAAAAGGCGTTTCCTTCCAGTCGTATGTTCAGGTTCATGTGATGGTCAATGTCGATAACCCGTTAGTAAGGTGGACATACATAATCAATGGGAATGAAGAAAGGTCGTGGGTCTATTTCAGATATGAAAGACTGTCGAACTTCTGTTTTCAATGTGGTTGCTTTGAGCATAATTATGAGGACTGCGATGAAGTAGGGGAGGGGGTGTGTATTAATGAATGGCCATTCGATCCCTCTATAAAAGCTTCACCTGTAAGAAACCGCACCCACTATCAACACAAGGAGGAAAGTGATAGGGGGGGGGATACTCGGTTCTTCTCCTTTAAGGCCTTAGGGGTCGGTGCGCAGGAACCTTCCACTGAGCAGTAATGACTCAGAAAGGAACAGGGTGCAGGGGTTAGCTCAAAGGGAAGGAACATGCTCAGAGTCGTCAACCGGGGAAGCGAGGGGCCTTTCACCAATTGGGAGGAGAATGCCCGATAAAGAACTGGGAGAGGAATGATATAACCAAGCAGATGCAATGAACAATGGGACTGATGCTAAGCAGGAAATAATAGTAGATCGTACCTTATTCGAAGTCCCAGTCCATCAGGACAATATGGGGCACGGGTCTTTCCAGGAGGGATGGGGTAATAATGCTAAACGAAGAGTGGGGAAGAAAGGTGTCACGTCCCGATTCCGTGGAATCGTAGGGGCGTCCCCCGAGCGTGACCGCCGTGCGGGCCTGGGATTGCGTCCGCACAAGGCTAGAGTATTTTGCATAACGAGCACATATTCATAGTACGCAGATAAATTGAAGCACATATTTGAAACATGAAAAAGTTCTTTTTTATTGATAATGAACATCTATTACAAACTCTTGAACGAGTCAGCTAAAATGCCGCACGGGCTTACAAAAGTGTTGACACAAACTGAGATGGCAGTCCTCTACATTATATCCCTTTACTAAACTTCAAAATGATAAAGACCTCCGGATGGGATGACGGCCTTCCCTCTTAGCTGCATTGTGTTTGGGTTGCTAGCTCCTTTCTTCAAGTACTTCAAAATGTGGCATGATCAGGATGCGCCTACAGCTGGACTGGATCGGGAAGACGACTTCGGCTCCTCGCTCGGTTCACCTTAGTGCGGAGAACCTGTTTCAACGAGGTTCAGTACATCGAAATGTACTGGTGAAGGCGAGCTAACCCAACTATACCAATCAACACGTTGTTTATATGAAGCATGCATATTATTTGTGGTCTTTCTATCTTACCTTAGTTTATTTACAAGTAAGCAGCATATATAATTTACTGAAATAAACTTGCCACCGTTCGGTGGCTTTTACCTGTCCGTCTAAACCACCTGCACAATACTTACCATGCCTTCCCTGCCACGAAGACACAAGTTAGTTTGCAACAGGTTTTTAATACACACGAGGATCACTGGCTTGATGCCATAATGGACTAGTCAAGGACAAGGATAGCATGCAACGAGAACACACGATGCGTTGTAAGCCATCCAGTCCGCACACGATGACTACACACGAAGTTCCGCCCGGATCAGATCGGTGCCAGTGCCCCAACGACCGTCCGCAGAACTTATACCCTTGTGCACAAGTTATCCATGATCGAACACGATTATTAAGTTAACAATTCATGCAGTTGAGGCAACACGAGTACACGACAAGCAGTATTGCATGATTCATTTTGCATAGCCTCCCTGAACAATTATGCGCATACACGGTGTATTCCATACTTAGCACAATTCATAGAAGAAAATTCTAACTAAAAAATGAAGCATGTATAGAACATTTGAAACACGCTAGCATACAATAAGATAACAGTTCACATGTTTGATTGACAAGCATAATATCCAAGTCTATTCCTTTTTTATCTTGACATCTTTTAGTTATTACTTGGTATCGTCTGATCGGGGCAAACAAGGATGCAAGATTTATTAGGTGTGAAGACTTGGAAGAAGGGCTAGCTAATCGGGATGGTAGCCACTCACGTAGTTGGTTGGAAGGGAGAAGGAAAGAGGCGCTTCAAGACTCCGCTCATAAGCCACCTACTGCTCGTTCACCTGCATCCGCGAACAGCTGATTTAATACCTCTTTCTCTCTTTCCATACTCGGAATGAAGTGCAGTCCAATGAACGAAAATAATAAAATCTATCGAAACCGTTCAAGAAAACCCAAGCAAATCCGAAAACTAACTCAAAGCACGAAAACAACAAGCGATATCGAAATCCGAGGTAACAAAGATACAGCGAAGAGGTCCCTCCCGACTCTGCCGCTAAGTCGATCCCAGGGGCACGGTACACTGAATATGGAAATCGATTCCGAAGAAGCAAATCCATAACAAGGACGAGTTCGTGTTTCAATCTATCCCGATCGAACGATATCATCTTGTATTTCTTAGTCGCGCTCCCCGAATAGGAGGAACGGGATGCCACAAAAGGAATGCAACCAATTAAAATCAATAGCAGAAAGAAGGGGAAGGGAACTGAGGTTGACAAGAGTGAAGCGTGTCGGGGGGGAAGTGGAAGAGGATAGAAGGTAAGGATATGACGAGGCAGGGTGCTAAGATAAAGTATGCAAGCAACAAAAGGAACGTAAGTGATGGAGCTGGGGTTTCTTTGGATATCCAAGATTCACAATTCCAGAAACGAGCAAGATATGCAAATGCAGAGGCGGAGGCTGCAGAGCAGCTCCACCTAGAACCATGAGTTGCCTCAATTGGAATGTTCAAGGGCTGGGCAACCCTTGGACATGTAGGGGGTTAATGACCTACATTAGTGAATATTGTCCGAGTGTTGTGTTTCGGATGGAAACACGACTTATGGATAGTGAATTCCATTTCATTAAGAACGGATTTTAATTTTTCAAATTCTTGATAGTTAATCTGGTAGGAAGAGCAGGGGGGCTTTGTTTGATATAGCGGGATGGAGTGGATGTCAGCATTATCTCATCGAGCAGGAACCACATAGAGTTTAATGTCGAAGGGAGAGAGTTTGGAGGGATTGATTGGCATGGTTCGGGAGTTTATGGATGGCCAAGAAGAGAGGACAAAGACAAAATGTGGCAAGTGATCAGGTCGCTAGGCACAAACTCAGAAATTCCATGGTTTTGTTTTGGAGACTTTAATGAGCTGCTATAGGCCAAGGAGAATGAGGGAGGACGAATAAGTCAGAAAGGCAGATGAAGGGATTTAAGGAGGTTATAGAAGAGACGGGGCAGAGTGATTTTGGCTTTGTGGGTTTCCCCTTCACATAGTGTAATAGTCGGGCGAAAGAAGATAATGTTCGGCAATGCCTGGACCTGTTCCTAGAGACTCAAGGGTGTTACCTAGCTTGGCCTAGCCTTGAGGTTAAGCACCTACCCAAAGTTCACTCAGATCATCATCCAATATTGTTAACCATGCTGCTAGGTGTATCATCAAGGAAGAAGATAAGCAGACCTTTTCGGTTTGAACCCCTATGGGCGAGGGATGCGGAGTGCGGAGAAGTAATAGAGCAGTCATGGGGCCAAGGAAGAGATCAGGGGGATGCTTCTCTGTAAAACCCCCTTCCTAGAAATCGTATATACCCTTTATTTATTAATTATTAATTAAATTGTAGTAATTAGGTCTAAATAGGAGAAATAGATTTTTAATAATTTTTTATGTTAGGTGTTCGGGCACTTAGAGGACTTATGTGACCATCAGAATTTTTTTGGAATTTATTCTATGTAGGAGACCCCTTGAGCAGTTGCTAGCTTAATAGTGTACATTATTATAATCTAGAATTTTCCTATGAGTATATATATTATATATATATACAAATATATATATATGCATATATTACTAGGAAAAGAAAAGATAAGAAAGTAAAAGAATTAATAAGAAAGTAACTATTCATAATAATATAATAATAATAACTACTATTACTATACTTAAACCCTCCTTAAGAAGTTGCTATTCCCATTCTTAGCTGCTTGCAACTTACTGTGACCCGCCTATTGTTTTAGCAAGCAGCAACTTGCTTGCTCCCAACAGCCCGCCCACTTCGGCCTATTAATTCCCAGGGACCCGAACCCCCTCTCGGCCGCAAAACATCCGCTCCCTCTCTCTTCCTATCTTAATATATATATATATATATATATATATATATATATATATATATATATATATATATATATATATATATATATATATATATATATATATATTTCTCTCTCAAACCCTAACCCAAATTTTCAGACCTCCTCTTCCCATCTAGAGCCGTCACCGCAGCCAGAGAAGCCCCACCAAGCCATCCAACCATTCCGTCGACTCCGACCTCGCGCCCTGCAGAATCCCACTCGAAGCACCTTCGCTCCGGAGTGATTTTCCGTTGACTCGCTCAACCAAACGCTGTTCCGTCTTCATAGGTATGATCACCCCTCAACCCTCTTCCATAGTTGTTTTATAGCCAATCTCGAAAAACGTGTACCCCTAGGTGAAAAACAGCGTCCAAGTCAGCACGAGCAGACAGAATTCTGGAATCGCAGAATTCCAGAATGACCACCCATATTGCCGAGTTTGTATCTCCCACCACAGAGATCCAAATTCGGTGATTCTTTTTTATACCTCTAGAATACCTGACCTAGTTTATTTTCTGTTAAATAACCCTATGCTATTAGTTGCTGTGGACATAATTATATTCGTCACAAAACTGCGCGCACCCACATTTTCCAGTTTTCTAAAAGTTGGAAAACGGAGCGCGCCCCGCCAAACGGGATCGCCCCACCGTGTACCAAGTATACCGCATGGTGCACGCAACGTAACCGGACACGTAAAAATTTGTGGAGACTGATTCGGACGCGTGTGCGCGCCGGAATCAGGCCGTATCCGCGGACACATTTCGTGTCGTAACTTTTGTGGAACTCGTACGTATTTTGTGCACGCTTGTCAGATTGCGACGAAACTTGCGCCACTGGACTCGTGGTAACGCGCTGGTCCTGTGATCTAAATTTCACGCGATTCTGAGACGGTTGACCAAATCGCCAATTGGCGGGCCCCATAGTTGACTTTTTGGACAAAATTCTGTTCGGTCCATCGGAATCCACATTTGGACATACCGTTGGGTTCGTATTGACACACCATTATCTAGTTGTATTAGAATTCTAACCGGAGGAGGAGTTGTACCAGTTAGTCGAGTTTGTAGAACGGGTCCTATAGTGATACGTGGCAGAGATATGAACGCCCAACTCTAGTCCTTCCTATGCCATCTTTTGATATTGTGCTTGGAATGGACTGGCTAAGCAAGTACCATGCTTTCTTCGATTGCTTTGGAGGAAGCATTCTTTTTAAGGTACCAGGCCAGCCTGAACTTGAGTTTGCCCAAGGATCCACAAAAATCCTTGATGGTATGCAGCTCGCAATGGACGATGTTGTCTATCATCCCATTATTTTAGAATTTCAAGACGTCTTTCCAGAGGATTTGTCAGGACTACCCCCAGACAGAGACGTAGAGTTTTCAATTGAACTAGCACCCGGAGCAGCACCCATAGCATCACATGTTTACAGACTGGCGAAGAAGGAGATGGACGAGCTGAAGGCACAGTTAAAAGAGCTAGAGGAGAAAGGTTTCATCCGACCGAGTGCATCACCCTGGGGAGCACCAGTGTTGTTTGTACCGAAGAAGGATGGGTCAGTGCGTATGTGCATTGACTACAGAGCCTTGAATGCAGTAACAGTGAAGAACAAATATCCATTGCCACTCATTGATGACCTGTTTGATCAACTCAGTGGAGCTAAGGTATTCTCGAAGATAGATCTGAGATCGGGATATCACCAAGTGAAGGTACGGAAGCAGGACATTTCGAAGACCGCATTCAGAACAAGATATGGACACTACGAGTTTTTGGTCATGCCATTTGGATTGACCAATGCTCCAGCGATCTTCATGGACTTGATGAATCGAGTCTTCCACCAGTACTTGGACCAGTTCGTGGTCGTCTTCATAGATGATATACTTGTCTATTCGAAGAGCCGCGAGGAGCACGAGGAGCACCTGCAGATTGTTCTAGAGACTTTGAGGAGAGAGCAGTTATATGCTAAACTCAGCAAATGTGAGTTCTTCTTGGACAGAGTTTTATTTCTTGGACATGTTGTTACAGGAGATGGTATTTCTGTTGATCCAGAGAAGATCTCAGCAGTTGAGACATGGCCTGTTCCTAAATCAGCAGCAGAGGTGAGGAGTTTCCTTGGACTTGCGGGATATTACCGACGGTTCATGGAAAACTTCTCAAGGATAGCGGCACCTATGACTCATCTGACTTGTAAGGATCAAGAATTTATATGGACTGACGAGTGTCAAGCAGCCTTTGAAGAGTTGAAGAAGCGACTGACTACAGCACCAGTATTGGCGATTCCGTCAGGATCAGGAGGTTACGTGATCTACAGTGACGCATCAGGAAAAGGCTTGGGATGCGTATTGATGCAGCATGGCAAGGTGATTGCATATGCATCTAGGCAGTTACGAGTACATGAGAAGAATTATCCGACTCATGACTTGGAACTTGCAGCCGTTGTATTTGCTCTGAAGCTATGGAGACATTACTTATATGGGGAACGAGTGGAAATCTATACAGACCACAAAAGCTTCAAGTACGTCTTCACGCAGAAGGAGTTAAATATGAGGCAACGTCGATGGCTCGAGTTGATGAAAGATTTCGAGATAGAGCTACATTATCATCCAGGCAAGGCCAACGTGGTAGCAGACGCGTTAAGCCGGAAGCCAGCAGCTTACTTCTTGACAGCACAGAGGGAACTTTTGGAGGACTTGCAAGAGCTTGGCATTGAAGTGATATTACCCGGAGCAGATGGGATACTAGCCAACTTACAAGTTCAATCATCATTGGTAGAGAGGATTAAGGCAGCTTTGCCTACATATGCCAGATTCAGGAGACTGAAGGAAAGGACAGAGGCCGGAGAGCAGACAGGATTGCACTGTAAATACCCTATTTTTTCAGATAATTTTTTTAAAATTTTTCCGGATGTTTTCGGGATTTTGGATGAAGAACCGAGGTGTTTATGAGTTAAAGAATTTTACGGGCAGTTTATGGGTGTTAAAATATTCTGGAAGTAAAAATTTATTGTGTATAATGGAGAACCGGACGCATGGCATTTTTTGGTGAATTTATTGGACACCGGAGCAGCGAAACGAGGACCAAAAGCTATAGGATTGTGAACCGAACCCAACGAAGCCCGAACCAAACCAACCCGACCCGAGAACCCGATAGAAACCCTAATTCCCAACTGAATAGTGTTTCCGACGGCGGCGCGACTATTTAAGTCATCTCGGACTTCGCGTAGCCGCAGCCGCCTTCCTCGATATACGTGCCCGAGCAGCGCCGCCTTCTCCAGATTTCGGTCGCCTCGACGAAACCCTAGCTTCACCGGACCACCCACCTCTTTCGTCGACCTCGACAGCCCGTTACCAACGCCTTAGCCGTCCGCCCCACGGGAACCCTAGCTTTCCCGCACCCTCGAATCCACCTCCCTACCGTTCCCGACTGCCTCGCCGTCCCTATCCCCGCCTCGGCTTCCGTGCCACGCCGACCGCCACCAGTTTTCCCTACCATCTCGAGCAACCTCGTCGACCTCCATCACAGAGCAACCTCCCCCGCGTCTCCTCCTCCGCCGCTCTCCGGCGTCGACTTCCCCAACCAAGACCCCGACATCCCCATCATCTCCCTCCGCCGTGCTTTTCCCTAGACCCGCCGGCCGCCGTTAGAGATCCGGTCGTCGAGCCCTAGCCGACCACGAGGCTGACCCCCGGCGAAGCCCTCCAGATCAGGACCTTAGTCTGGACTCGCAGCAGACACGCGGTACCAGCAACTCGAGACGCAGGACACGACGTGGACGTTTGGAGATGTGAAAAACAGAACTCACGGGGCCCCGAACAGGTACCGTTTTCTCCCTCATCGTAACTCCAAATTCGATTCCGTAAATTGCTACACGTAGACTGCATAACCCCCTCGGTGCCCGTGCAACTCGCTCGGTGCATCGCGTCCTGTGGTGATCGCACACCGCGATCCAAAAACAGGAAAAATAACGCTCTGTTTCACCCCGGAACTGAGTTCGCCCCGCCAATCGGGACGACTTGGTCGCACGCGATCTTTACCGAACTGTGCGCGACGTTGATACGGTCGTGTGAGATTTCGCAGAAGTCGATTCGGAGGTGTGTGCACCCCGGAATCAACGCGTATCCGCCGACGACACCCCGTATCCGTCCTTTCTGGAATACGCTGTAACTTTGTGTACACACGTCGGATCGAGACGAAACTTGTGCCATCGGATTCGTAGCAATACGCTGGTCCTGTGACCCAAGTTTGGTCCGATTCCGAGAACGTTGACAAAATCACGTATCGTGGGCCCCACAGGCTCCACTTGACGGGTGATTTTGAGATCGGCTCATCGGAATCCAATTCTGAAAGTTCCGTTGGGTTCGTGTCATTGTTCCTGACTTGTAAACACTGAGTTTGCGGAATTTGGAGACCTTTGACCCTGACACGCTTTTCGGTGCGAAGTGGCCCACATGGGGACCCCGCTTTAATCCGGAAATGACCTTTTTGCCCCTGTGTCCAAATTGGACGTAAGGACAGGCATTTCTAGCTATTTGACATCTTCTGAGACTAGTGGTGATGTTTATTACAGCTTTTGGAGTTGTACCTACCGGATCCATCGATACAGGGACAGTTGTTGGTATTCGGACATCAGGCAAGTGTACCTTGCCAAACTCTGCAGCTTAGTTATCTATTTTCCTTGCTTTATATATATATTACTGTACATGCTTAACCTAGGACCGTGTGACGTACTTAGCGTCCGATTATCAGTCGGGTGCCGACACTGTACGCAGTGTTGGGTACGGTCATCTAGAGATGGACATCCGTGACACTTTATATTCTCGTACTTGTCTTATCAAGTACCCTATGGCCCAGGACACTTGACACTATTCATGAGACAGGATTTTCCCGAGATATTCGTGGTGATTCTGTATAGGATACAGGACATGGACATTATATTCTTAGATACTTTATTGACTTGTGCATTAGTTATGATCGCGCTTGACATGGGCATGAGACGTTATGGTCATGATACGCGTGGTTACATTGGGTGGGGAGAGACACATATGCTACAGGCTGTTTACATATATATATCTTCTATTATTGAGAGGTCGTAGACTCTCGTAGCAGAGCTAGACCCACTACCGGTTATTACCGCTACCGGCTCCCCGACACAGAGCTTGTAGTAGCTCAGCCTGAGTTTTAGTGTTGCTCTCACTTGTATTTCACTTAGATTGGTTACATATTTACCCTATTGCTTCATTTAGTCATTTATTTGCTGCACTGTTTATTTATTCATTTTGGCATGAGCTTTCTTGTACCTTGCTATGTCCCCTGAGGACCTGGATCCGGATTTTGTCCCCAGGATTTGAGGACGAGATTTATCCCGAGGTATACGGGACCGGAGCAGGAGCTGATCCAGGAGCTGTACCGCCATCAGAGGACGAGGTCTTAGCTGAAGACTTCTCTTGAGCATCCATGATCACGCTCAGCTATTATTATTTATTCCAGTCATTTACTTTCTGGTCTGTTGAACCATTGTACTAGATATTT
Source organism: Iris macrosiphon (assembly GCA_036927795.1). Classification (NCBI taxonomy): domain Eukaryota; kingdom Viridiplantae; phylum Streptophyta; class Magnoliopsida; order Asparagales; family Iridaceae; genus Iris; species Iris macrosiphon. The sequence goes on from JAYESA010000006.1 coordinate 195,602,293, forward strand.
ATCGGATTGTTCCCCGGAGTACTTTGTGAGACTTGCTGATGATTTATATTTCTTCTTTTTCTGTGGATCATATTTTATATCTTGTGTGGATGAGATTAGTTGTGCCGTGATTGTCGTGGACTTGTTTTACAGCTTAAGTATGCCCTGATGGATCCATTATATTGAGTTGGTCCATTGGTGCGTACTGCTGGCCTTTGCCACGCGTCCGGTCCCACGGTATTTTGGGACTGGGGCGTGATATAGTTTTTGTGGTGGCCCATGCAGGTCTACGACTAAATTGTTCGGTTTCAACTTAGGGACCGAACCAGCCTGCCCTAAGGATAGGATAAGTTCTAGGTTCTCATCCATTATTTAACCATTGTTGAACTCTATATCGAACTCGAAATTTGTTACTTGAACTGCATCCTGTATTGATTCCTCTGAGCGTTCTTACAGTTTATATTTTGATTGCAGAGCAATGGATTCTGGGAACAGAGAGGATATTCCTTTGGATACGCCACACGATGCTGTGGTTACTTATGGAGACGGAGTGACACCAGGGGATGGAGGACAAGCATCGCAGAGTGATCAAACCGGTCAGCCTAATCCAAGGTTCCGGAGAGATGATATCCCACCTCCACCACAGTTCACTCCCCAGATGCCAGTATTCCCGCCAGGACAAGCCATGGACGGGCAACAGATATTCCAGATGATGTATGCTATGATGCAAGCACAGCAACAGATTCAGCAGGAGGCCCATCGGCAGGAGGCCGAGTATCTGAGGACCAGCCTGGTATCCGCATTGGAGCAGGCAAATCCCCCAACGAGGCGAACAGCGACGGGATCTATCACTGATTTCCGTCACCTCAAACCTCGCACATTTTCTGGTAAAGAAGGGCCAACGGAAGTTCATGAGTGGCTCACAAATATTCAGCATCAGTTGGAAGCCGCTGAACTTCCAAGAGAGAAGTGGATGACTGCAGTTAGAATGCAGTTAACTGATAATGCGCATCACTGGTGGCTAGCAGAAGAGAGGAGACTTGGACAGGACAGAGTCACATGGGAAGAGTTCTCTAGACTCTTCCAAGAGATGTACATCCCGGCAGTCGCACGGTCAGAGCTCAGAGACAGGTTCAACTGCCTTATCCAAGGCAGCATGTCAGTGGAGGAGTACAATGCGGAATTTATTCGCCTGAGTCACTTTGCCCCGACATTGATTTCAATGGAAGAAGAGAAAGCAGAAAAGTTCTTTGACGGCTTAAAGTTCGAGCTTCAGAGAGTGATTGGATCGGTAGCACCTACATCTTATACCGATGTCCTTGCAGCAGCCCGACGCTTGGAGCGCGTCACTAGAAGGGAGTCTACCCTGAAGAGGCCTATCACATCAGCACCATCCAGGCCAGCACATGGGGATTCAGCAAAGCGAACCCAGAGAGGTATGCCAGATAGAGCAGCACGTAGGGACAGACCTCTTCCTACTTGTCACCACTGCGGCAAGGTAGGACACATTGAGAAGGAATGCAGGCGTAAGTTGGGACTATGTTTGAGCTGCGGATCTAGCCAGCACTTTTCCAGGGACTGTTCCGAACGCCGAGACGGAGCACCAAGACTAGCATTGCCTGCACCACGACCAGCTTATCCAGCAGCAGGAGCCCAACAGACAGGAGTTGGTGGGGTCAGACCACCAGCCCCCGGAGGAAACCAGCAGAGACCACCCCTGGCACCACAGGCAGCCCTATTTCAGCAGGCTCAGCAGCAGCAGAGAGGTCCAGCACAGGGGCGAGGGCAGGCATTCCCATTAGCTGTTGAGCAGGAGGCTACAGCAGGCGAGGTCATCGCAGGTACTATTTTAGTAGCTTCATTACCAGCTGTAGCATTATTTGATTCTGGAGCATCGCATTCATTTATAGCAGCTAGCTTTGTTGCCACCCATAGAGTAGCTACCGCACCCCTTCCGAAGATGAAAAAAATTCTTACGGGAGGTAGAATTATTCCGGTTAGTGACATCTGTAGATCATGTTCTGTAGTAGTTTGTGGACGAGAGATGCGAGCTCAATTTCTGATCTTTTCCATGCCTGACTATGATATCGTACTTGGTATGGACTGGTTAAGTCAGTACCATGCGACTCTTGATTGCCAACTTGGGCGAGTTATATTTAGACTGCCTGGACATCCAGAATTCGAGTTTCTTCGAGGAGCAGTAGAACAAGGAGTTCAGCCTACTCTTAGGGTATTATCTGTAGAAGAGGAGACAGGTTACCCAAGAGTCATCTCTGAGTTTGTGGATGTATTTTCTGATGATCTTCCAGGTTTACCACCTGATCGGGAAATAGAATTCACAATAGACTTAACTCCAAGAGCAGAGCCTATCACTTCATCAGTATATCGGCTAGCACCTAAGGAGTTAGTGGAATTGAAGGAGCAGGTTGATAATCTTTTGGAGAAGGGTTTCATTCGGCCCAGTGTTTCACCTTGGGGAGCACCCATATTATTTGTGCCGAAGAAGGATGGAACGGTACGGTTGTGCATTGATTACAGGACACTAAATGCTGTAACCATCAAGAACAGGTATCCCTTACCACGCATTGATGATCTATTCGATCAGTTGAGTGGTGCAAGGGTATTTTCGAAGATTGACCTTAGATCCGGCTATCATCAGATCAAGGTGAGGAAAGAAGACATCCCGAAGACAGCTTTCAGGACGAAGTATGGGCATTATGAGTTCTTGGTGATGCCGTTTGGTTTAACCAACGCACCAGCAGTGTTTATGAGTTTGATGAACAGAGTCTTTCATCAGTTCTTGGATAAATTTGTAGTTGTATTCATCGACGACATTCTCATATATTCCAAGAACTATGAAGAGCACGAGGAGCATCTCAGAATCGTGTTAGAGACCTTGAGGCGGGAAAAGTTATACGCCAAGCTCAGTAAGTGTGAGTTCTGTATGGACAAAGTGCCTTTCTTGGGACACATCATATCAGGAGAAGGACTTTCAGTGGATCCAGAGAAAGTTGCGGCAATAGAGACTTGGCCTACACCTACATCAGTCGCAGAGGTGAGAAGTTTTTTTGGACTTGCGGGATATTACCGAAGGTTTGTAGAGAATTTCTCGAGGATTGCAGAACCGATGACGAAGCTGACACGAAAGGACCAGGAGTTTATATGGACAGAAGACTGCCAGAAGGCTTTTGAAGAACTGAAGAGAAGATTAACAACAGCACCGGTCTTGACTCTTCCTTCAGGGTCAGGAGGTTTTGTTGTTTACAGTGATGCATCAGGCAGTGGACTAGGATGTGTTTTGATGCAACACGACAAAGTCATTGCTTATGCGTCAAGACAATTAAAGGACCACGAAAAGAACTACCCGACACATGATCTGGAGCTAGCAGCAGTGATATTTGCATTGAAGATATGGAGGCACTATCTTTATGGAGAGAGGATAGAAATCTTTACTGATCACAAGAGTCTGAAGTACGTATATACTCAGAAGGAGCTCAACATGAGGCAGAGACGCTGGCTTGAATTGATGGTAGATTTTGACATAGATCTGCAGTATCATCCGGGAAAGGCGAATGTTGTTGCAGACGCACTCAGCAGGAAGCCTACGGCGTATTTCTTGACAATGCAGCCAGAGTTATTGAGGGATTTACAGGAGCTGCAGATAGAGGTCGTCGTACCAGGACAGAATGGATTGATGGCTAACCTTGAGATTCAGTCATCACTCGTGGAGAAGATTAAGGAGGCATTGCCCACCGATGCTAGATTCCGAAGACTCAAAGAAAGAACAGAAGCCGGCATACAGACAGGACTTCGCATTCACGAAGACGGGACATTGAGGTTTGGAAATCGCCTGTATGTTCTAAATGGAGAATTGAGACAGGAGTTAATGACTGAAGCACATAGCTCTATGTACTCTGTTCACCCAGGAGGAACCAAGATGTATCGAGACTTGAGACAGTATTACTGGTGGCATGGAATGAAGAGAGAGATCGCAAGATTTGTGGCCAAATGCTTAGTCTGCCAGCAGGTGAAGGCAGAGCATCAGAGGACTGCAGGTATGTTACAGCCGCTCCCGATACCGAAATGGAAATGGGAGCACATGACGATGGATTTTGTCATAGGATTCCCAAGGAGCCCCAGCGGCAGAGATGCAGTATGGGTGATAGTGGATCGACTCACTAAATCGGCACACTTCTTGCCATTTAGAATTGGATAGTCCACAGAGGTACTAGCCGACATGTATATGCGACAAATTGTCAAGTTACATGGAGTGCCTGTTAGTATCGTATCGGATCGAGATTCGAGATTTACATCTTATTTCTGGAGAAGCATGCAAGAGAGCCTAGGCACCAGACTCAAATTCAGTACGGCATACCACCCGCAGATAGATGGACAATCAGAGCGCACCATTCATATCTTGGAGGACATGTTGAGATCATATATGCTAGACTTTGGAGGATCTTGGGAAGATCATCTGCACTTAGTGGAGTTCTCCTACAATAACAGTTATCAGGCCAGCATTCAGATGGCACCATTTGAAGCTTTATACGGAAGGAAGTGCAGATCGCCTATATGTTGGAGTGACGTTGGTGAACGTCAAATACTGGGTCCAGAATTGGTAACGCAAACAGTGGAAAAGGTGAAGCAGATTCAGAATCATCTACGAGCAGCCCAGGACAGACAGAAGCATTGGGCAGATACGCATAGACGTCCCCTAGAGTTCAAAGAAGGAGATCACGTATTCTTGAGGATTTCGCCCACTCGTGGTACTATCAGATTCGGGAGCAGAGGCAAGCTGAGCCCAAGGTATATTGAGCCATTTGACATTCTAGAGCGCGTTGGTGAGGTGGCCTATCGTCTTGCATTACCTCCATCCTTAGAGGGAGTGCATGACGTATTCCACGTCTCCCAGCTGCGAAGGTACGTGACCGACCCAAGTCACGTAGTCGATCACTCAGAGATTGCAGTGGGCCCAAGCTTGAGATATGAAGAACAACCAGTTGGCATCCTCGACGTCAGTGAGAAGATATTGCGGGGACAGACAATCAGACTGGTCCGTATAGCATGGAAACATCATTCTCCTGGAGAATCGACTTGGGAACGAGAAGATAGTATGCGCCAGCGATACCCCCACTTGTTCGAGGAGGCAGTTGTAAACTAGGCCATCTTGTAATTCCATAATTCTTCTTTGATAGCTTATTCTTTGATTGCGAGGACGCAATCCTTTTAAGGAGGGAAGATTGTAAACACCCTATTTTTTCAGATAATTTTTTTTAAATTTTTCCGGATGTTTTCGGGATTTTGGATGAAGAACCGAGGTGTTTATGAGTTAAAGAATTTTACGGGCAGTTTATGGGTGTTAAAATATTCTGGAAGTAAAAATTTATTGTATATAATGGAGAACCGGACGCATGGCATTTTTCGGTGAATTTATTGGACACCGGAGCAGCGAAACGAGGACCAAAAGCTATAGGATTGTGAACCGAACCCAACGAAGCCCGAACCAAACCAACCCGACCCGAGAACCGGATAAAAACCCTAATTCCCAACTGAACAGTGTTTTCGGCGGCGGCGCGACTATTTAAGTCATCTCGGACTTCGCGTAGCCGCATCCGCCTTCCTCGATATACATGCCCGAGCAGCGCCGCCTTCTCCAGATTTCGGTCGCCTCGACGAAACCCTAGCTTCACCGGACCACCCACCTCCTTCGTCGACCTCGACAGCCCGTTACCAACGCCTTAGCCGTCCGCCCCACCGGAACCCTAGCTTCCCCGCACCCTCGAATCCACCTCCCTACCGTTCCCGACTGCCTCGCCGTCCCTATCCCCGCCTCGGCTTTCGTGCCACGCCGACCGCCACCAGTTTTCCCTACCATCTCGAGCAACCTCGTCGACCTCCATCACAGAGCAACCTCCCCCGCGTCTCCTCCTCCGCCGCTCTCCGGCGTCGACTTCCCCAACCAAGACCCCGACATCCCCATCATCTCCCTCCGCCGTGCTTTTCCCTGGACCCGCCGGCCGCCGTTCGAGATCCGGTCGCCGAGCCCTAGCCGACCATGAGGCTGACCCCCGACGAAGCCCTCCAGATCAGGACCTTAGTCTGGACTCGCAGCAGACACGCGGTACCAGCAACTCGAGACGCAGGACACGACGTGGACGTTTGGAGACGTGAAAAACAGAACTCACGGGGCCCCGAACAGGTACCGTTTTCTCCCTCATCGTAACTCCAAATTCGATTCCGTAAATTGCTACGTGTAGACTGCATAACCCCCTCGGTGCCCGTGCAACCCGCTCGGTGCATCGCGTCCTGTGGTGATCGCACACCGCGATCCAAAAACAGGAAAAACAACGCTCTATTTTACCCCGGAACTGAGTTTGTCCCGCCAATCGGGACGACTTGGTCGCACGCGGTCTTTGCCGAACTGTGCGCGACGTTGATACGGTCGTGTGAGATTTCACAGAAGTCGATTCGGAGGTGTGTGCACCCCGGAATCAACGCGTATCCGCCGACGACACCCCGTATCCGTCCTTTCTGGAATACGCTGTAACTTTGTGTACACATGTCGGATCGAGACGAAACTTGCGCCATCGGACTCGTAGCAATACGCTGGTCCTGTGACCCAAGTTTGGTCCGATTCCGAGAACGTTGACAAAATCACGTATCGTGGGCCCCATAGGCTCCACTTGACAGGTGATTTTGAGATTGGCTCATCAGAATCCAATTCTGGAAGTTCCGTTGGGTTCGTGTCATCGTTCCTGACTTGTAGACACTGAGTTTGCGGAATTTGGAGACCTTTGACCCTGACACACTTTTCGGTGCGAAGTGGCCCACATGGGGACCCCGCTTTAATCCGGAAATGACCTTTTTGCCCCTGTGTCCAAATTGGACGTAAGGACAGGCATTTCTAGCTATTTGACATCTTCTGAGACTAGTGGTGATGTTTATTACAGCTTTTGGAGTAGTACCTACCGGATCCACCGATACAGGGACAGTTGTTGGTATTCGGACATCAGGCAAGTGTACCTTGCCAAACTCTGCAGCTTAGTTATCTATTTTCCTTGCTTTATATATATATTACTGTACATGCTTAACCTAGGACCATGTGACATACTTAGCGTCCGATTATCAGTCGGGTGCCGACACTGTACGCAGTGTTGGGTACGGTCATCTAGAGATGGACATCCGTGACACTTTATATTCTCGTACTTATCTTATCAAGTATCCTATGGCCCAGGACACTTGATACTATTCATGAGACAGGATTTTCTCGAGATATTCGTGGTGATTCTGTATATGATACAGGACATGGACATTATATTCTTAGATACTTTATTGACTTGTGCATTAGTTATGATCGCGCTTGACATGGGCATGAGACGTTATGGTCATGATACGCGTGGTTACATTGGGTGGGGAGAGACACACATGCTACAGGCTGTTTACATATATATATCTTCTATTATTGAGAGGTCGTAGACTCTCGTAGCAGAGCTAGACCCACTACCGGTTATTACCGCTACCGGCTCCCCGACACAGAGTTTGTAGTGGCTTAGCCTGAGTTTTAGTGTTGCTCTCACTTGCATTTCACTTAGATTGGTTACATATTTACCCTATTGCTTCATTTAGTTATTTATTTGCTGCACTGTTTATTTATTCATTTTGGCATGAGCTTTCTTGTACCTTGCTATGTCCCCTGAGGACCTGGATCCGGATTTTGTCCCCAGGATTTGAGGACGAGATTTATCCCGAGGTATACGGGACCGGAGCAGGAGCTGATCCAGGAGCTGTACCGCCATCAGAGGACGAGGTCTTAGTTGAAGACTTCTCTTGAGCATCCATGATCACGCTCAGCTATTATTATTTATCCAGTCATTTACTTTCTGGTCTGTTGAACCATTGTACTAAATATTTATCGGGTTGTTCCCCGGAGTACTTTGTGAGACTTGCTGATGATTTACATTTTTTATTTTTCTGTGGATCATATTTTATATCTTGTGTGGATGAGATTAGTCGTGCCGTGATTGTCGTGGACTTGTTTTACAGCTTAAGTATGCCCTGATGGATCCATTATATTGAGTTGGTCCATTGGTGCGTACTGCTGGCCTTTGCCACGTGTCCGGTCCCACGGTATTTTGGGACTGGGGCGTGACATGCACATTCATGAGGATGGGACATTACGATGTGGTGATCGTCTTTATGTTCCAAATGGAGAGATTCGACATGAGCTGATGACAGAGACTCATAGTTCGATTTATTCTATTCATCCTAGAGGCACCAAGATGTATCGTGACTTACGACAACACTTTTGGTGGCATGGGATGAAGAGAGAGATAGCTCGCTTTGTAGCTAAATGTCTGGTATGTCAACAAGTGAAGGCGGAGCACCAGAGGACAGCAGGATTATTGTAACCACTTCCGATTCCAGAGTGAAAGTGGGAGCACATCACTATGGACTTCGTCACGGGTTTTCCCAAGAGTCCAAGTGGGAGAGATGCAGTGTGGGTAATAGTGGACCGACTCACCAAGTCAGCCCATTTTATACCTTTTAGAGTGGGTCAGTCTACAGAAGCTTTAGCTGATTTATATATGAGGCAGATCGTGAGATTGCACGGCATACTAGTCAGCATTGTATCGGACAGAGATTTGCGCTTCACATCGCACTTTTGGAGGAGTATGCAAGAGAGTCTTGGTACTCGTCTGAAGTTCAGTACATCTTACCACCCGCAGACAGATGGGCAGTCGGAGCGTACTATTCAGACCTTGAAGGACATGTTGAGGGCTTGCATGTTAGACTTCGGAGGATCATGGGAGGACTACCTACATCTTGTAGAGTTTTCTTACAACAATAGCTATCAAGCGAGTATTCAGATGTCTCCGTTTGAAACCTTGTATGGAAGAAAATGTAGGTCTCCTGTGTGTTGGAGTGACGTGGGAGAACGTCAGATTTTGGGACCCGAGTTGGTGGTCAACACCGTAGAGACAGTCAAGAAGATTCAGGGACACTTGCGAGCAGCGCAAGACTGGCAGAAGCAGTGGGCAGACCTTCATCGTCGTCCCTTGGAGTTCAAAGAAGGCGATCACGTCTTCTTGCGGATATCACCGACCAGAGGCACCATCCGATTCGGAGGGCGCGGCAAGTTGAGTCCAAGGTATATTGGACCGTTTGACGTGCTCGAGAGAGTTGGAGAGGTGGCATATCGACTTGCGCTACCACCTTCACTGGAGGGAGTACATGACGTATTCCATGTGTCGCAGCTCAGGCGATATGCGGCAGACGGCAGTCATGTTCTCGACAATTCAGAGATCACCATTGGGCCGAACTTGTCTTACCAAGAGCAACCCGTGGGAATCCTTGATCGTCGAGAGAAAGTGTTGAGAAACCAGTCTATTCCCTTGGTTCGCGTAGCATGGAGGAATGGCGCACCAGGAGAATCAACTTGGGAGCGCGAGGACGACATGCGCAAGCATTTTCCGAACCTATTCGCAGAACAAGGTATGAATTTATATTGTTAAATTATATCTTATACCATCATTGCATTCTATCGTGGCTTAATTTTAATTTCGAGGACGAAATTTTTATAAGTTGGGTAGAATGTAAAACCCCCTTCCTAGAAATCGTATATACCCTTTATTTATTAATTATTAATTAAATTATAGTAATTAGTTCTAAATAGGAGAAATAGATTTTTAATAATTTTTATGTTAGGTGTTCGGGCACTTAGAGGACTTATGTGACCATCATAAATTTTTCGGAATTTATTCTATATAGGAGACCCCTTGAGCAGTTGCTAGCTTAATAGTGTGCATTATTATAATCTAGAATTTTCCTATGAGTATATATATTATATATATATATAAATATATATATATATATATATATATATATATATATATATATATATATATGCATATATTACTAGGAAAAGAAAAGATAAGAAAGTAAAAGAATTAATAAGAAAGTAACTATTCATAATAATATAATAATAATAACTACTATTACTATACTTAAACCCTCCTTAAGAAGTTGCTATTCCCATTCTTAGCTGCTTGCAACTTACTGTGACCCGCCCATTGCTTTAGCAAGCAGCAACTTGCTTGCTCCCAACAGCCCGCCCACTTCGGCCTATTAATTCCCAGGGACCCGAACCCCCTCTCGGCCGCAAAACATCCGCTCCCTCTCTCTTCCTATCTTAATACATATATATATATATATATATATATATATATATATATATATATATATATATATATATATTTCTCTCTCAAACCCTAACCTAAATTTCCAGACCTCCTCTTCCCATCTAGAGCCGTCACCACAGCCAGAGAAGCCCCACCAAGCCATCCAACCATTCCGTCGACTCCGACCTCGCGCCCTGCAGAATCCCACTCGAAGCACCTTCGCTCCGGAGTGATTTTCCGTCGACTCGCTCAACCAAACGCCGTTCCGTCTTTATAGGTATGATCACCCCTTAACCCTCTTCCATATTTGTTTTATAGATAACCTCGGACAACGTGTACCCCTAGGTGAAAAATAGCGCCCAAGTTGGGCGAGCAGACAGAATTCTGGAATCGCAGAATTCCAGAATGACCACCCATATTGTCGAGTTCGTATCTCCCACCACAGAGATCCGAATTCGGTGATTCTTTTTGATACCTGTACAATAACTGACCTAGTTTATTTTCTGTTAAATAATCCTATGCTATTAATTACTGTGGACTTAATTATATTCGTCACAAAACTGCGCGCACCCACTTTTTCCAGTTTTCTAAAAGTTGGAAAACGGAGCGCGCCCCGCCAAACGGGACCTCCCCGCCGTGTACCAAGTGTACCGCATGGTGCACGCAGCGTAACCGGACACGTGAAAATTCGTGGGACTGATTCGGACGCGTGTGCGCGCCGAAATCAGGCCGTATCCGCGGACATATCCCGTGTCGTAACTTTTGTGGAACTCGTGCGTATTTTGTGCACGCTTGTCAGATTGTGACGAAACTTGCGCCACTGGACTCGTGGTAACGCGCTGGTCCTGTAACCCAATTTTCACGTAATTCTGAGATGGTTGACCAAATTGCCAATTGGCGGGCCCCACAGTTGACTTTTTGGACGAAATTTTGTTCGGCCCATCGGAATCCATATTTGGACATACCGTTGGGTTCGTATTGACATTTAGAGTTGTTTGATCTATAGTTTGTCCCATTTAGAGACTGTTATCCTTGGCACGCTTTTCGGTGCAAAGTGGGCCACACGTGGACCCCACTTTTATCCGAAATTACCGTTTTGTCCCTGTGTCCAAATTGGACGAAAGGGATGTGCTTTTTAGCTATTTTGCTCATTCCGGAAATGTTGGTGATATTTATTTCAGCATCCGAAGACGTTTGTTCGGAGTCCTTAGTTCCAGGTTCTGTGTCCTTGACATTTGGGCGCGTACACTTTACAGATTTCTTGCCAGGCAAGTATACCTTGCCATTGTACTGTTTTTACATTCTATATGAGGCATGCATGTTTACTTTCTGTTTATTTAGTTCATTTATTTTAACTGTTATATAAACTGCGCGTCCAAGGAAACTTGGGTGCAACGACTGTGTCGTCGTACTATGTTTTTATTTATGTATATGCATTGGACCTACTTTATGAGACTACCCCATTTTTATGAGACATTTATGTTTCATTGGCCATGACACTAGTCTTACACAAGTGTGAGTCACATGTAGGACACGGACTTGCGTACTCGGCTGGCCACCGGTACGTATAGGTCGTGCGACGGATAGGGATAACTGCCAATAAAAACTTTGCATGCTAGTAGACCTGGCGGTTATTAGAGGTTTATCGTATCATGGACATGACATGCTTAGAGCATTGGGTGGGGAGAACAACAAGTAAGGCATTTGGGCTCCTTTGCACTTTCCTTGTGTAACCCGTACGCTCCGCCGGAGATACGCGGTCATGATGACACCTATACTACTTGGCGGGCCTCTGCCGTTCAAAAGACGACGTGCCTTTTTAGGCCCCTGGATCTCCAAGAGAACCATGCCAATCCTATTTATGGCCAGATAGCCCACTTGTTAGAAAGTTGTTCTCAAACTGCATTCACATAGATGGTTAGGCGACCCCAATGGATGTTTATTTTTAGTACTTTATTGGCATGTGCTTTTTGTATCTTGTTACGTCCCTCTGAGGACCTGGTCCCTTCCAGATATAGGTGAGCAGGAGTACCCACAGGAGTATGGACCTGGACCTGACGCTACCTATCAGACTGAGGAGATCTTACCTTCTGATTATATGTGATTCATTGCAGCTGTTTAGAGATTTTAGTTGCTATTCTTTTCGAGACATTTATTCTTATATTAGAGTTTATTCTCTTCTCTCTTTAGTAGTTTATTATATTCGATTTGCAGTGGATTTGTCTCCACCCAACTAACACACTTTGAGATTACTATTTGAGACTGCTTCTTTGATATTCAGTTATTGATTTCCATTATTCTATTATTTGTACTGTGGATGAGATATAGAACTGCGTGTGACTTGTTGTGACATATATTACCACAGTGGATTGGATATTCATGTACAGCGTACGTGTGTATATGGTTTCCATATATTGGAGTTCGTATACATACGGCTGGCGTGTTACGTATTCCTAGTCCTACGTATTTTGGGACTGGGACGTGACATTCTCCGGTCCAATGTAAAATCCAGAGATGTGCAGGAGCACTACAAGCCTAGCACAGAAGGAAGTATGGGAATCTTAGTGTCAAATCCAGAAGTCTACGGGAGGAACTTGCTTGTGTGTAGACGTTGGCTCCTTCCTCTCACAACCTACAGAAGGCAAGAGAGATCCAAATGAAGCTCGGTGAAGCGAAGTCTAATCTGTAAATTTACTGTAGAGCTAGATCACGAGCTCTATGGCTGGATGAAGGCGATAAGAATACCAATTATTTCCACAGGAAGGCCACACAAAGACAGAAAAGGAATAATTTAAAAGGACTGCTTGGGGAGGAGGGGAAATGGAAGAGTGGTGACAATGCAGTAGGGAGAACAGTGGTGAAATACTATAAAGCCTTCTTTGAATCAACCGCAAACCTCGATACTGGCCATGTCATAGACACCATCACAAATGCGCTGCCACAGGAAGGGGGGCCATGCTCGACAGCCCTTATAATATAATGGAGATAACTGAAGCTCTCAAGCAAATGCATCCTAGCAAGGCTCCGGGTCCTGGCGGTATGAATGATCTTTTTTATCAAAAGTATTGACATATAGTTGGGCATGATGTTAGCAATACCATTTTGTCTTTCTTGCGGACTGGGGTGATGCCTCAAAGTCTGAATCATACTCTTGTCACCTTGATTCCTAAAGTTAAAGACCCCAAGTACATGAAAGTTTTAAGACCCATTAGTTTATGCAATATTCTTTACAAATTAATTTCAAAAATTCTGGCCAATAGGCTTAAGAAAGTCCTTCCATCCATTATTCATGAGTCTCAAAGCACCTTTGTCTCCAACATATTGATAACCGATAATGCTGTTATAGCCTCAGAAGCTTTCCATTTCCTCAAAAATAAAACCAAAGGCAAAAAGGGATGGCTAGCTCTGAAGCTTGACATGAGTAAAGCCTATGACCGGGTCGAATGGAAATTCCTTGATGATATGATGTTTAAACTTTAGTTTCCTGTCCACTTTCGATCTCTTATTAAGACTTGCATTTCCCCTGCCACCTATTCTTTTAATATCAACGGGCAACCCAAAGGTTTTATTAAGCCGAAGAGGGGTCTTCGACAAGGAGACCCTATATCGCCTTATCTCTTTTTGATGTGTGCAGAAGGTCTTTCAGCTATGCTTAGTAAAGCGGTGAATGAGGGAGCAATACATGGTATTTCTATAGAGAGGACGGGTCCAAAGATTTCAGACATTTTCTTTGCAGATGATAGCATGCTATTTTGCCAAGCAAGCAGTCGTGAGTGCAATTATTTGAAGCTTATACTTAAAGTTTACGAGAAGGCAACAGGGCAACAAGTCAACTTTGAGAAATTGGAGGTGGATTTTAGCAGCAACACGAAGCAAACCACGAGGGAAGTTGTGGTTTCAGTATTGGGAATCAAGGAGTCTTCGGGGTGAGGCAAGTATTTAGGCCTCCCAACCCACATTGGCAGGTCCAAAAGAGAAGTCTTCAATTATGTGAAGGAGAGGGCGTGGAAGAAAATTAAAGGCTGGAAGGAGAAGGTGCTCTCAAGTGCACGAAAGGTGGTGCTCATCAAGGCGGTTGCTCAAGCAATCCCCATGTATGTCATAAGCAGTTTTCTGCTGCCTAGTTCTCTATTCCAGGAAATACAAGCCATTATTACTCATTTTCTGTTGGCATCTGGACAGAAAGGGAAAGGAATCCATTGGACCAACTAGAAGAAGCTTTGTCGGCCAAAAGAGGAGGGCGGGCAGGGTATCCGTCGTCTACATGCTATAAACCATGATTTGCTTGCTAAGCAAGGATGGAGGATTATTCAATATCCCTTGTCCCTCGTATCCAGAGTATTAAAAGCGAGGTATTTTCCAAATAACGACTTTATGGCAATTAACAAGAGCTACAACCAGTCGTATTTTTGGAGCAGCATCATGCAGGCGAAGTGGATTCTCGAAAGAGGCCTTAGATGGCGTGTGGGTAATGTCACGACCCGCACCCGTATAAGGGTACTAGTCGGAAATAACGCCCAGCCTACACCGCAGAATCGGCGGTAGAACGCTGTCTAGATAATCTATCTAACAATATAATGAACCACCAATAATGATAGTATACTCAATCACAGAACTAAGATAGAAATGAGCACGAATTAGATAAAGAATAGAATAGTCACAATACAACTCATGAGTCTAAAATAATACATCAATGAGTCTGAAGAAATACAGAAATAAGCTGGAGACAAATCCAGTACAAAAGAATACTACGAGGCTACAACTCCAGGGTCAACTGTCTCAGTTGAGATAAGTCCCTCTTGAGCCAGGATCTCAGAATCTAAACCCACAACATCCTGGGGTCCATAATAGGTAGGTACCACTCCTCAGTGTCATCTGGAAAAATATATCCAGTCAGAAAAGGAGCAGAGTACATCTCTAACAGCAGTTCTTATTAATGATAAAAACTATGTAATAGTAAATAGCTGTGGATAAACAAGATGCACAATAGATATAAGAGATATATATACAATAAGGAAATACTGGAAATAAATACAATAATGAACAATATGCCAATGAAACAATAATACTAATGACTAAGTGTGTGAGTACTAGCTTAACATGTGATCGGCTTGGGCAAGATGCAATGCGGCCTGGCTAATCATACGTGCGGTGCATGATCAACACTATTCTGTAATCTGTACTTTATTCAATAGGGATATTGATCACATATCTATACTAATACTCCCCACCCCCGACTGGTATAATAGATCCAACCACGGTATGCTATGGCACTAGATTCCCCAAGAAGATAGCTAGTCTTCCCGAGAATCGGTGTCTGTACATGTACAAGATAACCAATGAAACAATACTTGCACCATATATACCATATACCAAGGAATAACATCTCATGACGAGATCCGGATATACGAATCCGTGTAACCATAGTGTCAAGAGAAACATGGATATCTACACTAGATACAACGAACATAGAGTGTCACGACCCGCACCCGATATAGGGGTACGAGAGCGTGGGTACGTCCAGCCTACGCCGCAGCATCGGCGGTAGAACGCTGTCTAGGTCATGTAACTATCTAATCAATCTCACAGGAATACCCAACTCCATAAGGAGACGTGGATATCATAAAATAATGTTAGAAATACTCAATCACCTAAACTAAAGCACGATGAGATATCAAGGCAAACAAAGAAATACAAGACAAATCTAACGACAGAATAATCATACCTGCAATCAGTAACATCCAATCCCCAAGTGTGTCAGAAACCAGTCCACTATGGTCACAGTCTGGAAAATATTTTCCAGTCAGGAAGGAGCAAAGTACATCTCTAAATAGCAGTTCTATATTAATGATATAAACTATATAGCAGTTCTAGATGGAAATATACAAGATGCATGTATAGGTACGAGAATGTACAATAAAAGAAAAACTGGAAATACTGTAAGTAAATGTAGGAGAAGAAACAATATGTCAATGAGCAAAAAACCTATGACTAAGTGTGTGAGTACTAGCTTAAACATGTGATCGGCTTGGGAACTTGATCAGGCTGGTTACATGTGATTAGCTATGATTCATGTAAGGTCAGGCTAACCGTTGGTTAGCTATGATGCATGTAGAGGTCAGGCTAATCACACGTAACAGCTATGAAGCATATAAATGGTCAGGCCGCACCCGACGTGAGATATGGGGTGAGCTATGATGCATGTAGAGTTTGGGTATGATCACATATCTATACTAGAATACTCCCCTCCCCCGACTGGTATAGTAGATCCAATCATGGTACGCTATGGCACGGGATTCCCTAGGGAGGTAGCAAATCTCCCCGGATCTCAGTGTCTGTACATGTACAAGATAACAAGGAAACAAGTCTTGTACAAGCTACACCATGAATAAGGAATAACATCTCATGACGAGATCCGTGTATACCAATCCGTGTAACCAACGTGTCAAGAGCATGGATATCTACACTAGATACAGTGAACATAGGAGATATCATAAATTAGAAACTAATCAGAGAATGTACTCGCCTTTGGTCCTTAGCTGGTGAATACCGAGGTCCTGTTCCAGAGTGTCGCCTGGAGGAACCCACAGTCCTAATGACATATCAAAATAATACTTGTATCAGATTCTACGCTAACACACAATAGAAATACACTGGCCTCAGGGCTATGCCAGGCATGGCTCTAGTCAACTAGGGTCATCTAGTAGGGATACGTATATAAATACACATTTACACTCAGAGTATATACCAATAAAAACGTATATAATATATATAAGTGTCTATTAGTAATTGTACAAAATACGTATATGTGTATATACACTAAATAGATGTATATAAATATATATTTATATACCAAGTACATATTTGTATATATATATCAATCAAATATTTATATATATATATATATATATATATATATATATATATATAACTAATCAGAGAACGTACATAATGTCACACTTCTCAAGGTGATCCCAAATGAAGTAGCAGTTAGTTCCAATGAGTCCGGAGCAGTCCAAATAGCCAGAAACTATATAAAGAATTTCAAAGATCAGGTTATGGCACAAATTTTGAGAAAGGGATAGTGGGTCCACAACAGCCCACAGAGAACAAGAAAGGTACAAATTAGCTAAGCTCAAATAATAATCAAGTTTAATAAAAGAAATGGGTTGACCTAGTTATTCAATGCCCAATATTAGAATATACTTATAGTTTTATTTATAATTTAATTTAAAAGTATTTATATATAAAAATCTAATGAATTGTGTAAAATAATTAACAACATGAAAAGCCAAAGCATTAAAGTCTAACAGAACTACTTATTTTGGAACCCACTTTAGAAATATATATATTTAAGGAACATCAATTTTTATTATTATTATTTAAACAAGTCAAAATTACGGTTGATTTCTTATACTTATATCAATGATAGCTCAAGCCACATTAGGCCTAAAGACTAAGTTAAAACTCTACGCCCAAAACAAAACATATACTGAAAGAGAGAGAGAGGCTCACAATTACTTCCTACATGGGCTGATCAGGATGAACGCCATCCGAATCTACACCTGACCTTGTCTCCATATGTATTCGAGCCAGTACCCCATTGACAGTCCTCTCCTTAAAAGCATCGAATTCTTTCATGGTGTCCCAGGGGCCATCGCCAACTCCAACTAGAATTATTGATAAGGGAAATTCGCTGGCTCTGACAATAGCATCGACGGTCTTCTGTTCTTGAGAGCTTAGCTGTCCGAACTCAAGATCAACACTTCTTGTAACCTGCCCACCAGCAATTATCACTAAAACATGGTACTGCCCCCCACTCTGTGCCACTATGGTCATAGCCATTTCAATAATAGGAGCAAAGGATGTTGGACCAGACAACCGTAAATCTGGGACAATTTCCCTGTATCGCGATAGAGCCTCTGAAAATCCATTACATGGTCTCTCATCCGGATAGAAGCAAAACATCTTGGTCATGAGTCGATGCATCTCCAAATCCAAAACATGGGATCAAGTTATCCTCATCAAATGCTGACAGCGTTCTTCCAATGATGGAGATTGCTTGTTCATATAGATTTTGAACATCACTAATATGGTGCAAGCTGCGACGGTTGAATGAATGTTTACCTGTCCATTCATTGCTCTTTGTGAAGTCAATACCAACAATAAGATTCGAAGACTCAAGACCAGCTTGTGCAAGAGCCTCAGTAACCTGTTCCAACGATCTGTAATTATCTGCTATCCTTGTCAGGCTCCGGTCCAACCTACGGCGCGGCCTCGCTGCTGCATCCCTCGACGGCTGTTGCGGTGCGTACTCGGGTGGGGGTGGCTCGTGCTGGGTGGTCGGACTGCGGCAGGCAGCGGCCGGAGCAGCAGCAGCAGCAGCAGCCGGCGGCAGCAGCAGGCGGCGGCGGCAGCAGGCAGCGGCAGGTCGGCGGCAGGCTGGGGTCGCCGTCGTTGGCCGCCGAAGGTGGGGGATCAGCCGGAGAGGAGTAGGGAAGGAGAAGATGAAGAATAGGGATTTGGAATGTCGGCTGGAACCTTGGTGAAAGGAAAATAAAGGAAAAATTTAAGAAGGAAGAGATTATTTATACACATGTGGGGTGTGGGTGACCTAGAATTTGTTGACTGGTCAACCCCTCTTAGGTTTGGGCCTCTCAAGGAGATATTTCAATGGCCAGGATTGGATTTGATTTGATTCGAAATGAATGGTTCGGATTTCAACGGTTAAATGTTTGGAGGACTATGGTCTTAAGGAGGTGGATGTTAAATTACACACTCCCAAAAATCATAAAATAAAAATAAAAGAGGAATGGGTTTACATCACGTGTCGGGTCTAATGGGGTGGACCCTTTAGTGCACTTTTGCACCGAATGCCCAACAATTGAAAAATTACACAAGTTGGGTTTCTGGATTTAATTAATTAAACTTAGATACGATTGGCGTTCTAAAATTAATTAGGAGCACGTGGGCCAAAATTAGGTCGGGTCATCAATATCATTACTGAAGAAGACTCAGAGCAGAGTATTACCCTAATTTGGGTCGTACGAAAACTAGGTCAAGATTGCCTCCAATTTCTATTGAAACGTACAACGATACAAAGTGGAAATTTATTCAGAAATTAAATAAACGTCCGCAACGATTTTTGTGCGGCTAAAAAAATAAGGTACAGAGAGCATAATTATGAGTTGCAAAAATAGCAGAATGGAAGGCAGGCACGTCTAGGGCAAGGTTGCGAATTTGTTGGAAGGCAAAAGCCAGGGTAGCGCTCCCAATTTCGAAACAAAGGCAGCGCGCAACAATTAATAAATTACGGTAATTAAATACAACCTCCGATAATAAATTCTAAAATAAAACAATTAAATACATAATTCCCAATATTCGATCAGGTGTTCGTCTAGTGGCCTCTAGGTCAAGTCTACCAGCTCAGACGTCAAGAACACAGTATATAATATAATATATTTAAATACACACCTCATGCAATTATCTAAATTAAATACAATATTAAGAAATCATTTAATATAAATACCACAATACTAATAATTATAAAAAGTCGAAGATATCCCTATTTTCTAAATGTGGTAGTGACATAGAGGATATCATAAATGAGAAACTATCAGAGAATGTACTCGCCTGAAGTCCAATGAACAGTCTCACAGATGTCTGACTCGGTGCCTCGAAGACCTAGATATGGAATACAACATCAATACAAGGTCCCGAAAAGAGAATAAGTTAAACTAGTCAACTTCTAGGTCAATAAGTCAATTCTAAGTCAAAAGTCAACTATGGTCAACTATGGTCAACCCAAGGTCAACTATCTATTTCTAGGTTGTACAAGTCTAACACAAAAATCTTGGATCAAAATACTAAAATCTAAGTCATAGGAACCACAACCTAAAATATTAGGATACCGTATCTTCGGATACGTGAATCCAAGGTAAACCTCACAATACCTATATCAACAATAAAGTATAATAATATAGAATATCAATTTACAACAATTAGGAACCATAGTTTTGAACCAACTTGGTATCCACACAAAGTAATGCTCAAGATACATAGATATAGTATTTACCCTTATACATAATATAATATATATAAACTAATATTATACAATTAAGAATATAACAATACTAGTATTATATCTCACAATAAATACATATATATATACATATATATATATAAATATAATATATAAAATATAAACTAAAACTGTCTAACTGTCACTGAAAAATTGTGTGGAAAATATTGATTTTAAATAAACAGGCTTTCAGTGACAGATCCAATTGTCACTGAAAACGCCGTCGCCAAATCTGCTGTGTAAATGCACTGCTGTCACCCTATTGGTGACAGTTCAAACTGTCACAGAAACGACCGTCATTGCTGCTGTTTAAATCACGCCCACTGTATTTAACGACATAATTTGTCATTAAATACCCAATAAAGCTACAGCGGCTGCTGCTGTTTAATGACAGAAACTGTCATTAATGCAGCTGTCGCCAAAAGTTTAAATATATAACTATATATATATTAATATATAAATATATAAATCAATATATATATATATATATATAAAACAATTAAATAAATATATACTTCTATATATACATAATCCTACACAAATAAATAAATAAATACTAATAGCTATAAAACACATCTATGTACTAATCTACATATTTTAACATGGTTAAATGCACACATAAAAATACATTCATTTATATACAATTAATTATATAATAATTATAAATAATATAATTACTCATTTAAACACATAAATATATTTTATAAAATATTTACATATAATTTATACTACTAACATAATTTGCAACATATAAAAATGTATGTAAAAGAAAGCTATATATATATTTATACATTATATTAGTATACCTACAATACATATTTCTATGCTACCAAAAATACCATAATAAATACACTAAAATAAATATATAACATCTATATATATTTACTAATTATAATTCAAGAATTAAAGCATAAATAATTAGATCTACACATAAACACACACAAATGGAGAGTATCACACCGTATTCCACTAGATCTAGGATACGCATGCGACACGAGTCCAACACACAACCAATTGCACCCCGAAGGACACAAACAAGTCACAAATATTATTTATGAACAAATCAAAGTGTCAAATATAGATCTATGTGTCTGTGTCAAAATACGACATGTACAAAGTCCCGTGTCGGAGGAAAAACCCCCAAAATAACACGTATCACCAAATTGTTGGGATACGATCTACACGTACCCAATTGTGGACATGACACTAGCCCCAAACACATAAGCACATGACACATGTAGAAGCATAAAAAATACATCGGATGACTATACGCGGCATATCGGTGCAGAGCAGCATAGGCACAGGCCTTAAGAGCCATCAAGCGTGCAACAGAGCCTTTTCCGCTAGAACAGAGCGTGAAACATAAAAGCTCAAAGGACCATCCGCGTAAGGAAGTACGTCCAAGCCGCTTCAGCGTAAACAGGGTGCTTCATCGCCTCCAGGGCGTAAAACTCCTCCCCTTTCATACGCAGCATTGAGGTGTACAAAAGACGCTTCGTATTCCCCGAAGTGAACCTATCAGATCCTGCAATGAACCTGTCAGAGCCTACAATGAACCTGACGTCTGGACTTCTGGCAAAGGGATATGGCTCGACTACCCAAGCGACGGCTATAATGATGGCACTGCACTGCCACCCAGGCTGTCAAAAACAGCCATCCCCTTCGCGTAAACTGCTTTTTCAAGCACGAAGGGATACGCTGTCTTGTTTTACGCAGGCAAAATGCGAGCTGTTTACGTTCTGCAGTAGACAAACTGCCTGCTACGCCAAAAGCTGCACTCCGTACGGGGTTCGAGGCACGTCTCTTCACCTAATGCACAGAGCGGTGACAGTTTCTCGAGGCACGTCTCTGCGACTGATGCGCAGAAAGGGTTGCAGACCGTCAAAGAACACGCCTCCACATTTAATGCACAGGATGGTGGCAAAGCTCGGTATTTAATGCAAGAGATTTGATTATATCTTCAAAAGCCGTAATTCCGGCTAAGACGTCCACATCAGCACTGTGGCACGGTACGCAGCGGCTTCTACGCCCATCCAGCGTTTGTGCTCATTCGGCTTCTACGCCTGCTCGGCCCCTGTGCCCCTTCGGCTTCTACGCCTGCTCGGCCCCTGTGCCCCTTCGGCTTCTATGTCTGTTCGGCCTCTATGACCACTCGGCTTCTATGCCTGTTCGGCCTCTACGACCACTCGACTTCTATGCCTGTTCGGCCTCTACGACCCTTCGGCTTATATGCCTATTCGGCCTCTACGACCACTCGGCTTCTACGCCTGTTCGGCTTCTATGCCAATTTGGTGACTATTTGGCTTTTATGCCATGGTGACAGACATTTGGCTTCTATGCCAATCTCTTCTACACAATGGATACCTACCTACGTGGCTTTTACGCCGTGATCTTCGTAGCAATTGTACGCGTTGTGTCCCTTAGTTGGACCCGTGTCACACGCTCATTCAAAAGATCATCTATACGCAGGCATTGGTTACTTTAACCGTTGTGTAAAAGGGTGCTGTACTTTCCACTCCTCGGTTGTTACACCGACGGAGTGGTCACTGTCATTGAAACTCTATAAATAGAGACCTCTATCAATGAGGAACAAGGTCGGAAAATTGGTCAAAAAAACCAATATCAGATCCAAGGTCGATAAAAATTGGAAGATCGAACCCGAGAGAGAGAGAGAGAGAGAGAGAGAGAGAGAGAGAGAGAGAGAGCACCCGGAGCTCAGGCAAAGAGTAGGGATCGACGACTTTGGCATCGTGCATCCACCCTCTCCTGCAACCTTCGAAGCTACTTCCTGTCTTCTACGGCACTCCTTCAACATCGTATGGTCCAAGGGCTAAAGTGATCGACTGCAGATCAGACACCTATAGCAATATTTACCCAGATTAAATAAATTGTACTCCCATATCCTCGTATAGGATCAAATTGTACAAGTTTGTTTGTAAACCAAAGAAGGCGGGTTCTGTGTAAACCCCATATTGAATACATCTTTATTCTTTCGTTTAATACCACAAACAACACACACAACAAAATATAAATTCGGAATTCCCCCAAAATTGACACAAAAAGAACCATAACTTTCTCCATGGGTCTCCTATGAACACAAAACCAAGTCCTATGGGTAGTACATACATATGGGTTGATTTTACATGATTAAATATCAGATTTAAAAGCTATTTTAAGGAGGAAAACTGAATTATACCTATTGGGAGATGGATTTCCAATGAAACCTCCAATTGAGATGAAATTGCTTCCAAATTGTAGATCCTTGCTCCTCTTTGTAGATCCTTGCTTCTTCATTCTAGATCCTTGCTTCTCAACTTTCTAATAGTGAATTAGGAAGAAATTGGAATAAATTTGGTAGGAAAATGGAATGGAAATGAAAGAAATTTGGTAGTGAGAAATTCTAGATCTAGATTTGGAATGAAAATGAGATGAGAGAGAATTTTCCCCCCTCTTTTAATAGGCCGGCCCCTACCCCTTCCTCAAGCAATTTGAAATATCCAATATACCCCTTGGGGCCTCTCATGAAGAAATAATTAAGGAAGAAAGCTTCTAGTCTAATGATTTAATTAATTTTAATCCATCTCCTTAACAATGGGCTTTCTAAATGGGCCTGGTCTAACTAATTAATTCATGTTGGTCCATGGGTCCAAACTAAACTAGTTGGGTCCACTAATACAAGTCTAAAATAATTAAATAACATCTAACAACAATTAAATAATACAACAAATAATTATTTACCATACACAATATTTAATTAAATAGGAAAAGACTAAAATACCCTTTCCTAGAAAATGTGGTAGTGACAAGTCTACCCTCCTTAAAATAATTTTGTCCTCGAAATTCAAAGATGAAAACTACCCCCCAAAAATCACAGAACAGAACTAAAGAATCACAATTAACTATGAAAGAACATAACAATGAACAGAACATAACTAGAAAATAACATACCTCAAGGTACAAACAAATATGGATAACGCTCTCGCATTTCATCCTCTCTCTCCCAGGTAGACTCCCCCGGAGAGTGATGCCTCCATGTGACGCACACCAAAGGAATAGTCTGGTTCCTCAGCACCTTCTCTCTCCGATCCAGAATCTCAACTGGCTGCTCTGGATAGCTAAGAGTAGGGCCCACCTCTATCTTCGAGTGATCCAATACATGACTAGGATCTGCCACGTATCATCTCAACTGTGACACATGAAACACGTTGTGTACTCCCTCCAATGCAGGTGGCAAGTCTAGTCTATAAGCAACTGCACCGACCCTCTCTAGAATAGTGAAAGGTCTAATGAATCGCGGACTAAGCTTTCCGCCTCCACCGAAGCGAATCGTGCCTCGTGTCGGAGAAATCCTCAGAAACACCAAACTACCCACCTATAACAAAACACCACCTTAAGAACTTAATCTATAACAAACAAGAACAAGCACAAACAAAATCTAAACTATACCTCGAACTCCAAAGGTCTCCTATGGCTATCGGCCCAATGCCGTTGTCTGTCCTGCGCCACTCGAAGTCTGTCTCTGATCAACTGAACCTTCTTTGCTGCATCCACAACCATCTCTGGTCCAAGCAAAACTCTCTCTCCAACATCGTCCCAAGACAAAGGAGTACGACACCTCCGACCATATAGAGCTTCAAAAGGTGACATCTCTATACTGGACTGGTAACTGTTGTTATAAGCAAACTCTACCAAATGGAGATGGTCCTCCCAAGAACCCCCGAAATCTAGTACACAAGTGCGCTACATATCCTCAAAAGTCTGAATAGTCCTCTCTGACTGTCCATCTGTCTGGGGATGATATGCAGTACTGAACTTGAGCTGAGTGCACAAACTCTCCTGTAAACTCCTCCAGAAATAAGAAGTGAAACAACTATCCTGATCTGAGACTATGCTGACGGGAACTCCATGTATCCTAACGATCTGCCTCACATACATCTCTGTCAGCTTCTCCGTAGACAAACCCACCTTGAAAGGCAAGAAATGGGCCGACTTGGTCAACCTATCAACAATGACCCAAATCGTGTCTTTCCCTCCTGGAGATCGTGGAAGTCCGGACACAAAATCCATAGTAATGTGTTCCCACTTCCACTCTGGAATAGGTAATGGCTGAAGTAAACCTCCTGGCCTCTGCCTCTCGGCTTTCACCTGTTGGCACACTAAGCATCTAGATACAAACTGTGCCACTTCCCTCTTCATGCCATACCACCACACACTCTCTCGCATATCCCGATACATCTTGTTAGCACCTGGATGTATGGAATACTGAGAGCGATGCGCTTCCTGCAATACTTTCTCTCGCAGCTCCCCACTAGGCACACACAATCTAACTCCATGCCTCAAAGATCCATCCTCTGCAATAGTAAAATTATCCTCCAATCCTGCTCTCACCTGAGCTCTGATACTCCTCAGAGATACATCATCACACAGTGCTACCTTGATCCTGTCCATCAAATTTGAGTGTATTTGTAATCCCCATATCTGCATAGCACACCCATGAATAATCACCTCAATGTCCAAGCTCTCCAAGTCCTCCAACAAATATCGATCCTGCATCAAGAACATAGCTACCGGATACCTGCACAAAGTATCGACAACTACATTGGCTTTCCCAGGATGATATTGCAAAGAGATATCAAAATCCTTTATCAGTTCCAACCACCGACGCTGCTTCATGTTCAATTCCTTCTGCGTGAAAACGTACTTCAAGCTTTTGTGGTCTGTGAAGATCTCCACACGCTCTCCGTACAAATAATATTTCCACAACTTCAGGGCGAATATGACGGCCGCCAACTCCAAATCATGGGTAAGATAGTTCTTTTCATGAGGACGCAATTGCCTAGATGCATAGGCAATCACTTTCCCATGCTGCTGAAGAACACAACCCAAACCCTTCCCCGATGCATCACTATAAATAGTGAAACCTCTGGACCCTGATGGCAACGTCAAAATAGGAGCAGACGTCAACCTCTTCTTCAACTCCTCAAAAGCAACCTGGCAATCCTCCGTCCAAACAAACTCTACATCCTTCCTTGTGAGTCTGGTCATCGGCTCAGCAATCCTCGAAAAATCTTGCACAAACTTTCTGTAGTAGCCTGCCAATCCCAAGAAACTCCTGATCTCTGCTACCGAACTTGGAGTCTTCCAAGATTCCACTGCTGAAATCTTCTTCGGATCTACTGAAATACCATCACCAGTCACAACATGCCCCAAGAATTCCACGTTGTCTAAGAAAAACTCACACTTGGACAACTTTCCATATAACTTTTCTTTCCTAAGCACATCTAACACAATCCTCAAATGCTCTTCATGCTCTTCCGGTGTCCTCGAGTATATGAGTATGTCGTCGATGAACACCACCACGAACTTGTCAAGGTACTGGTGGAACACCTTGTTCATCAAGTTCATAAATACCGCCGGTGCATTAGTCAACCCAAACGGCATCACCATAAACTCGTACTGACCATACCGAGTTCTAAAAACAGTCTTCGGTATGTCCTCCGGCTTCACCTTCACCTGATGGTAGCATGATCTCAAATCTATCTTAGAAAATACCTGGGCACCACCCAACTGATCAAATAGATCATCAATCCGTGGCAAAGGATACTTATTCTTGATAGTGAGATTATTCAAAGCCCTATAATCAATGCACATGCGCATCGATCCATCTTTCTTCGGTACAAACAATACCGGGGCTCCCCATGGTGAAGAACTCGATCTGATAAACCCCTTATCCTGCAATTCATCCACCTGCTTCTTCAACTCGACCAGCTCGTTGTTGTTTACTCTATAGACATGCTGCAAAATTGGTTCTGCACCTGGCACTAAGTCTATAGAAAATTTAATATCTCGATCTGGCGGCAATCCTGGCAATTCCTCAGGAAACACATCCAAGAACTCTGCTATCAATGGATGTGGCAACTCCTTGTCTTCCACCATAGCTCCACAAATAATGCCTTAGCCTTGCTCTGCAGCTCCTCTAGCAAACTCGAACTCTGGCTCTCCTGGCGGACCAAACAAAACTCTACCTCCTCTATAATCTATGCTAGCACGGTGCCTACTCAACCAATCCATCCCGAGTACAATACCGTAGCTCAGAAGTGGCATTACAAGTAGACACGCACTCAACTCCCGGCCTCCCAGAGTAACTCTCCGGTCCTTGTAAATATCATTAACCAGGATAATGCCTCCCCCGGTCATGATCTTGCAAGTCCTAAGCAAAGACTCAGCTACCAAACCATGCTTTAGAGCAAAAGAAACAGATACAAAACTATGGAAAGTACCACTATCAAACAAAGCTAAAGCTGGAATGGAATCAAGAAGAATAGAACCTGCGATAACATCTCCGGTGGGTTCCTCCTCTTCGACGGTCATAGCAAACGCTCGTCCCTGTCGAGCACTTCCCTGCTGCTGATGCTGGACAAAACGCTGCTGCTGTGTCGGAAGCAGTCCCCTCGGCGGTGCTGTAGGTGGTCTCGTCTGTGCCCTCGGAGCTGGAGCTGCTCCCTGAACTGCACGACGAGGACACCCCTTCGATTGATGCCCTTCAGTACCATAATACAAATAAACTCCTAGCCTCCTCCTGCAAACTTCCCAGATGTGGCCGGGCTTCTTGCAGTAGTTGCATGGAGCTTGCTGTAACTATCTCTGCTGCTGAGGTGCCTGGTAAAAAGGCACTCTAGCTGCAGTCTGGTTCTGTTGTGGCTGCTGGAAAGGTCTGGATTGGAAATGAGGACGTTTGGCAGATACTGCACTGCCGTTGGCCCCCAGAAAAGAATCACGGTCTCTCTTGGTCTTCAAACCCAACTCCCGCTCAACCTTGCGTGCCTCCGCAAGTATCTCCGAGTACGTCTCATAAAAAGACGGAATTGGAATCTTCACTTCCCAGTTTAGACCCTCACGAAAATGAATAGCTCGAACCTCCGGTTCTCTCACCAAATACTCTGCAAATCGGCTCAACCTGCCGAACTCCGCAGCATACTCCTCCACAGACATGCTCCCCTGAATGAGACTCTCAAATTGTCTCCCCAAGTCAAGCCTGTCTATCCGGGCAAAAAACTTCTTCTTGAAAAGGTCCTTGAATACCTCCCAAGATTGTCCTACGTCAACCAGAACTGGCTCATTCCTGAACCAAGTGCGAGCAACGTCGAACAGTTGAAGTCCTACCGCCTCAACCTTTAGATCTTCAGAAAGACGGGACACCCTCATAAGACGCTCAATGTCCTCGAGCCAATCATCAGCATAGACGATGCCCTCCGTCCCTTTGAAAACCCTAGGCTCCAGTTTCTTGAAGTCCTGAATGTTGCCTGGCCGAAGCTGAGCAACCGGAGGAACAACCTGCTGCTGGACCGGAACTCCTCTCTCAACTATAGCACAAGCAAGCTGATGAGCACTCTCGATGCCCTGTCATAGAACGTCGGTCTGCCTCTGATGTGCCTCTGACTGAGCCCTTTGTGCCTCGAGCATCTCACGAAATAGTGTAAACATCTGTGACACCTCTGCTGGCACAGAAGGTGGAGGTGGAAGCCCCTCAGATACAGCTGGCACAGTCCTCTGAGTATGTGGTGGACCTCCGAAAGCAGCTGACACTCCAATCACCGGAGAAGTGACTGGTGCAGGCCCTCAGGATGTCGCAGACCTCTCAGAAACTGCTCTCCCCTGCTGTGATCTAGTCTTAGGCGGCATCCTGAGACAAAGCGAAAGAAAGAATCAATATGGCACAAGATGTAAGACATCAAGGAAAGGACAATTTTAAGGGATCAAGTATCAATATCAAAGGAGAATAGTTGAATCAAAAGAATTTTCCTAGATGTGATTGAGTATCTCAGCCTATATCCTATCGCAGGCTTGCAGTAGTACAACTAAGTTGTCGCACTACCACGACATCACATACTTTGTGAAGCTAGACCTGCATGGGCCACCACCAAAAATGTGTCACGACCCGCACCCGGTGTAAGGGTACTAGTCGGAAATAACGCCCAGCCTACACCGCAGAATCGGCGGTAGAACGCTGTCTAGATAATCTATCTAACAATATAATGAACCACCAATAATGATAGTATACTCAATCACAGAACTAAGATAGAAATGAGCACGAATTAGATAAAGAATAGAATAGTCACAATACAACTCATGAGTCTAAAATAATACATCAATGAGTCTGAAGAAATACAAAAATAAGCTGGAGACAAATCCAGTACAAAAGAATACTACGAGGCTACAACTCCAGGGTCAACTGTCTCAGTTGGGATAAGTCCCTCTTGAGCCAGGGTCTCAGAATCTAAACCCACAACATCCTGGGGTCCATAATAGGTAGGTACCACTCCTCAGTGTCATCTGGAAAAATATATCCAGTCAGAAAAGGAGCAGAGTACATCTCTAACAGCAGTTCTTATTAATGATAAAAACTATGTAATAGTAAATAGCTGTGGATAAACAAGATGCACAATAGATATAAGAGATATATATACAATAAGGAAATACTGGAAATAAATACAATAATGAACAATATGCCAATGAAACAATAATACTAATGACTAAGTGTGTGAGTACTAGCTTAACATATGATCGGCTTGGGCAAGATGCAATGCGGCCTGGCTAATCATACGTGCGGTGCATGATCAACACTATTTTGTAATCTGTACTTTATTCAATAGGGATATTGATCACATATCTATACTAATACTCCCCACCCCCGACTGGTATAATAGATCCAACCACGGTATGCTATGGCACTAGATTCCCCAAGAAGATAGCTAGTCTTCCCGAGAATCGGTGTCTGTACATGTACAAGATAACCAATAAAATAATACTTGCATCATATACACCATATACCAAGGAATAATATCTCATGACGAGATTCGGATATACCAATCCGTGTAACCATAGTGTCAAGAGAAACATGGATATCTACACTAGATACAACGAACATAGAGGATATCATAAATGAGAAACTATCAAAGAATGTACTCGGCTGAAGTCCAATGAACAGTCTCACAGATGTCTGACTCGGTGCCTCGAAGACCTAGATATGGAATACAACATCAATACAAGGTCCCGAAAAGAGAATAAGTTAAACTAGTCAACTTCTAGGTCAATAAGTCAATTCTAAGTCAAAAGTCAACTATGGTCAACTATGAGTCAACTATGGTCAACTATGGTCAACCCAAGGTCAACTATCTATTTCTAGGTTGTACAAGTCTAACACAAAAATCTTGGATCAAAATACTAAAATCTAAGTCATAGGAACCACAACCTAAAATATTAGGATACCGTATCTTCGGATACGTGAATCCAAGGTAAACCTCACAATACCTATATCAACAATAAAGTATAATAATATAGAATATCAATTTACAACAATTAGGAACCATGGTTTTGAACCAACTTGGTATCCACACAAAGTAATGCTCAAGATACATAGATATAGTATTTACCATTATATATAATATAATATATATAAACTAATATTATACAATTAAGAATATAACAATACTAGTATTATATCTCACAATAAATACATATATATATATATACATATATATATAAATATAATATATAAAATATAAACTAAAACTGCCTAACTGTCACTGAAAAACTGTGTGAAAAATATTAATTTTCAATAAACAGGCTTTCAGTGACAGATCCAACTGTCACTGAAAACGCCGTCGCCAAATCTGCTGTGTAAATGCACTGCTGTCACCCTATTGGTGACAGTTCAAACTGTCACAGAAACGACCGTCACTGCTGCTGTTTAAATCCTGTCCAGTGTATTTAATGACAGAATCTGTCATTAAATACCCAATAAAGCTACAGCGGCTGCTGCTGCTGTTTAATGACAGAAACTATCATTAATGCAGCTGTCGCAAAAAGTTTAAATATATAACTATATATATATATTAATATATAAATATATAAATTAATATATATATATATATATATATATATATATATATATATATATATATATATATATATATATATATATATATATATATATATATAACAATTAAATAGATATATACTTCTATATATACATAATCCTACACAATTAAATAAATAAATACTAATAGCTATAAAACACATCTATATACTAATGTACATATTTTAACATGGTTAAATGCACACATAAAAATACATTCATTTATATACAATTAATTATATAATAATTATAAATAATATAATTACTCATTTAAACACATAAATATATTTTATAAAATATTTACATATAATTTATACTACTAACATAATTTGCAACATATAAAAATGTATGTAAAAGAAAGCTACATATATATTTATACATTATATTAGTATACCTACAATACATATTTCTATGCTACCAAAAATACCATAATAAATACACTAAAATAAATATATAATATCTATATATATTTAATAATTATAATTCAAGAATTAAAGCATAAATAATTAGATTTACACATAAACACACACAAATGGAGAGTATCACACCGTATCCCACTAGATCTAGGATACGCATGCGACACGAGTCCAACACACAACCAATTGTACCCCGAAGGACACAAACAAGTCACAAATATTATTTATGAACAAATCAAAGTGTCAAATATAGATCTATGTGTCCGTGTCAAAATACGATATGTACAAAGTCCCGTGTCGGGGGAAAAACTCCCAAAACAACACGTATCACCAAATTGTTGGGATACGACCTACACGTACCCAATTATGGACTCGACACTAGCCCCAAACACATAAGCACATGCCCAATTGATCTATAGGATCAATTGACACACACAACAAAATGTCAATTCGGAATTCCCCCAAAATTGACACAAAAAGTACCATAACTTTCTCCATGGGTCTCCTATGAACATAAAACCAAGTCCTATGGGTAGTACATACATATGGGTTAATTTTACATGATTAAATCTCAGATTTAAAAGCTATTTTAAGGGGAAAAACTAAATTATACCTATTGGGAGATGGATTCCCAATGAAACCTCCAATTGAGATGAAATTGCTTCCAAATTGTAGATCATTGCTCCTCTTTGTAGATTCTTGCTTCCTCATTCTAGATCCTTGCTTCTCTACTTTCTAATAGTGAATTGGGAAGGAATTAGAATAAATTTGGTAGAAAAATGGAATGGAAATGAAAGGAATTTGGTAGTGGAAAATTCTATATCAAGATTTGGAATGAAAATGAGAGGAGAGAGAATCCCCCCCCCCTCTTTTAATAGGCCGGCCCCTACCCCTTTCTCAAGCAATTTGAAATGTCCAATATACCCCTTGGGGCCTCTCATGAATAAATAATTAAGGAAGGAAGCTTCTAGTCTAATGATTTAATTAATTTTAATCCATCTCCTTAACAATGGGCTTTCTAAATGGGCCTGGTCTAACTAATTAATTCATGTTGGTCCATGGGTCCAAACTAAACTAGTTGGGTCCAGTAATACAAGTCCAAAATAATTAAATAACATCTAACAATAATTAAATAATACAACAAATAATTATTTACCATGCACAATATTTAATTAAATAGGAAAAGACTAAAACACCATTTCCTAGAAAATATGGTAGTGACAGGTAATGAAGCAAAGATTGTTATCATGGATGGTGCATGGGTGCCAGAGTTGATAATAGGACACCCAACAAGATGTTCAGATCTCAGTGCCATTATTAATGGAAAGGTCAGTGATTTAATCAATTTTGAGTATGGAACATGGAGGAACGATTTGGTAAGAACTACAAAAATACTGTTAAATAGCGACGGATCTCAACGACAAAAAATAATCCGTCGCTGAGTCAGCGACAAACTTTTGATAAAATTATTACTAATTTATTTATGTAAACAAATTATATTATTTTTCTTCAACAAGCCATCGTTAATCCTATGCTGGTATATTAGCGACGGAATAGCGACAAAAATATTCGTCGCTGCGAAAACTAAAAATTCCAGAGTGTGTTTTATTTCCCTCTCTCTCTCTCTCTCTCTCTCTCCTCAACACCCCCTCCCCCCCGACTCCGACGACCCCCCGGCTAATAGACCCCTCCTCGAAACCCCCATCTCCGGCGACCCTCCTCCGGCTCCTCGATCCCCTCCTCGAAACCCCCCTCTCCTAGACCCCCTCCGGCTTCCCTCTCCTCGGCCCCATCCTCGAAACCCCCCTCTTTGCCCCCTCCGTCCGCCTCATCCCCCTCTTCGAACCTCCCTCTCCTCGACCCCCTCCTTGAACCCCCCTATCTGCCCCCCTCCGTCCGCCTCCACTCCCTCCTCGAACCCTCCCCCCTCTCCAGCGGCCCTCTCCTTGACCCCCCTCTCCGCCCCCTCCTCGACCCCCCTCTCCGGCACACGCTCCATCATATCCCCTCCTCCTCCGTCGAAGGTAAGCTCTAACCTAACACTCATTCATATTTTGGTCAATTATTAAGCATACAGGATTTAGGGTGCTAGACATGAGATACTGGTCCTCGACCCCTCTCTCCGGCACACGCTCCATCATATCCCCTCCTCCTCCGTCGAAGGTAAGCTCTAACCTAACACTCATTCATATTTTGGTCAATTATTAAGCATACAGGATTTAGGGTGCTAGACATGAGATACTGGAACGGACACGAAAACATAGATATGGGCACAGATATACTGAAAATACTCTATTACATATTTTTACAACCTTATTGTTTACATCATTTCTAATTGTCCTTTATTTCATCAATTTTATTTTTCGAATTGACCGAAAAAGTGGACAGGGGTATGACCCCCTTAGTCTCCATTAAGCTCTGTCTATGAGCTTAACGACATATCATATATCAATGATTGGTGGTGGCTTGATCAACAACCAGATCATTTTAGATATGAGAGGTATTGATCATATAGTTTAGTAATCTCGATGAAAATGTAGTGCCTCAAAGCGAAGCCAATTCTGATCAATCGGCTATATATATGTTTCTATAGTTTTGAGACGGAAATTAAAATGGGTTCTCGTTCTTAAAATTTGTCTCACGGAACAATATTCCTTAATTGCGT
Source organism: Iris macrosiphon (assembly GCA_036927795.1). NCBI lineage: Eukaryota > Viridiplantae > Streptophyta > Magnoliopsida > Asparagales > Iridaceae > Iris > Iris macrosiphon. The sequence continues at coordinate 195,636,530 of JAYESA010000006.1, forward strand.
GAGTTACCAAGAATTTTAGCCAAACTTGATAAGTTGTAAAAACATCATAATCAAAATTCAACGTGTGCCAAAACTTCACAATCAGTTATAATTATAGAATATTTACGCAGTCGTTACTTTTTTTTCCTCTCTCAAAAAAGAAAATCGTCCATACGTAATCCACGCTCTCTATACACTATATGCATGCATAGAAGCAAAGCAAAGTTAATACGTATGTATGGGTCCATCGACAATCGTAGCATACATACGTCTTTTGGTTAGTTGAGAGTTGAGTGTAGCATTAAAGAGAGAGAGAGAGAGAGAGAGAGAGGGGGGGGGGGAGGCGAGCACCGGAGTTCTGACAAAACGTGCTGTGATTTCAAATTAACGCGTACGACTTTCATTACATTTTGCCATAATGAAGCCAGCACGCTCTACCCCGCCCTCTCTAAATATATCAATCCTTTTACAGAAAATAGATAATGAATATTATCGAAATTGTAAGATCTTAACCAACCACATTAAAATCCCACCTAGTCATCACTCTCAAGCTAGCTATCTACCCAGTGGCGAATATAATGTTGTTGTGATTACATTATTTCGTTTTCAAATCCCATGGGTTGATTTAGCTATCTGGCTAGGTCAAGTCGATCCAACCACCTGCATTAAATTATAGTCCCATAAGTAAGCCGAGAATCTCTACAACCAATGTCAGCTTAATCCCAAGTGAGAGCAGAAATGGGGAGGTCTATGTGAAGCATTTAGGAGTTATGGTGGCCGCGGTGGTGGCTCATCAAATGCCCTTGTATCAAATGTCATAATATACCATTCAAAGAGATCAATCTCGTAAGGGAGAATCTCTAGAAGAAGGGGTTACTACCGATTTATAGCACGGACACACGTATCAAAAAATATAGATAAATTGACACGAGTATTAGGACACGAAAATGGTAATATGTATTATATGTGTCTATAATTAACTTAGAAGAAGATTGACAAATTAAATATTACATATATAATTATTTTGATTTATATGTGTATCTTTAGATGTACGTAATTCTTAATACAAAGGCTTGAGCATATCCTAGAATATCGAAAATAGAATATGTGACGTTCAAATTTTTTTATCGGTATTGATTTATTCATCGGCCCTAAAATTGATACGGTTATCACTAATTTAACCTATAATAAATTATTAATATTTTAGAGTATTGGTCTTTGTATCAGAATCAGTATCGGACCATTACTATGAGTATCGATTATCACTTCAGGGTACTAATATGAATAGTAATTAGTAATTCTAACCTTACTATGCTATGGCATGTATCAGCCATATTCGGATGAGTGTCAAGAAATTATGGTTTTGGATACTTATAAAATACGAAGAAATGCACAAATATGGTTTTTCCAATAGCTCATTTAGTTCTTTATGAGACTTCTTCATCAAGTATCCTAACTAACTGATCATTTAGCAAATATCCTAACTCATCTTGTATCAAATCCATATTATTTGAATATATGATACATGCGGAATCAATGAGTCAATACTTAGTTGACCGGTCGTGGATGTACAATCGGCGATATGAGAGTAGGATTGGTTTGACAGATGATTTCATGGCGGGCGTTGATGAATTTCTCAAATACGCCAGTAGTCAACCTTATTTCATGGATGGGAGACTCATCAAGTGTCCTTATGTCAAATGTCATAATATACCATTCAAAGAGGTGGATCTCATCAGGGAGCATCTCTACAAGAAGGGTTTCGTACTGAACTACAAGGAGTGGACGGCTCAAGGAGAACCTTTATTTTCGTAATATCATCATTCCTCCTTCAATATAGAGGTAGAAGAATCCACTCTCGAAGATAAATTTGAATATTGACTGCGAAACCTGGAGCGTTAGTTGGTATTTGATGCGGCCAGTCCAAGTTTTGATCCAGAGGATCCTAATCCTGATGCGAAAGAATTCTATGATATGTTCAAGAATGCCGATACTCTGTTATACCCCGGTTGTGATTCTCATTCTGTCATGTCGGTGGTGATGCGGCTGTTGAACCTAAAGTCTGATTTTAACTTGCCGCATGAATGCTAGGACCGGATAATTTAGTTTGTTAGAGAGTTGTTGCCAAAAGGATCGAAGGAGTTTCCTGATAACTTCTATAAGTCGAAGATAATGATACGAAAACTTGGATTAGGCTACAAAAAGATAGATTATTATAGAATGGTTGCATATTGTACTACAAGGAGAACAATGATAAAGATAAATATATTTTCTGTCATGCAGACCTATACAAGCCAATTCGGGGCAAAAGAAAGTCAACTGTCCGAGCAAGGTTGCATCCCTATAAGTACATACAGTTTTTGCCGATCACAAAGAGATTGTAGAGGATGTATATGTCTGCAAATACAGCACAACGTATGATATGGCATAGCAAAGAACGAAAGAGGATGAAGGCAAATTATATCATCCTTCTGATAGAGAGGCATAGAAGCATTTTGATTTGTGTCATCCTGAATTTGCTGCGGAGCCCAAGAATGTCCGGTTGGGTTTATGTTCTGATGGATTCACTCCTTTCGGACTGTCGGGATCTCAGTACTCTTGTTGCCCGGTGATTTTGACTCCTTACAATCTACTACCGTGGATGTGCATGAATACTTTCTTACATGTTCTTGACACTTATCATACCCGGTCTAAAAAATTCAAAGAAGAACATCAATATCTACTTGTAGCCGCCGGTGGATGAGTTGAAACAATTATGGCAATTCGGCATTCGGACATATAATATATCGAAGGGGTAAAACTTTCAGATGAAAGTGTCTCTCATGTGGACCATCAACGATTTTCTAGCATATGGGATATTATCGGGGTGGAGTACTCATGGTACTTTGTCTTGTCCGATATGTATAAAAAAGAGTAAGGCATTCAGTCTCCAGAACGGAGGAAAAGTATTTTTTTTATAGTCACCGTCAGTTCCTTCCTGCATCGTATCTGTGGAGAATGAACATAGATGCCTTTAGAGTTGATAAATAGGAACTATCTCCTCCCTCGTTGAGACTGACAGGAGACGAAGTTTGGAAAGAGATAAATGGATTGCCGACTGTGATGGAAGATCTGATATCGGGCGATTACTTTGAAGGGTTTGGACGTAGGCATAATTGGACGAAGCGGAGTATCTTTTGGGACTTACCTTATTGGAAGGAAAATCTTATAAGACACAATCTTGATGTCATGCATATCGAAAAGAATGTATTCAATAACATCTTCAATACGGTGATGGATATCAAGAAAAAAATGAAAGACAATGTCAAAGCAAGAAATGACTTAAAAATTATTTGCAGGCATTCAGATTTGTACCTAAAACGAAGTGGCAACGAAAATTGGGTCAAGCCTCCAGCGCCGTTTACATTTAGTAGGGAGGATAAATTGATAATATGCAACTGAATTTCAAAGTTGAGATTTTCTGACGGCTACGTGTCAAATCTGGCAAGATGTTTAAGGACCGTAAAGCAACTCTGGAGGAGGGTGAATAGAATACAGCAGAATAATCTACCCAATTTAAAATTATGCAGAGTGAAGGCAGTAAGTAGCTAGTAGTGTATATGCAATATAATAAAGTAAGAGAAAAATAGAGCAAACGCAAACACTGCGATGTATACTGATTTTTCTCTGAGAGGACTAGTTCAGTCCCGAGAAATCAAGCTCAGAGTTTTATTCACTATAATCACCAATATTGAATCACAAGGTTTGATCCGAAGGCTTGACACTTCTTTACAACCACGAGATTTAATCCGAAGTCTCCCAAATTCAAAATAAGAGAGAAAGATAGATGAAGCTGATGGAGCCAAGCTCTTTACAACTCTATAAACTTTTAGATCGAGACCACACTTGGCACTAGGAAGGCTAGGGAGTTGCTCTTGGAGATAAAAAATTTAAGGTTCAGATGTTTGCTCACAATAGGATACAAGAATTGAGAGAATATGAGTGATTTGAAATGAGAGAATTTCAATCCTATTTATAGTGTATTGGCAAACAGAATTCGGCCAGTACTCAGATATGATTTAATTCAAATTTTTGAACGTTGGGCCAGAAAATTCGGGATTAATAGTTGTACTGATTTTATACTAAAGGGGTGACCGAGTTCAGTCCGAGTTTGCCATAAATTCGGTTTGAGTTCGGTTATTATGTTTAGTAGCTTTGTAAATGAATGTGGCCTAGTTTTGTGGATAGGTTCAAGGCTTATTTGAGTGGACTTTGGGTCATGCCAGTGCGACTCAGTTTACACACGTCCTATACTCAAATAAAATATAGAATTATATTTGACTGACATCATTACAATTAACATGCACCAACAATGTTGAGTCTTCAGATTATGACATATCGAAACATGGTTTAGTTAACTATCAAAATCAAGTTGAGTGTGACCGGATGTGCCAACAATCTCTCCCATTTTGATAATTGAGAAACTATGAATGATACTGCAAGTCTTTGATGTGCTCGACTCTCCCGTACTTTATGGAGCAATTTTATATGCTGAAGTCAACGTATCATGTTATTCTTCTCCCCCATTGTCATTTTGATCGAAATGGCGTGCTTCCCCGAAATCGATGAGATATCATGTATGATAAGAAAAAAATAGAGTGAAATATGTACATGATAATAATGAGAATAACAAATATTTAAAGGAAAAATAGCGAAAGATCCATTTATTTTAGGTCTCAAAACATTTCATAAAGAAAAGCATACAAAGAAAATATAGTGAAAAATATCATAGAAGAACAACCAAAACTAATCCTTAAACATTCAAAATCCATTGAGCATCTAGTTATCATTGTCTTCATCTTCATCATCAGGTTCAACTATTCTATTTGGATTAAAGAAGGCATCAGTTGGATCCAAATGTCTCTGAGCATAGGGATGATCAATGTAAAATCATGGTTGGTTTGGATTTTGGAGAATCGAAAAAGGTCCGGTTGGGTACTTCGATAGGGTGTACTGGATGTCTATCAAAGTATTGCCAAGAGCCTGAGTCTGAAGAGTTTAGCGGTGATCAAAAGCACAATAGCGTATATCTTCTTCGTGGAAGAGATCGCACAACAGATAGAAAATAGACTCTAAGATTTGTGGTGGCTCATCAAAAGGAGGACGGGATCAGGAGGATATGTGTTGGAGTTGGATGACGAGTTATATGGTAGAAGAATAGATGGCTCAATTCTTTGAAATCTATTGAGGGATAAAGGTTACTCAAGATGTTGACAAGTATCCAATGGAATATCGAAATAGTTGAAAATGGTTGGCAAGTACATGGCGTAGAGTAGTGGACTCCATTTCTTTCAACATTGAACCATTTGAGATATGATGGTCTGGGAAACATTAAAGTTAATGCCAAATTGCAAGTGGTATAAAACCGATATTTCTAATAAGAGATCTCATCAAAGAAAGTCTTATTAGGTAGAAAAGTTGAAAAGATAATACGATGTATTTCAAATAAGTGACCATTCAAATATCGAGCGTAAAATTTTTTAGGTGGACACTCATGAGGATGACAAATAATATTTTTGAAAGAGTCTAGAGTTAAGTCATGTTCGAATTGAAATTGGGTGATATTGATTAGGATTTGTCCATCAGCATGAATGCGTAAAATTTTACACAAGTCGTCTGCTTCGAATTCAATTGGAATGCCACCAACTCTAGATGAAATGGTATTATGTTCATATGCTAAGTTGCAATAGAACATTTGAATAGCATTAGTGTAAACACGGGTACAGGTTGCGACAAGTTCTTTAAGTTGGAGTTTTTAATTAATAGGTAGGTAGTCATTGTGTTGGGAGAGAAAATCTATAGGATGGACAAGACAGATGTATCTCTTAGAGAAGTCATTAAACCCATCATTTAAACTTTTGAGGCTTCAAAAATAAAATCATTGAATTCTCCTATGTTTGGCATAATAGGACATAAAAGAGAGTCAAAAAAGCAATCTATTTTTCTTTTATGGGCCATTGGAGAAAGATGTAGGAAGAAAAACTAGGTTTATTTGAGGAGGGGATATTTTTCGTTAGTCTGTAGGAAGAGCCAAAAAAAAGATGTATAAATAGATTAGTGTAAACCCAAATTAGGAAGAAGATTAATGACATAGCATATTCTGGAATTAATCTAATCGAGTTCGGTCCGAGCTCGACCCGAGTTCGGTCCAAATTCTGTGTACATTTATTTCCAGAATCTCAATGTAACTTTAATCGATATTATGCCTTTTTGACTTGATATAAATACAGAATAATAAGTTCTAAATTAAATCGTACGTTTTCAAGAGTTTAGATCATCTTAGAGTAGCTCTAGGGGCCGGATCCCAGCTAGCGGTGGTCCGAAGATACTTAAATACCGTGTCGCTTAAGGTTATTTACACCTTATTGACAAAAGGGCCATTTCGGCTTGTATCTCAAAAAATTTAAAGCTTTTGAATAAAATTGACAAAATTTTAAAGCATCTTATGATTCTTATATTTTATCAGAATCCAAAAGACATAATTCTCGACAGATAAAGTTGAATTAATTTTCAGCTAAAGGTTTAGTAAAGGTGTCTGCTAATTGATGTTCCGTGTCAACATATTCCAAACAAATATTTTTGTGTAATTGATGATCTCTTAGAAAATGATGTCTGATTTCTATATGCTTAGTGCGTGAATGACATACCGGATTCTTAGTGAGATTAATGGTGCTAGTGTTATCACAGAGAATAGGAATATTCTTATAGTGCAAATTGAAGTCTTCTAGGGTTTGCTTCATCCACAAAATTTAAGCATAGCAATGTCCTACGGAGATATACTCAGCCTCATTTGTTGATAATGCAACAGAATTTTATTTCTTGCTAAAACAGGAGACTAGAGACTTTTCTAGGAAATGACAAGTGTCGTTGGTGCTTTTTCGATTGACTTTGCATCCAGCAAAATCAGCATCCGTGTAACCAGTAAGGTTAAAGGACATGGTTTTGGGATAACGTGGTTTTGGGATACCATAACCCTGCCGACAAAGCTCCTTTAAGGTATCTGAAGATACACTTGACCGCGCACAAATATGATTCATTAGGATTAGCCTGATATCTAGCACAAAGGCATACAACAAACACAATATCTAGGCGACTAGCAGTTAGATATAATAAACTACCAATCATACCTCGATACTTACGTATGTCTGTTGGTTTACCGCTTTCATCAAGGTTAAGCTTAGTGGATGTTGCCATTGGAGTTCCGATAGGCTTTGCATTGTCCATGTCAAACTTTTTGAGCAAAACCTTCGTGTACTTAGCCTGATTGATGAAGGTTCCTTATGAATCTTGCTTGATTTACAATCCTGGAAAGAATATCAGTTATTCCATCATGCTCATCTCAAATTTACTCTGTATACACTTAGCAAACTCGTTACATAGCATCTCAATAGTAGATCCAAATATGATTTTATCTACATATATTTGTACTAATAACAAAGAATCAGCAGAAGATTTTACAAAAAGGGTAGTATCAATTTTTTTTTTTGAAAGATCGTTTCCAAGTAGAAAGAATTAAGACGTTCATACCAAGCTCGTGGGGATTGTTTGAGTCCGTATAGAGCCTTTCGTAGCTTGAATACCTGGTTAGGGTGTTTGAAATATTCAAAACCAGGGGGTTGTTTGACAAAAATTTCTTCTTTGATAACACCATTTAGAAAAGCACTTTTAACATCCATTTGAAAAAGTTTAAAGTTATGAAAACTAGCAAAAGTGTAAAGCATTCGGATAGATTCGAGTCTAAGTAACAAGAGCATATGTCTGATCGTAGTCAATACCTTCCTCTTGGTTGTAGCCTTGAGCTAGAGACGTGCTTTATTACGTGTAACTAAACCATCCTTATTTAATTTATTTCAAAAAATCCATTTAGTACCAATGATCGGATAATCATTAGGTTTATGAACGAGTTCCCAAACTTGATTACATTCAAATTGGTTGAGTTCCTCTTGCATAGTAGAAATTTAAAATTTATCAGCAAAAGCTTCAACAATATTTTTAGGTTCTATTTGAAAAATAAAAGCAACATTTACAATGGTATCTCTATTTGAAGAACTTGTACTTACACCTTTTGATATATCACCTATTACCAAGTCCTTAGGATGATCTGTGGAGAACTTCAATCTCCTTGGCAGACATTCAAGATGACTTGCACTGGTTGTATCTTCAGATGTCTTGTTGGTTGCAGGTTGACTACCTTCATCATCGATGTCGTTCAGTACATGAGTATTAAGTTCATCGAATGTAACATTGATTGATTCTTCAACAGTCAATAAGTTTTTGTTGAATACTCTAAATCCTTTATTTTTGGCAGCATAACCTAGAAAAATACCTTCAACGGCCTTGGAGTCGAACTTTCTTAGGTTATCTTTAGTATTGAGAATAAAGCATTTGTTGCCAAAAATTTTAAAGTAACTAATAGTGGGGATTCTACCGAACCAAAGTTAATATGGGGCTTTCTTCGATATAGGTAGAATAAGCACCATATTCAAAATATGTCATGTTGTACTTACAGCTTCATCCCAAAAGTATTTTAGAAAGTTATACTGATTCAACATGACTCTAGCCATATCGCCAAGAGTTTTATTCTTTCGCTCCACAACACCATTTTGTTGAGGAGTTCTAGAATAAGAAATTTTATGAGTAAATCCATTTTTATTGCAAAATTTTTTGAAATTATTTTCAAATTTGCCTCCATGATCACTTCGGATGCGAGCAATCATGAAACCTTTTTCGTTTTGAACATTTTTATAAAAAGTGACAAATTCAGAAAATGCTTCATTTTTATTTGCAAGAAAATACACCCAAGTATATCTTGAAAAATCATCAACAATAACATAAGCATAAAGCTTACCGCCAAGACTGGCAACTCTACTGGGTCCAAACAAGTCCATATGCAAGAGTTGAAGAGGTCTAGAGATACTTACAGCGTTGATTGACTTAAAAGAAGATTTAGTAGCTTAATTCTTTTCACAATCAGTACATACCATATCTTTCTTGAAAATAATCTCAGGTAAGCCTCTTATCAACTTCTTCGTGGATAGTCTTACAATAGTATCCATGTTTGCGTGCCCTAGATGCATATGTCATAGCCAGCTGTCATCTTTATTGGCGTATAGACATCTGCATGTATTGTTAGTGTCTTTTGCAAGATAGAAAATATATATAATATATACCCTGATCCATTCAAAAATAAAATCACCTGTAGATCTATCATATATAGAACATTTGTCTTTAATGAAGTTAATGCTATAACCATGGTCAGCTAAATGACTGATGCTGAGTAGGTTATATTTTAATTTTGTTACTAGACAAATGTCTTTAATGATAGGATAGGGAGGAAAACTTATGTTACCATTACCAATAATATATCCTCTGAGGTTATGGCCGAAGGAGACATAACATTCTTTCTTCATCGATAGTGTTGCGAATAGGTTAACATCACCAGTCATATGTCGTGAGCAACCACTATTAATAATCTATTTGCTTCTAGCATGAAGGGGTCGGTCCACCTACAAAATAAGTTATAGATGTAACCCTTGGTACCCATTTCTTTAAGGGTACTTTTGTGTTAGTCTTTGGTAAATGCATAAACATTCATATCTACTAACTTTCTAGTTCTACAGAATCTAGATATATGTCATTTCTTACCACAATAGTGACATATAGCTAGTTTGTTAGTGCTTGGTGCAACATGATAGACATAAGTGTGTGAAGTAGTACTTTGTGGTCTATATGGATATAATGAATGATTGTGTGAGATATTTCTTTATGGTCTTCGTGGATATCTATAATAGAATGCATGATTATGTTTGGTTCTACGTGCATGTATAGTGTCATATTATGTTCTGAATGTATGATTGCATGAACTGTTATACATGTAGGTAGGAGCATAGCTGTGAGTGTTTATTTTTCTTGCTACGTATCTCGTGTTCGGTTGGGTAGGGGTTTGTTCGACCTGTTTACCGAATCTAATCTCTAATCTTTTAGAAGTAGCATATATTATATCATATTTAGCAGTAAGAGCATCTATTCTACATGCAACAATAGAATACTTCTTCTTTTCAGATTCGAGTTCTTCCTTAAGTTTAGCATTCTCCTGAGAGTTTTTATCAAGACTGTCAAGTGCCTCGTGGAGGTTAAGCTTAAGTCTAGAATTCTCGTCTAAAACGTTAGAGATATCATTTACTTCACTTAGTAGAGATGTCAGACTCTCTATTTTAGTCTGACATTCTTGAACATCTTTCTTAGCATGCTTATACTTATTTCTAAGTTTTCTAAAATTATCAAGTAGATACTAAAAGTATTAACTAGCTCATCAAATGTAAAATATCATAAGAGTTTTTATCCGTTCTCTGATCAGCTAACGCCATGAAGCATATGTTTGCTGCTTCTCATGGATTCTCTTCTTTGGATTTACTAGATTCGCTTTCATGCCAGATGCTTGTATTTGTATACTTCACTGATGTTCTTTTGGATGAGTGATCGTAGCCATTCTCTTTCTTTAAGGTTGGACAATCTTTCTTTATATGCCTTGTAAACCCCCTGAATTTTCAAAATTTTAAAAACTGGATTTTTCACAATTTTCTGGAATTTTCTAGGAATTTTCTGTAATTTAAAAACAGGGTTTTAATTATTAAATGATTTTTAATTGATAATAAATAATATTAAAATATTATGAAAATAATATTTTTGGGTGTAAAATGAAAAACTGGACTTAGGGCAATTTTTCTGGAATTTATCGGACCCCAGACCTATTTTTAAATGCCTAAAAACTATTTATTTAATTAATTAATTATTTATTAATTAATTTACTGTTTTTAATTATTATTTATTATTATTATTAATTTTATTATTTTTTTATTTTCGGCCCGTGGCCCGTTGGGCCGGCCCGGCCCAGCCCAACCCGGCCCAGACCCCGCCCAGCGGGTCGGGTCGGATCCGCCGCCGCCCGACCCGCAAACCCGACCCGCCGACCCGCATCGTCACCCCACGACCCCACGACCCGATCCCTCCGCCGGCCGCCGCGTTTTCCGGCCGCCACGACCGCCTCCCCTCCGCTAGCCGCGCCCACGTCGTCCCCGCGAGCGCCGCCTTCTCCGCCCCTCACCCCGCCCGTCTCGGCCTCCCCAACCGCCCCGTCCCCCTATATAAACCCTCCCCGACGAGCCCCCACCGCCTCAGATCCTCCGCCGTCAGCCGCTCCCCACCGCCACGACGCCGCCCGCCCTCGCCGACGACCACCCGGCTCCTCCCTCCTCTCTCCTCCCCTCACCGTCGAGCCCCGGCGGCCGTAGCACACAGCAGCGGCAGCAGCAGCAGCTCGGGCAGCCGCAGAGCCGCCCTCCGGCCGCCGCGTGCCCCCAAGCCCGCCGCGCCGCCTCCGCCTGGCCGCAGAGCGCCGCCCCCGGCCGCCCAGCCGCCGTCTCCGCCGTCTCCGCCGCCGGCAGTATCCCAAAACCCTAACCCTAAATCGGTCCCTGTGTCCGACACGAGTCGGACACGTGTCGGACACGGTTTGACCCTGATTTTCGGGTCCCCTTCAGGTGCGTGTAACTTTCGCCTCGTAGCTCTGTTTTCATTTCCGCAAATTGCGTTGCGAAGCCTGTATGACCCTCTCGGTGTCCGGATAAACCGTTCGGGGCATCGCGTCCTGTGGTGATCGCACACCGCGATCCAAAAACAGGAAAAACCCAGACCCCGATTCACCCCGGAACTGAGTACGTCCCGCCAAACGGGACGACTTGGTCGTGCGCGGTCTTCACAGATACGTGCGCCTCGCCGATACGGACGTGTGGGTTTTCGCGGAAGTCGATTCGGGGGTGCGTGCACCCCGGAATCAACGCGTATCCGCGGACATCGCCCCGTATCCGTACTTTCTGGAACGCGCCCTAACTTTGTGTACACAGGTCGGATTGAAACAAAACTTGCGCCATCGGACTCGTAGCAATACGCTGGTCCTGTGAGTCAAGTTTGGTTCGATTCTGAGAACGTTGACGAAATCGCGTGTCGTGGGCCCCACAGGCCCCGCTCGACGGGCGATTTTGTATTCGGCTCATCGGAATCCAATTCTGGAAGTTCCGTTGGGTTCGTATCATCGTTCCTGACCTGTTGACACTGAGTTTGGTGAATTTGGAGACCTTTGACCCTGACGCGTTTTTCGGTGCAAAGCGGGCCCACCGGTGGACCCCGTTTTGGCCCGAAACTGCCGTTTCTGCCCTTGTCTCCAAATTGGACCCAAGGACAGGCGTTCCTAGCTGATTGATATTTTTTGGATCTGATGGTGATATTTGTTACAGCAACCGGAGTACCGCCTGCAAACCCAGCTGAAGTCAGAACCTCAAACAGAGCCGGAACCACAGGCATGTGTACCTTGCCAAATCCTGCAGCTTGCTACTTAATTTTCTTGACTTACTTATACATCAGTGGGCAAATAAAGCTTGCCAAATTGCATTATTTCCTGTTATAGAACTTGCCTGAATTCTGGTTCAAATGCAAATAAACCGGTTTAACTGTTACAACCTAGGACCGAGTGGCGTACTTAGCGACCGATTACCAGTCGGGTGCCAACTCCGTACGCGAAGTTGTGTAACGTCACATAGAGATGGATATCGAGACCCGATAATTCTCGTACTTGTCTTATCAAGTACTCCAGAACCCAGGACACTTGACACTATTCATGAGACAGAGTCCTCCTGAGACATTCATGGTGATTCTGTATAGGATACAGGACTTGACAGTAATATTTTATAGACATTATGACTTGCTGCATTAGCTATAATCCCGCTGACATAGACATGAGACGTTATGGTCATGATATGCGTGATTACATTGGGTGGGGAGAGATACACAGGCTACAGGTTGATGTTATATTATGCCGACGTCTTAAGTCTCACTACGAGCTGGACAACTACATGATATCACTGCTACCGGCTCCCCGACACAGAGCTTGTAGTAGTTTCAGCCTGAGTTCTTGTACTGCTCTCATGTTGCATATCACTTAGCTGGTTACATAGTTTACCATATTGCTTATTTGTTTCTGCACTGCTTATATTTGGCTTGTATTATCTGTACCTTGCTATGTCCCCTGAGGACCTGGAATGGATGATGTCCCCAGGTATAGCCGAGAAGTTCCATCCAGAGACACCCCGTACCAGAGCACTTCTAGGAGCTGTACCAGGACCTGAAGACGAGCTCGCACCAGAGGACTTCTCCTGAGCATTGGCCGTATGTAGTCATTTATTTTTATTACCAGTTATTTATTTCCTGTCCATTTGCAACTGTTGTACCAGACATACTCTCGGATTGTTTTCCGAGATATTTATTGAGTTTTGCTTATTTATTCTATTGCTTTATTTCTGGCAGTTACTCTGTGTTTTTCTGTGGTGGATGAGAATAGATTAGTCTATGACCTGTATCATTGCTCTATTTTCTGTTAGACTATAGCTTAAGCATGCCCTGATGGATCCATTAAATTGGGTTGTCCATCGGTGCGTGCTGCTGGCCATTGCGCACGTGCTCAGTCCCTCGGCATTTTGGGACTGGGGCGTGACATGGTTTTTTTGTGGTGGCCCATGCAGGTCTCTATGACTAATTTGTTCGGTTTCAACTCAGGGACCGAACAGGCCTGCAAATAAGATAGGATAAGTTTTAGGATCTCATCCACTTGCTTGAAACGTTCTTGATATCCATATCAACTTCGAATTAATTCCTCGACTTGCATCCTGCCTTGATTCCTGTGCGCCTCTTATTGTTTATTTTGGTTGCAGGGTTATGGATTCACGAGCAAACGATGAGACTCCCATAACGTCACCACGAGTTGCTGAGGTAACCAACGAAGATGAAGTAACACCAGTAGATAAAGGACAGTCAGCTCAACAACATGCCCCAAGAATCCAGCAAGATGATATTCCACCAACGACGCCAGTTACTCCATCAATGCCCATAATTCCACCCGGGCAGGCCATGGACGGACAGCAGATGTTTTCAATGGTCTATGCAATAATGCAAGCTCAACAAGAGGCGTTGAGTCGCAGCCTAATAACTGCACTGGAGCAGGCCAACCTACCAGCTCGACGGCCAACAATAGGCTCTATCACCGACTTTCGACAGCTGAAGCCCCGTACATTCTCAGGCAAAGAAGAGCCCACTGAAGTTCATGAGTGGCTCACCAACACTCAACATCAACTAGAAGCAGCTGAGCTTCCAAAGGAACGTTGGATGACTGCCGTCAGAATACAGTTGACGGACAATGCACATCACTGGTGGCTATCTGAGGAAGCGCAGCTCGGACCAGACCGAGTCACTTGGGAAGAGTTCTCTAGACTCTTTCAGGAGATGTACATTCCAGCTATCGCCCGATCAGAACTTCGGGACAAGTTCAATCACCTTACCCAGGATACTTAGACGGTGGAAGAGTACAACGCTGAGTTCATTCGTCTAAGTTGTTTCGCTCCAACATTGATTCCGACAGAAGAAGAGAAGGCTGAGAAATTCTTCGACGGACTAAACATTGAGCTACAGAAACTAATTGGATCCATTGCACCTACTTCGTACTCGGACGTTCTTGCTGCAGCGCGACGCATTGAGCGCGTCATCAGGAGAGAGACTAGTCTGAAACGGACTTCCACTTCAGTACTACAAGAAGAAGTTGCAAAAAGACCTCACGTACACCTGCCACCAGAAGCATCTCCACAGACAATACCTGTTTGTCCATATTGTCGCAAGCGAGGCCATACTGAAGACGAGTGCAGACGAAAGAAGAGATTATGCATAGTTTGTGGATCCAGTCAGCATTTATTAAAGGAATGCCCTGAGCGTCGAGACAAAGCACCAAAGGGTAACCAGCAAGCGAGGCCAGCCTCTCCAGCATTGGAAGCACCGCAAACGAAAGTTCAAGAAGTCCTACCACCAGCTCCAGCAGGGTATCAGCCGAGGCCACCCTTGATACCCCAGGAACTACTCTTCCAGCAAGCCCAACAGCAGCAGAGGAATCTGCTTCAAGGACGAGGGCAAGCTTATGCGCTGACTGTGCAGGACGCTGATGCTAGTAAGTGATTTATAGTTTTTCGTTTCTGGTCTTGTTGTAGTTCGTGCCCGTTGGTTCGTGACCTCAGCCCCAACCTAGTAATTTGCAACTTGTTAATAACAACCTGATTTTTCATAAAAGTTATAGTTTTCACTAGATTTCCTGGAAAGTGTAAACTTTCAATTTTTTTGGGAAACGGTATTTCCCTAAGTATCTTGTGATGTGTTTTCAAAACGATGATTGCGACCGCGTCATCTCTGTTGACCGGTTATTCTTTGATTGTGAGGACGCAATCCTCTTAAGGGGGGTAGATTGTAAACCCCCTGAATTTTCAAAATTTTAAAAACTGGATTTTTCACAATTTTCTGGAATTTTCTAGGAATTTTCTGTAATTTAAAAACAGGGTTTTAATTATTAAATGATTTTTAATTGATAATAAACAATATTAAAATATTATGAAAATAATATTTTTGGGTGTAAAATGAAAAACTGGACTTAGGACAATTTTTCTGGAATTTATCGGACCCAGACCTATTTTTAAATGCCTAAAAACTATTTATTTAATTAATTAATTATTTATTAATTAATTTACTGTTTTTAATTATTATTTATTATTATTATTAATTTTATTATTTTTTTATTTTCGGCCCGCGGTCCGTTGGGCCGGCCCGGCCCAGCCCAACCCGGCCCAGACCCCGCCCAGCGGGTCGGGTCGGATCCGCCGCCGCCCGACCCGCAAACCCGACCCGCCGACCCGCATCGTCACCCCACGACCCCACGACCCGATCCCTCCGCCGGCCGCCGCATTTTTCGGCCGCCACGACCGCCTCCCCTCCGCTAGCCGCGCCCACGTCGTCCCCGCGAGCGCCGCCTTCTCCGCCCCTCACCCCGCCCGTCTCGGCCTCCCCAACCGCCCCGTCCCCCTATATAAACCCTCCCCGACGAGCCCCCACCGCCTCAGATCCTCCGCCGTCAGCCGCTCCCCACCGCCACGACGCCGCCCGCCCTCGCCGACGACCACCCGGCTCCTCCCTCCTCTCTCCTCCCCTCACCGTCGAGCCCCGGCGGCCGTAGCACACAGCAGCGGCAGCAGCGGCAGCAGCAGCAGCTCGGGCAGCCGCAGAGCCGCCCTCCGGCCGCCGCGTGCCCCCAAGCCCGCCGCGCCGCCTCCGCCTGGCCGCAGAGCGCCGCCCCCCGGCCGCCCAGCCGCCGTCTCCGCCGTCCCCGCCGCCGGCAGTATCCCAAAACCCTAACCCTAAATCGGTCCCTGTGTCCGACACGAGTCGGACACGTGTCGGACACGGTTTGACCCTGATTTTCGGGTCCCCTTCAGGTGCGTGTAACTTTTGCCTCGTAGCTCTGTTTTCGTTTTCGCAAATTTGCGTTGCGAAGCCTGTATGACCCTCTCGGTGTCCGGACAAACCGTTCGGGGCATCGCGTCCTGTGGTGATCGCACACCGCGATCCAAAAACAGGAAAAACCCAGACCCCGATTCACCCCGGAACTGAGTACGTCCCGCCAAACGGGACGACTTGGTCGCGCGCGGTCTTCACAGATACGTGCGCCTCGTCGATACGGACGTGTGGGTTTTCGCGAAAGTCGATTCGGGGGTGCGTGCACCCCGGAATCAACGCGTATCCGCGGACATCGTCCAGTATCCGTACTTTCTGGAACGCGCCCTAACTTTGTGTACACACGTCGGATTAAAACGAAACTTGCGCCATCGGACTCGTAGCAATACGCTGGTCCTGTGGGTCAAGTTTGGTTCGATTCTGAGAACGTTGACGAAATCGCGTGTCGTGGGCCCCACAGGCCCCGCTCGACGGGCGATTTTGTATTCGGCTCATCGGAATCCAATTCTGGAAGTTCCGTTGGGTTCGTATCATCGTTCCTGACCTGTTGACACTGAGTTTGGTGAATTTGGAGACCTTTGACCCTGACACGTTTTTCGGTGCAAAGCGGGCCCACCGGTGGACCCCGTTTTGGCCCGAAACTGCCGTTTCTGCCCTTGTCTCCAAATTGGACCCAAGGACAGGCGTTCCTAGCTGATTGATATTTTCTGGATCTGATGGTGATATTTGTTACAGCAACCGGAGTACCGCCTGCAAACCCAGCTGAAGTCAGAACCTCAAACAGAGCCGAAACCACAGGCAAGTGTACCTTGCCAAATCCTGCAGCTTGCTACTTAATTTTCTTGACTTGCTTATACATCAGTGGGCAAATAAAGCTTGCCAAATTGCATTATTTCCTGTTATAGAACTTGCCTGAATTCTGGTTCAAATGCAAATAAACCGGTTTAACTGTTACAACCTAGGACCGAGTGGCGTACTTAGCGACCGATTACCAGTCGGGTGCCAACTCCGTACGCGGAGTTGTGTAACGTCACATAGAGATGGATATCGAGACCCGATAATTCTCGTACTTGTCTTATCAAGTACTCCAGAACCCAGGACACTTGACACTATTCATGAGACAGAGTCCTCCTGAGACATTCATGGTGATTCTGTATAGGATACAGGACTTGACAGTGATATTTTATAGACATTATAACTTGCTGCATTAGCTATAATCCTGCTGACATGGACATGAGACGTTATGGTCATGATATGCGTGATTACATTGGGTGGGGAGAGATACACAGGCTACAGGTTGATGTTATATTATGCCGGCGTCTTAAGTCTCACTACGAGCTGGACAACTACATGATATCACTGCTACCGGCTCCCCGACACAGTGCTTGTAGTAGTTTCAGCCTGAGTTCTTGTACTGCTCTCATGTTGCATATCACTTAGCTGGTTACATAGTTTATCCTATTGCTTATTTGTTTCTGCACTGCTTATATTTGGCTTGTATTATCTGTACCTTGCTATGTCCCCTGAGGACCTGGAATGGATGATGTCCCCAGGTATAGCCGAGAAGTTCCATCCAGAGACACCCCGTACCAGAGCACTTTCAGGAGCTGTACCAGGACCTGGAGACGAGCTCGCACCAGAGGACTTCTCCTGAGCATTGGCCGTATGTAGTCATTTATTTCTATTACCAGTTATTTATTTCCTGTCCATTTGCAACTGTTGTACCAGACATACTCTCGGATTGTTTTCCGAGATATTTATTGAGATTTGCTTATTTATTCTATTGCTTTATTTCTGGCAGTTACTCTGTGTTTTTCTGTGGTGGATGAGAATAGATTAGTCTATGACCTGTATCATTGCTCTATTTCCTGTTAGACTACAGCTTAAACATGCCCTGATGGATCCATTAAATTGGGTTGTCCATCGGTGCGTGCTGCTGGCCATTGTGCACGTGCTCAGTCCCTCGGCATTTTGGGACTGGGGCGTGACATACCTTGTCTTTTTATAGTTGTAGCATATAGGCTCTTCATCACTGTAGTCAGTAAGCTCCTTCTTCTTAGATCTCTTAAGCTTTAGAAATTTTTTGAAGTTTCTAGTGATCAGGACAACTTTCTCATCTTGAGACTCATCGTCGTCGGAGTCATAGTTGGTAATATTTTTGTGATGTGTATTAAGAGTAATCTTCTTCTCCTTGGGAGTGGGTTCTTTAAATTCCTTGAGATCCAGCTCGTGAGTCATCAACTTGTCCATGAGCGTCTCGAGGGTCATCGTGATGAGATTATTTCCTTCTATGATTGTAGTAGCCTTGGGATTCCAATTCTTGGTGAGTCCCCTTAGTACTTTGTGAATCTTCTCCTGATTGATGTACTACTTGCCAAGAGATGATAGAGGGTTGACGATGTCGAGGAATCTTGTGAACGTTTGAGTGATCGTCTTATTCTGCTTCATCTTGAATGCTTCATACTCTTGTATTAGATGACTTATTTTTTATTTCTTCACTTGATATGTTCCTTCATGAGTGGCCTTAAGAAGTTTTCATACTTCGTATGAAGTTCCACAAGTGGGGACCCTGTTAAATTCAGTTCTGTCTATAGCACATAATAGACCGTTAATAACTTTAGCATCAAGACTATTTTTTTTTTGTCTGTGTACTTATCATAAGGTTTTTCTACAAGGTTGCCATCTACAACTATTCTAGGTGGCTTCTTGTATCCTTCTACTACTACAACCCAAAGGTTAAAATCAAGTAACTTCAAGTAAAAACTCATATATGTCTTCCAGTACGTGTAGTTAGTACCATCAAATAGGGGTGGCCTATTTGTAAACTGGCCTTCACCATTGTTGGTGTGGATAGATCTAATAGTTGCCATAAATCTCTTAGGATGTTAAGCCGAATATCAAGAGAAGTTGCTCTGATACCATTTGAATGACCGTAAAGCAACTCTAGCGGGGGTGAATAGGGTACAACAAAATAATCTACCAAATTTAAAATTAAGCAGAGTGAAGGAAGTAAATAGCTAGCAGTTTATATGCAATATAATAAAGTAAGAGAAAGAGAGCAAACACAAACACCGCGATGTATACTGATTTCCCTCTGAGATGACTAGTCCAGTCCCGAGAACTCAAGCTCGGAGTTTTATCTACTATAATCACCAAAAGTGAATCACAAGTTTTGATTCGAAGGCTTGCCACTTCTTTACAACCAGGAGATTTGATCCGAAGTCTCGTAACTTCACAGCAAGAGAGAGAGAGAGAGAGAGAGAGAAATGAATATGATGGAGCTAAGCTCGAGAAATGAATATGATGGAGCTAAGCTCTTTATAACTCTGTAAACTTCTAGACCGAGACTGCACTTGGTACTAGGAAGTCTAGAGAGTTTCTCTTAGAGATGAAAAAGTTAAGGCTCAGATATTTGCTCACAATAGGATAGAAGAATTAAGAGAAGATGAGTGATTTGAAATGATAGGATTCTAATCCTATTTATAGTGTATTGGCAAACATAATTCGGCCAATATTCCGATATGATTTAATTCAAATTTTTGAACATTGGGCCAGGAAATCAGGGATTTATAGATGTGTTGATTTTATACCAAAAGGGTGACAGAGTTCGGTCCGAGTTCGGCATTAATTCGGTCTAAGTTCGGTTACTATGTTTAGTAGCTTTGTAAATGAATGTGGACTAGTTTGGTGGATAGGCTCAAGGCTTATTTGAGTGGACTTTGGGTCATGCCAGTGCGACTCAATTTACAAACGTCCTATACTCAAATAAAATATAGAATTATATTTAACTGACAGCATTACAATCAATATGTAGCAGTAGTATTGAGTCTTCATATTGCGATATATCGAATCATGGTTTAGTTAACTATCAAAATCAAGTTGACTGTGACCAGATGTGCCAACAATCTCTCCCATTTTGATAATTGATAAACTATGAATGATACTGCAAGTCTTTGATATGCACAGCTCCCTCGGACTTTGTGGACCAATTTTATATGCTGAAGTCAACATATTATGTTATTCTTCTCTCCCGTTGTCATTTGATCAAAATGGCGTACTCTCCCAAAATCAGTGAGATATCATGTATGACAAGAAAATAAGAGGGTGAAATATATACATGATAATAATGAGAATAACCAACAGTTAAAGGACAAATAGCGAAAGATCCATTTATTTTAGGTCTCAAAATATTTCATAAAGAAAAGCATACAATGAAAATATAGTGAAAAACATCATAGAAGAACAACCAAAACTAATCCTTAAATATTAAAAATCTATTGAGCATCTAGTTATCATTGTCTTCATCTTCATCATCTGGTTCAACTATTCTATTTGGATCAAAGAAGGTATCAGCTGGATCCAAATATCTCTAAACATATGGGTGATCAATGCGAAATCCTGGTTGGTTTGGATTCCGGAGAATCAAAAAAGGTCCGGCTAGGTGCTTCGATAGGGTGTACTAGATGTCTATCAAAGTATTACCAAGAGCCTGACTTTGAAGAGTATGGGTGTGATCAAAAGCACGATAGTGTATTTCTTCTTTGGGATGGATACACCATCAATGGCTTCAAATTTTGAACCACTGATAAGTCTATTAATCAATTATTTGTTGATGAGGAGGCTAATTATACAAAGAATTCTGGAAGATGTGTGAGGGATTCAATCTGCAATGTCAATCCAGAATTTGACTATTACGGTATACTAAGAGATGTTGTGGAGCTGGATTACTATAATGAGACAAAAATTATGCTATTTAAATGTGATTAGTTCGACACAACACCCAAACAATGATGAAAAATTGACAAACAGTTTGGGTTTGTTGATATAATATATAGAAAAAGATATGTAGGTTTTGAACCATTTGTGTTGGCTAGTCAAACAGTTCAAATATATTATACGAGCTATCCTAGTCGACGACACAATAATAAAGATTAGTGTGCTATATGCAAAACTAACGCTAGAAACACATATAATGATGGGGATCTGGCATACCAAGAGGATGAGGTGCTCATGCCTCAACTTGCATATATGAGTTTGGCCGGTGTTTATGGTATGAAGGTTGATGTTACATTAGAGGATGATAGAGTTGACAAAGAGATTGATATAGAAGATTTACCTCATATAGAAAAAAGCTCAGATATGGAGGTATCGAACGAGCAACAAGAATTGAAAGATGAAGGTGATAGTGATAGTGGAAGTAAAAATAAAAATGAAGAAGTAGAAGATAAAGACGATTCAAAAAATGATTCGGAAAATGATTCGGAATATGATGATGATTCAGAAGATGAAGAAGATTAGTACGTACATACATATGCATTAGCTTAGATATTTATTTAATTATTTCATCATCACACTAGTATTTACTTATTTCACCACACTATGCATTACTTTATGATTATCTGTTTGATGATACTATTTTTTTATTTTCTGCAGATTTACCTATAGTATGGCGGACGAGGACAAGGACGAGGATGGCGACAGGTTCGGAGAGGATCATCTTCTCAGCATCATCCGTCCACTACGCCGACTATCCCATATTCTCGCACATGACCTAAGGACGAGTTCGTAGATGCGGAGCTACTCCATCTTCTGGATTGCCATCAGCTGCTTCTACTCCAGCCACTACCGGCACTACTATACCGGCTACTCCACTAGTTGCTCCCACAAGAGCAAATTTATTTTCAGGCCTTCTTGTGAAAAATGGAGTATATGTCCACCCTACTCTAGCAGAGCGGCCAGCCAATATCTCTCGTCCCGAGCTATGGGATGGAACGACTTAAGCATTTATTTGTTAATTCACACATTTATTTTTTATTTTTATTCTAATTGTATATTGTCTACTTATTTCAGATTCTTCCCGATCAAGACTGGAAATGATCTGGAGAAGATTATGTGGGGCTACTTTGATGGCTCTTTTTTCAACTTTAGTGATATCCCACTCAATTGACGATTCGCTTGGCTAGAGAAGCTCGGGGTATGTATATAAATTTATTTATAATAATATATAATTTTTTGATTACAATGATATAAAATATTTTTCTAATTTGCAGAGGTTGTACTGGTGGCCGGATCATAGAGATAGTGATATGCGGAAGTGCTACAAGACCGTCGCCAGCAAGAGGTTGAGAGATATGATCAATGACCGGAAGGCGCTGGCGTTACTTGGACCGGATCATCGCAAGGAGTGGCTGAAGGCGGAGTACTAGGAACAAATGAAGAAGAAGATGGACACCCCGACCTACAAGGCCAAGTGCGAGAAAGCGAGGGTTGTCCGTGCTAAGGGTGGTCTCCATACTGGTGGATATATTCCGACCGTCGAGCATTTTCGATGGATGGTTAGTATTAAAAAAATTTGCTAAATCGATTTTTTGTAATTCTAATTTTTTTGCTTATTTATTAATTTCTTAATTTTTACAGTGCGATGAGGCCGTCAGAGCCGAGGAAGACCCCAAGACCGTCGACTTTACGCAGGAAGGGTAGAGGACGTCTTAGGCATCCACACTTTACGCAGCTTCCTGTTGTTCTGGACAGAGGGGGAATGAGAGCTAGTCCCTGCACGAAGCATGTCTTCATAAGCAGATTGGTCGAACTGGACGACCAAAGTCTTCTTCGTCGATCCAATGGATACAGCATCGTGTTGAGCAATTGCTTTCTCGTCGGATGAGAAAGTGATCCCCAGCAGAGTCGCCATCTTGTGTTTGATGATAAACAAAAAAATGAAACTAGGTTTATACGAAACCCTTTCTTTGTTTACAAACAAGAAAAAAGAGTACAATTAATCCTATATGAGGATGTTAAGTACAATAAAAATAATTCTGAGAAAAAATGGCTATAGGAGTCTGATCTGCGGTCGATCACTTTGTCCCTTGGACCACACAATGATAAAGAAGTGCTGTAGAAGAAGAAGAAGCTTCAAAGGTTGCAAGTGGGATTGAATTCTCGTTGCCAAAGTTGTCAATCAACACTCTCTATCTATGCTCTCTGTATCTGATCTCCCTCCCTTGATCGATCCCTCTGCCCTGTGACCAGGGGTTTCTATTTATAGAGATCAGTCAAAAATAACTGTCTAGTTGGCGTAGAAGCCAAACTGTGAAGAAAGTTGCATCTTTTACGCGACGGTTATAATAACTGCTACCCACGTTCGAATGACCTTCTAAATCTGCGTATGACACGTGTCTCATTATAAGGTAACGCGTATAACTGCTTCTCGAAGATCACGACATCCAAGCCACGTAGATAACTGCCCCTGCGTAAAGATGGTTGGCGTAAAAGCCAAATAACTATCTTGTTGGCGTAAAAGCCAAATAGCTATCTTCTTGGCGTAAAAGCCAAATAGCTGTCTTGTTGGCGTAAAAACCCAATAGCTGTCTTGTTGGCGTAAAAGCCAAAAAGCTAAATCCTGCGTAAAACTTGATGATGCATGAATAGTAGATAACCAGCATAAAATAACCAATTATCCATCACGACTGAGGTCTTGAGCGTATTTTGGGCTAAATAGTCTTATCACATACCTTTGCAAATATAGCCTGAGCTGTCGTATTTCGAGGAGATAGCATACGGCGTACTCCTAGAGTTGAAAATAGCCTGATTGGCGTAAAATGCAAGGATGGTGATGTGAGCATATTAGCCACAGTTTTAGCTCTCCCAGTCATGACAAAATCTAAAGAATAGAACCAAATCTCGTGCATTAAATGCGGAGATATGCCTCCATCTCGTGCATTAAATGCAGAGATATGCCTCGAGCTCTGTATGAGAAACAGCTTTTGACGTGGCATCTGATTTCGTCTCATCTTGAGCGTAAAGACTCATTTCTGCCTATGTAGAATAGGCAGCGTATTCAGAAGACTCCAGTCTTGAGCGTAAAATACGACTTGTGTCACTAAACGACAACCTGGGTCTCTGTGCATAATCATCATCACAGCCGTCCTCTCGATCATCGTGCAGTACTTTTGTTATGAGTCAGGTTCACTGTTTTGTCTGACAGATTCATCCGAGGAATACGAAGCGTTCCTCGTACAACTTTACGTTGCATTAAAAATAAACGTATTTTACGCCGGAGGGTATAATAACCTTTTACGCCAAAACAGCCTTGAAGTGCTACTTTACGCGGGCAACTCTGAAGCTCTACTTTACTCCAAACAGTTCTGTATCTCTGTTTTACGCGAACTTCATGTATGTTGGAAATTTTGACTGTATAATACACGTACAATTCCCCAGCGTATTTCATGCTTCTACAACGGATGCTATTCTCAAAATAAGGTTGAGTCGAAGGTGCGTTCAGGATTGCCAATACTGGTACAATACGGCAACATGAATCTTCATAGTCAAATCTGCTTACAATGTGGCAAGAGACAAGCTTCTTGATATAGCAGTTCCCTCCCCATCAAGTGGCTATCATCCTTTAGTAAAGAAATGCTGGTTCCTCAACA
This sequence comes from Iris macrosiphon, assembly GCA_036927795.1. Lineage (NCBI taxonomy): Eukaryota > Viridiplantae > Streptophyta > Magnoliopsida > Asparagales > Iridaceae > Iris > Iris macrosiphon. The sequence goes on from JAYESA010000006.1 coordinate 195,661,351, forward strand.
TCCCACCCCAGATCAAGCACTTTATATGGAAATTGTACCAAAACTTGCTTCTGTCGGCTCAAAATCTTAGAAGTCGTGGTGTGAACTGTGATCCGATTTGTGTAAGGTGCAACCTCATCGAAGAATCGACATTACATGCCGTAAAGGACTGCGAAATCAGTCGACGGTTTTGGATTATGACCCCATGCGGCTTCAGAACAACTCAAAGGAGATATGATCATGTGGTGGAATGGTTGGAAGAGGCTTTCCAGATCATGGAAGATGACCGTTTTGAGCAATTTGTCACATTGCTATGGGCTTCCTGGAATCTCAAGAATGATAATGTTTTTGAAGGGAAAACAATGGACCCAAGATTTGCCATTAACATAGCCCTCTCCTTTGTTGCAGACTTCAAAGGCTCCAAAGTTGAAAGAATCCCATATTTTCGTCCTTCTAGGCGCTGGTGTAAACCCCCGGAGGGGGTGATGAAGGTCAATACCGATGCTGCTATCGCGAATGAAGATCGATGGACTGGCTTGGGGGTGATTATCCGAGACTCGACGGGTTCGGTGGCGAAGTGGAAGTTTAAGACTTTGAATTCGATATGGGATTCAGCCTTCGCAGAAGCTCTTGTTGTACTTGAAGGTGTTGAAATGGCTATTGCTCTCCAAGAGATAGAGAAGGAGAAAACCAATTTTGAAGAGAGAGAGAGAGAGAGAGGGTAAAAGTTAGAATGTTTGGGTATGAAAGTTTGAGAGAAGACGATGCTTAGTAAGTTTTTGGTTGTCTTGAATGAAAATTTCTTAAAACTAAAATAGATTCGATATGGACTAGTCCGAAAAAAGTTTTGTAATCTCCTGGAAAAAAAAAATTTCATTTGTAAGGATATGTACAAGATCCAGAGGTACCAACAACTCTACCTGCAAGATGGTAGAAAGGGACAAGAGGGGAATAAGGCATACAAAGCATGATCGGTTGATGCTTGAAATAGAAATAAAATGAAAGGGTCCACAACAAACTCAGTGTCAACCACCACTCAAAGCACGAGTAAATTGTGTAATATCAGTGTCAATCTTCTCACGTCTCCTATCGTGCAGAAAGGGTCCACAAACATTCTTTCTGAGAATCTCAATTAAGAAATTTTTTTTTTTTCTCGAGAACTATGTTTTTTGCATTTGAGGCAAACTAGTGACTCAAACTACCAATGGAACAACATATGTACCGACTCTTTACGGCTCTGAAAGGATAGTATTAGGATTCGGTTTATTCAGTTTCATCTAAATCTAAATAATCAAAATTCAATAAACTAAAATTTTAAAAAAAATTAAAATAGAAATCGAATCGAAATTAATAAAAATTGAAACCGATCCGAATAAACTATTCGGTTTATTCAGTTAGACTATTGCTATTGTTTAATAGATCGGACTCAAAGTTAAAATTTTAGTTAAATTATATTAAATTATAATTTTATACACAAATTTGTTGTATTTCAAAATTGTATTCAAAGTTGGACTTAAAAAAAAAAAAAATTATATATATATATATATTTCGTAAATGACGTCTAACCTAGTGGTTAAGACCAATGCATATTATCCAAGAGGTTTGCGAATTCGAGTCTTCTGGACGCCATTTAATTCTCTTTGGAGGATTTAAGTGGTGAGTTGGTGATGGGTACAACGCAGGTGCAGGTACGGACCTACAAGCCGGAATTTGGTGGACCTTCAATCTGAGTTTGTAAACCTTCGGACCAGGAGTCTGTAACACAATTATCTCTTCCAAAAAAAAAAAAAAAATCTTTCTTTTCAAAACACACACACACACATATATATATATATATATATATATATATATAATTGTTGTTTTTAAATTATACACATTTTTAATCACAAAATATGTATATAATTAGAATATTTACACAATTGTATAAATTTTATTTAATTTTTGGTTTTGGATCCAAATCGAAATTCATAGTCGAAATCGAATAATTTTTTTTTAGTATTTTTAAAACGAAATCAAAAAATTAGTTTCGGTATAATTCGATTTTCGGTTTTGACGAAAATGGTATTGGTGGTCAAGAAATGATTGTTGTCACTGCTGAGCGAAGCATTCCTAGTTCTTGCGATCACATCTGAATATGCCTTAAAAAGGAAACAAGTAGGAACTCACCAATTTGATCACATTGAAATTGCGGACTAGAAATCTAGAATAGGGTATGGTCGAGCTGTAAGTACATCACTCCAAAGACCGTGTGTAGTGTCTACTTCCAAGGACACTCTCCTGCATTTCTGAAAGGAAGGTCCAAATCAGAATTTTGAGTTTGAGCCTTCTGAAATCAGAGACGGATCCACGTGCACAGGACTGGAGGTCCAGATTTTTAATAAAACAAAAAAAATTATCTTTTAAATTTTAGTATTGTTATAATGTTCACTCCAAATTTAATGGTTAAAATTTTAAATAAAAAAAAAATCATAGAAACATACTATTGCATATTTTAAATTTATACTTCTAAAGTATGGTAAATTAGATTAATTATCTGAACATATAATAAATATCTGATTTTTTTTCTAATTAACTTACAAATTAGAAGCATACATTGAAATATAACAAATACTAAATTTTTTTAAAAACTTAGTATTTTTTTAGAAAGTACTTCATAGAAAAATAGTTGTTTAGTAGTATTACAAAAGATGTTGTAGTTAAACGCTCTCAAAGTACAGAAAATTTACTGTACAGATAATAAATTTATATTAATTAAATATACCGATAGAAGTTTAAGAAATTTTGAATTTTCGATAGATGTCGCTAACTGGGTGGCAAAAATTTGAAATACTTGATTTTCGCCAACCCAACTGGCGAAAATTCGACCAAGAATCCGACGTGCTACATATTTGGATTGCCCAAATTTTTGTCAACTCAGTTGGCGAAAATATGATTTTTGGTTTTTTTTTGTGTTTTTTTATTTGGTTTTTTTGTTTAGGGTTTATTTGGTTTGGTTTTTATTTTATTTTATTTTATTTTATTTGTGTTGTTTTTTTGTGTTTTTTTTGTTTTTTTGTTTTATTTTTGTAGGTTTATTTTCTAGCTATGTTAATAGGAACTCTGTCAAAGGTATGTTAATAGTAACTTTGTCATAGAAACGTTCATATTGTAACGTTCATATTTTAACATACAAATTTTTACAATGGCTCAATTTTTTTTATTTCTATAAATTCTTTCTGCTATTCATTTTTCACTCAATCCACTTATTCTTTCAAACACAATCTACTTATACTTTCAAACAGAAGCTCAATCACTTTGTATTTAGAAGCTCATTCTCATGTGATGGATCAAAGTTTAACAATATTATGTTCGGTTAGAGGTGTGCTTAATGGGTTAGTTTATGAAGGAGGTTTAACTGAATTTTTTTTAATTGATCAAAATATTTCGTTTAATAGTTTACGTAATCAAATTGTTGAGCAATGTTCTATTGATTATGAATTTATATTGGTTCGTGTTTATTTAACTAATTGTATAAAGTTAGTTAGTGAACAAGCATGGAAATTTATTCTAGAAGTTAATGTACAAGCAACGTACATTAATATTTATGTAACTTCACCACCACCTAGAAATAATATTGTAACTAGTATACGTGCTTCTAATGAAGTTAATAATGCTCCTAGTTCTTCTCATCAAGCTATTTCATTTACTGAACAAGAACATATAGTAGATGATGGTAATAACGACGATGAAAACAGTGATGATTTAATTAAAATTTTAGATGATGAATTTGATGGCATTGTTGATAGTTTTAGCATTTCAGGATTAATCATTGGAAGAAAATTTGATAATCGTTCTGAATTTAGATGTTTTATTAGTGATATAACAATTGCACATAATTTTACTTGTCATGCTACTTTAAACAATGCTAGTGGGATTATATATAAATGTAACGATTCAAGTTGTAATTGGAGAGTATACGCTAAAGCAAGTGGTAAAGGTAAAAGTTTTGTTATAACAATGCTAGAAAACGTGCATTCTTGTTTAGGGGGACTTATAACAAGTTCTCATCCATTAGCTACTACTGTATGGGTTAAAAATAAGATTATTGATAGAATTTGAGATAATCAGTTATATAGTCCATCGCATGTTGTAAATGATATATTTAGAGAACACGGAATATATATTAAATATTGTAAAGCTTGAAAAACTAGGGAACTTGCTCTATCCGAAATAAATAGTAGTTATATTAAATATTGTAAATTTGGAAGCTGAAATATTAAATAGAATTCAATAGAAGACATAAATAAGTACTACGGAGATAGACATTTTCATATAAAAATAACGTACAATCCCTTCTACATAATCATAATAGCCACGGAGGCTATAATCATCTATGGCTCGATGTTGGAATTGCACCATAGGCTGCACCATTACAAATTATGACCATATGATTTCTTATAATTTTTGCAGTAAATTTTGTTAAACTTTTGGAACAACTTACCATCATCAATAGAGGACATCATTTGAGACAAATGTCCGACCTGGTGTGTCTCAAATCTAGAATTCCACCCAGGAATCAATCTGCATGCTTTGGTAGTTCACTACAAGAAAAAGCGGGATTAGCGACGTATTTTAGCGACGTCAAAAGAAATGTCGCTAATTATATATAAATTAGCGACTCATTATAAAAACGTCGCTAGACGTCGCAAAATGGCGACATTTAGCGACTTTTATTAAGATTTTAAAAGATAAGTCGCTATAAGTTCAATTAAGGTCGCTAAACGTCGCTAATATGTCTAAGTTAGCGACGTTTAGCGACGTATATAGCGACGTTTATATTAAAAATATTTAGCAACGTGTTTAGCGACGTCCTTAACGTCGCTAAAATTTAATTTAGCGACGTTTTTTTTTTGACGTCGCTAAACGTCGCTAAAATTTGGTTAATTAGGGATCGGTTTCATTTTTCCCCATCTGTCGAAATTTCAAAAAGAAAAAAATTTCTCCCGCACCCCCCCCCCCGCTCCGTCGACCGCCTCTCCACCGCAGCTACTCCGGTATCCCCCTCCTCCTCCTCGAGCTCTAGGTAAACCCTAACCCTCTCTTTCTCTCTCTCTCTCTCTCTCTCTCTCTCACAGAACACATGTGACACTGACACAGACACGACACACACACAGACAGTGACACAGACACAGACACGGCACACACACACACACTGACACAGATACTATATGATATCCATTCCATCTATGTTGGTCATGTGGTTCAGCTTGTCCCATCGATATTGGGAGAGACTGTAGAACCAGGAGAAGATAGCCTAGAAACGAACGAAATCGGTGAAGTTTTGACTCCTCTAGTTGGACGTCCTTACGGTTGGGGGTGCATCCTGCGGTAACAGGGGACTCCCGTCCGCCTTTGCCTAGTTTTGCACTCCAGTCAGTCCCACAAATACTGGAGATGGCCACAATGTCAAGAAAAGAGTATGCCTTTCCAATTCAAGAGCTCCCTTCAAATGCTGAAAGGGAAATGATATATTGACTGCGGGGGACAGCGGATTGCGCCCCCCCTCCCCCCCCCCCATGGCCCAAATTCCACCCCCTTTGCTCACATGGGATCCACTTCCGCAAAATCAGGACCCCCCTCCAATGGGGGGCCAATGTGTGGCTATGGACTGGCCCGTGCGCAGGTCAGCTAGCAGCGTCCATGTTAAAAATGGATCTATTTTCAACAATTGGTGTCAAACAAAGATTTTGACAGATGCATAAGACTGAGAGTCCACGCTTACACAAACGAGGACACTACAATGGGTTCTGGCTATCTCACCAAGGTAAATAAGCGATGACGCCAACTTATGCAGCAGGGGCACAATCCCCCGCCTAAAGAGAGAGTCCGGCACAAGAGATAGAACGGTACTCATACAGTGAGAGTGAGTTCCCACTCAACTAAGGGGAATCATATGTATCCTCGATAGTAAGAGTCTGTAATGGTTTCTAATGGGTTGTATTCAAGTTGGGGAGACGATGTAAGAGGGGTAAGCAGTTGGAACCTGCCATCCAATTTTGGAACAGCATATACAATAACCATTTTTCATATATATATATATATATATATATATATAAAAGGAAGAATTGTGATTTTTTCGCACTTATGTATATCACATGTTTTTTGAAATAACAGTCGTTGAATTATTATTGTTGATCGTTCAGATTATATTCGCAAGGACACTTCTATTTGGACCGCACCTTCTGTGTCCGCATCATGCCCGCAGCCACGTGCTGGCCACCCATTGGAGGGGGGTCCAGATTTTAGTATAGTAGGTCCCAGCCGAAGCCAATAGGGGGACATCACATAAGGGACGAACATTTTGCAGTTAGGGAATGGACGGTCTGTTTAGCGTTTTCGAATTCGTAAACTACTAGGCCATTACCTATCTATATAATTAATGCTTATACTTTCTATTATAATACTAATTTGTTAATTAATAAATAATACAAATTAGCTAGTACTATCTAGACTAACTAACCTTCAACTTACCAACATACTATATGACTAATAATACACCACTTCCTAACTAATTAATATACACTAACTGGTATCATGCTACTGATACAGTATATACTTACTAAAATTACAAACTAAACTAACTTAATAACTGATGACTAACTGATATTATACTATACTAATCCAACTCTAACAGATAACTTCGTTATAACTAAATTTACTCATCATCTAATTCTTCCTACTATTAACAGATTTATAAACTAATATGCTAATCCAACCATACACTAACAGACTCAATATCTGTCACGCCCCAGTCCCAAAATACCGAGGGACCAGATATGTGGCAATGGCCAGCAGCACACACCGATGGACAAACCTAATTTAATGGATCCATCGGAGCATACTTAAGCTGTAGTACAACAATAAGGGTTTAGATATACTAATCTCATCCACAGAAATGAATACAACAATATCAGAATCATAGAGCAAAATCAATCTCAATAAAATATAACACTCGGGAAATAGCCCGATAATGAGTCTGATACATCTGTCAAGATACAAGAAATAAGCTAACTACATCAGATACTGAGTATGGGAACAGTATATACTCAGAAGATAACCTCGGTGATCACTCGTCTACTGAATCTGGTACTGCTCCGGTGTCTGCTCCTGCTCCTGCTCCTGCTAATGCTCATGTCCTGTATAACTCTGGATCGATCTCGTCTGCAATATCTGGGGACATAATCCGGATCCAGGTACTCAGGAGATATAGCAAGGTACAATAATAACTCAAGCCAACATAAATGCAGTGCAGCAATAAATAAAGCAATAGGGTAAATATATATCCATCTATCTGAAATACAAGAGAGAACATCACTAGTACTCAGGCTGAAACTACTACAAGCTTTGTGTCGGGGAGCCGGTAGCAGTGATATCATGTGTGTTGTCTAGCTCAAAAGGGAGACTACGACGACGGCATAATATAATCAACCTGTAGCATGTGTGTCTCTCCAGCAATAAATGAAACAATAGGGTAAATATATAACCAGCTAAGGGATATGCAAGATGAGAGCAGCACTATAACTCAGGCTGAAACCACTACTAGCTCTGTATCGGAGAGCCGGTAGCAGTGATATCATGTGGGTTGTCTAGCTCAAAAGGGAGACTACGACGGCATGATATAATCAACCTGTAGCCTGTGTGTCTCTCCCCACCCAATGTAATCATACGTCTCATGTCCATGATGCCTCATGTCTATGTTATGCACAATCATATCTAATGCACAAGTCATAAATCTCTAGGAATATAATATCAATGTCAAGTCATGTATCCTATACAGAATCACCATGAATATCTCAAGAAGATCCTGTCTCATGATTAGTGTCAAGTGTCCTGGGTCAAAGTGTACTTGGTAAGACAAGTACGAGAATATAAAGTGTCACGAATGTCCATCTCTAGATAACAATACCCAACATCGCGTACGGTGTTGGCACCCGACTAATAATCGGACGCTAAGTATGTCACACGGTCCTAGGTTAAGCATGCACAACAATATAATAAAGCAAGAAAAATATGTAACAAGACTGCAAAGTTGGCAAGGTACACTTGCCTGGGGTTCTGGCTCCAACAGTCGTCCCTGTATCAGTGGATCCTGCAGGTACTCTTCAAAAAGCTGTAATCAACATCACCAATAGTCTCAGAAAATATCAAATAGCTAGAAAAGCCTGTCCTTAAGTCCAATTTGGACACAGGGGCAAAAATAACATTTTCGGGCCAAAACGGGGTCCACATGTGGGCCACTTTGCACCGGAAAACATGTCAGGGTCAAAGGTTTCCAAATTCGCCAAACTTAGTGTCAACAAGTCAGGAACGATGATATGAACCCAACGGAACTTCCAGAACTGGATTTCGATGAGCCGATCACAAAATCGTCCGTCAAGTGGAGCCTGTGGGGGCCACGATACGTGATTCTGTCAACGTTCTCAGAATCGAACCAAACTTGGGTCACAGGACCAGTGTATTGCTACGAGTCCGATGGTGCATGTTTCGTCTTGATCCGACGTGTGTACACAAAGTTACAGCGTGTTTCAGAACCGACGGATACGGGGCGTTGTCTGCGGATACGCATTGATTTCGGTGTGCACGCACATCCAAATCAACTTCTACGAAATCTCACACGTCCGTATCAACGGCGCGCACGTTTCGGTGAAGACCCCGTACGACCAAGTCGTCCCGTTTGGCGGGGCGTACTCAGTTCCGGGGTGAAACGGGATGTTATTTTTCCTGTTTTTGGATCGTAGTTTGCGATCACCACAGGACGCGATGCACCGAGCGGGTTGCACGGGCACCGAGAGGGTCATACAGTCTATGCGACGCAACTGACGGAATCGAAAACGGAATCACGAGGTGAGAGGAAACGCTACCTGAACAGGGCCCCGTCAATCTGATTTTCACGTGTCCGACACGACACAAAGTGGGTCGTGTCCGAATCCACGCGACCTAGGGTTAGGGTTTCGAGCTGCTGGGGCATCGCCAGAGGACGGCGAGGTCTGGCCGGGGGCCGGAGGTGGCCGAGGGCGGTGCGGCGGCGCGCTGGGAGGCGGCGCAGGCGGTCGGCGGCTGGGCAGCGGAGCGGATAGGTATTGCGGGCAGTGGTCGTGCAGGCTGGAGTGGATGGGGGTTCTCGACGATGGTGCGACGGCGGAGAGAGGGCAGAGGTGGTCGTCGAGGGTGGAGGATGTTGCAGTGGGCGGCGGGCTTGGGTGGAGCAGCGGCGTGGAGGTCTGTGGAGAAGGCGAGGGGATGATGGGTTGTCGGCTGTCGTGGCGGAGCGGGTCAGGCGTGCGGGGCTGTGGGAAGAGGAGGAGGGAAACGTCGAGGGTCTGAGCCTAGGGTTCAGACGAGAGCGACCATGGGTGGCGAGATTGGGGGATGTCAAGCGGGCTCGTGGCGGAGGAACGGTGACAGGCAAGGGGAGGTTTGTGGAGATGACGGCTGGGGAGGATGTCGAGCAGCGGGGGCGAGAGTCTAGGGCACGGCGAGGGGCTGGGAAAGACGAGAAGAGGAGAGGGCGACGCGGAGGCTCAGGTAGGGGGACGGGCGGCTGGACTCGTCGGACTAGGGTTCAGGCACGGGAGAGAAAGAAGGGCGGCGGCGGCTTGGCGGATCTCGAGGAAGGCGGCCGCTAGGGCACGAACGTCGAGGCCCTTAAATAGGCGCGCCGCCGCGGAGTCGAAGCCGGATTAGGATTAGGTTTACGGTGTGGGTTTCGGGTTTGGGTCCACGGGTCGGGTCGGGTTTTGGGCCCGGATTCGACCCAACAAAGAATTGGGTTTGGGTTTGCTAGACCGGTTGGTCCGGTTTGGTTTAGTTCGGTTTATTTACAATAGTTTTTAGGGCTTTAAAACTGTTTTCGGAGTCCAATAAATTCCCGAAAAATTATCCTATGTCTAGTTTTTTATTTTACACCAAAAAATATTATTTCCATAATATTTTAATATTAATTAACAGTAATTAAAAATCATTTAATTACCAATACCTATGGTTTAATTACAGAAAAATTCCGAAAAAATTCCAGAAAAATCCAAATTAAAAATTCTGAAATTTAGGGGGCTTACAATATCTGTTACTATAGTTAATTGATCTAATACTAACTATACTAACTTAGTTCTCACTGATATAACTCATAACAGTATACTAACTGAACACTAAGTTAAGATACTAATTGATATTTCTCAACTTACTAACTGCTAACAGTTATACACTAACTAACGGTCACTCCAAAACTGACACTAACTAATACCTTATTACTGAAACAACTAACCAATATCTAAACATTACTGATATCCCATTCTAATAACTACTACTAACTAATACTACCTGACATCTGATATATATACTGATACTTAAGACATTCCCCTTTAAATCTTCTACTGCTCCCCAGTATCATTGCCACCTCTAATACTCACTGAACACTGCCTGCAATGCACCTGGTTCTGGAACACATCACAAAAGCGCACATTTCTCTGGCCATCCCAACTGCATCTCGATATAGTGGCATCCTAGTACCTTAACCCTCACTATAATCTCTGCTCACATGAACACAATATAGATGTGTCCTACCACTCCACTGAAATACCAACCTCACCTTCTGAACACTGGTGCACCTCTGCTCGAGTCCCCTCATTAGTGCACCACATCCAATTCAAGTATCAGTGCCTGCACTGATACTACCACTGCATAGATGCTTCCAACCAACATACCGTGTAATTGACTGAAACTAATCGGGCATCACCTCTTCATGCCAATTTGATGTTGTATAAATCTTACCCCTATTCATTACAACTGACTGAACCTGAGACTCATGCATCTCCTACCTGTGCACTCGATGCACCAACCCGGACTTCCCATCTCCATGCTCACTTGTATACAGACCCAACTGTCCAATGTTATTGTGAATGGCATGTTGCCACTATCACTGAGTTAAACACATTACCAAGTGCTATGATCATCACTCAAACCCTCCCCAACTTTACAGTTACCCGACCCCATCTCAGCCATAGGTTCACTGAGTTAAACACATTACCAATGTTATTGTGAATGGTATGTTGCTAATTTGTATCCGTTATCGCCGTCGTCGTCGTCCTATACATCATCATTGTCATCATCCTATACATTTTTTCATCATCATCCTATACAAGATCTATCAATTAAATAGAAATATTAGTTGGTTGACTAGATACATCTTATAGTGTTTTTATTGTTAGGACAAAATGTTGAGCAATAGATATTATGGTATGGAAGAGGAATAAGATAGTAGTTAAAAGGACATGCTAGAAGTAGAATTAGACCTAAACAGATATGGGGTGAAGATTTAAAGAAATATAAAAAAAAGGAGGAAGTGAGTCATCTAATTTTTCCAAGTAGTTTTATTATTACTATCATTATTATACTGCAACAAACAGCTAATTCTTTATGAGTCATCTAATTCTTCCATTTTGCATTATTAAGGGTATGTCTTAAGTAATATCTGTTATCAATTATATTTTTTGTTTTCATCTATCTTACCAAATGGCACCCAAGAGAGCGACACCTCCTACTGTTAAGGAGGAAGTGATGCCTCCTACTGTTAAGGAGGAAGTGATGGCTCCTACTGTTAAGGAGGAAGAGATACCACCTGCTGTATCTCAGACGGGGAGTTCCAGTCACCCAGCACCTATAGCGGCTGTATCTCAGACGGGGAGTTCCAGTCACCCAGCACCCATAGCGGAGATTGATAACATAAACGTTGTTTATGCGCAGTATCTGAGGGACTGGTATCTGCCCCAGTTTATTGGATATCCTCGAGATTGATACTGTGATGTTTCATATACTTTTATTGTGGTTATTGTGTGATTGTGATACTTATATATTATGCCCATTTTGTGACTGTGATACTTATATATTATGTATTTTGTGTGACTGTGATACTTTTATTTTGTGTGTATTGTGTGATTGTGATATTTTATATATTTTGTGTGTATTAATTGTATGATTGTGATACTTTTATTCATATTAAATGATGTTAATATACCGGTGTTGACTGTTCCACCGAAGGGGTCGGCGAACCCAGAGAATTCAATGGAGGGTTGCTCCGGGTCTATTTTTAATTAGAAATTGATAAATTACAGGAATAATAGTTTGTAACAATTCAGTATTTTTTTTATTTTTTTGTAAAATTAGCGACGTATTTAGCGACGTTTAGCGACGTTTTTCTACGTCGCTAAATAAGTCTCTAATTAGCGACGTTAATAGCCGTCGCTAATGACGTCGCTAAACGTCGATAAATACGTCGTTGTACGTCGCAAATTGCTGACATGGCAGTACTGCCAGGTCATTAAAGACATCGCTGTTACGTCGCTATATAAGTCGCTAATTAGCGACGTTTAGCGATGTTTTATTACGTCGCTAATTAGTGACTCTGAGTCGCTAAACGTCGCTAAGTTAGCGACACATCTAAGTCGCTAAAAAACGTCGATATAGCGACGTTTAGTGACGTTTTTCCTTTCAGCGACGTGATGATTACCGACTTCTGTAAAACGTCGCTAATTACGTCGTTAAACATGATTAGCGACATTTTTTTGTCTTTTAGTGACGTTTTTGGACGTCGCTAATTTTACTTTTTCTGGTAGTGGTTGCATTGCCTTTACCACGACTGAAACATGGTGGCTCATCAGGAACGTGTTGTATCATCCAGAACTGTCGCATAACACGATCAGCTGGATGATACATGATGTTATCGTGGAATATTATAAAAAATTTATGTAGACTCAATCCAAAGGCCTTTGTTTGTAACTCAAGAGGATTCTGCCCAAGCCGGTATAGTAAAATAATTGCATATTTCATGTCAACAAAATTGTAAGATAATAAACATATTGACTGTATAAAATACAAAAAAAAATATAAGACACTATAAAAAATTTACCTCGTTAAACCTTAGTGAATTGAATTGGCCTCGATATACTGCGATATCCTTGTGAGCACATCGATTTGGATCAGCTGCAGCCGTCATCCAGCGTAAAGTTGATGGGAAGATACCATCTTCGGTGTCAATACGGGAGACTGGCCTACCGATACTGAAGTGCTCGTAGGACCAAAACTAAAAAAAATATCATGTAAGTGTACATATTTTTTTAGTAAATAAAATTATATGAAAATCAATTTACCCAAAATCAATCGGTAGTGACAGTTGAAATCTGACCGTGTGAACATAATACACTCCAAATCTGACCAGTCGAGCTACCGTAAGCAATTTGCCCAAAAGCAATCGGTAGAGACAGTTGAAATTTTTGGGCGCACCCTTATACCCACACCATCTCTGAATAAGGCCACTTCTCCTGCGGACCTCGTAGTTGTTTATATGCAGTACTACTCCGGAAATGACCGTCAACTGTTCCCTCCCATACCCAATAATCCTTCCGCACCGAGGAGTCGATCACACACTCTCGAATGACTGTTTCAAACCGACAGACGTATCTGTGCATATCTACACGCCATTCCCATCACGGATCAGCCCCGCCACGGACTCGCACGTCTAACCTACAGTTGTAACGGCACGTTCCGCTCATGCAGATAGCCGATTCAAACGGCACAAGTGCGACGACGCGACCCGCCTTGCTTAGCAAGAAGACTTGCTTGAAGCAAAAGAATTCAGACTTGGCCCTTCAGGAGTTCGAACTTAGACTTTTAAAGGCGCGCTCAGAGTATCGCTCGATCAAGTTGAATCATCGCTAAGGTGGGTGGCTACGATGAACTTGTCTTTGCTTAGCATGAACACTTAAAATATGGACGATACATGCGAGTCGCTAAGAGAATCGCCCCTCGCATGCTAATAAGAATACAACGCACATAGCTAAGAGAATAATCCCATCTTGTATTGCTTGTCTAGAATATGGAAAAGAAAGTAACTTGCTATATTGCCTTATGCGCCGCCTTATATGCCCAATACGGTTTTATTACTCGTGCTACCCTTAGACTCATGCTAGCGTACTCGCTTATATTTTCAAGTAAGACTATGCCGAATGTTTTCTTAAGTTATATTCATAGTGTTGCAATACTTGTTTGTTTAACATATTCGCTATGCACATCCCATAAATTTATGCCACGACTGTGTAATACTATCCTTGTCTTGCATTGCATCTAGTTTAGCCATAAGACTATCAAATAGTCGTTCTGTGCAAGTATGAACCTGAAAGTATTTGGGACAGTTAGGTCGCCAAGGCAGTTTCCGAATGAGGGAAATGCATTATGACAAGTTAAACAACACTTGTCTTGTGCGGAATCTGACGGCTCGGGGAGTCGATACGTTTGTGAACAATCTTTAACTTGAAACTGAAATTGAACCTAAATTTATACCTGACAAGATACCTAAGGCTAGAGACTTGCATGGTCACGGACAACTCGTGCACGAGGTATTAATTTGATTCCTCGGACGATCGCCTGGGCACCGAGATCGTGCCAGCCTATGAGGAATATGTGGGGTATTGCGTTCCCAGTAGTGGCTAGTGCAGTTAGCTCGTCGGGGGCAATGCAATATCAAGTTCGGGAATAAGGTAGTCACTACCTACGCTTGCTTATCCGACCATCTTTTAATAGTCGTTTGTATCGGCGAAATGGCGTGCAATGGCTCTTCTGTATATCCATGCAATGGTTCTTCTGTATCTAGCATTGCACCCTATTCCGTTAGAGACTATAATTATTATCCTTTATGGCTATGCCAGTAACCTCTTGTTCAAATAGATTAAGTCATTCTCGGTTAGCGGCAATCCGCATTCGAGTCATTGCATCAAAACAGTAATTTGAACATATATGCAACCTATTGTAACACATATGAGTACCCCGTATAACTCGTGCACCCGAATCAGGAACTGCTCGTTACACTGTATTTGCTTATGCATTTTTCGTGGATTTTATATATACGTATTCGTGCCTGGTTTAAAATAGTTTTATCTTTGGGCAGTGCCACACGAGTTAGGCTTTTCATTATGCCATAAAACTGATCCTAAGGCAAGATTAGAAAGATAACTAATAGATGGTGCACATAACCTATATAACGTGTTTGAATTTGTCGAACGGGCAAGAAGCCTCCCCACCAGTGCATTCATGTACTGATAACCCACCAGATTGCTTTTAGGGTGCGGGAGAACCTCGTTCGGTATGGAAACCCCTCGTGCGCACTAAGATATGGAGTTCGCTCTGGAGCCTTGAAACGTTGCATCCGGAGCTGAAGTACTTATACAAGACATAATATTAGAACATCGTCTATGTATCATTTTAAGTTGTAAGCCACTTGGCACGCCATTTATTGTTTCGAGAGAGAGTGCTTGAGCGACTTGTAATCTCGGCCTAGCTCCGCTTGTAATACTTATTCAATATCAATAAAGTGCTTATTTTACTTTCATACTTGTGTTATTCGTTGATTTTGCAATGACGACTCTATGAACTTGTTATCTATCGCCTGTACGATTCTTATTTTGCTGCATTCGGACCATCTGTACGACTCTGTGGCTTAGACCTTTTACCGCATGTTCGGATCATGGCCTTGGTCGGGCGCAGCTTATGTTCGTACAGTATCACATCCAGATGGGAACGATCGTCCTGCAGGAGCACTGACGCGGTGATTCATGCCTAGCGAGGATGGCCAATTCCGCGGGAGATCGAGGCGTGACATATTGGTATCAGAGCACGGCTTTACATCCTTGGACTTCGTATCAAATCTCTCAGTTTTTGAAAGCTCGTTCATAGGTTATATACGTATGCTCTCTCTTAATATCCCAACGAGATGTTCCATATAATGAGTCTAAATATTTATTAAAAATGCTTGTGAATGAAATAATTTGCTTGATTCAGATAGTTATGCGAAGACCCTTATTCCAACTGGAGTCAGACTTTGTGGGAATAGACTCGTACTTGAAATTTGTAAGTATGTGCGAACCAGAATACCTATGTGTATTTACCAAACGAGTTAGTATGCGATTAGAATATCGTTCAGATGGTTATCTATACACACAGCCTTTCAGCTAAGTTGTATTGAGTATCGTACGCCAAGACCCTTTGGTGCGAGCAAGTTTGCGAACGAGATTGGAATATCGTTCAGGAAAGGATAAGTCAGACTTAGAAAGACAATTGATTGAAATATTACCAGATTATCGCTTAGGCGATTCTAGAGGATCGTACTTGGATGTTAAGAAATAGTTCAAACGAATATTCGTGTCGGTGTTTATAAGTCAGAGTGACTATTAATAGAGGTATATATGAGACTAAGATTTATCGAGGCGACGATTAGGTATCGCACAGGAGTTCTAAGGAACGAGTTGGATGGATTGATGTGAACATGATTGAGAATTTACTTGGCTGACTCGATTTCTGAGTGGTGTATGCGATAACTCAGGAACTAATAAGCGATTTGGGGATTCATAGAGTATAGCTCGAACCCTGAGTGGTGTATTGATCGTCTTAAAAATATTCGAGCGAATCGAAGATTTTGGTATAGCAATGAGTCTAGCAGCAGGAAGATAAGGCTTATATCGATTAGGGATTCAAGATGATGAAGTCAATATCTTGGTCGAGAAAACTTGGTGGATCGTGCATGCGATTTTGAATTGAATCAAATGGATTAAAACTTGAGTTGGATATCGCTCGATAGAAGTTAGTTTGAGAATGGATATTGTGATTTTAAACTAAAAGATTTGATACGATATCAATAAGTTGAAAGATAGCCTGGATCGAAGCAAGTTAGCAAATTTGTGGTTCAATGATTGAAGTAGGAGATAAGAGAATTAATCTTGAATTTGGATGAATGATTTTGAATCGAGTTCAAAGGATAGTACTTGACATCAGGCCCATATGAGAACGGTTATCCTACGGGAGCGCTGGCGTGGTGATTTCACATCCAGCGGGGATGATCAAACTCACGGGAATATGTTCGAAGATTATACAAACGAACTCGATGAAATAGAATGTAACGAAGGTGGATAGACTTTGGCTTGAGGATTTGAACTTACTTGTTTGAGGAATGCTAGAAGTAGACTAAGGATTGATCGAACGATAACATTGAAGTTGGACAATTTGCTAGACGAATTGTGATCACGGCATGAATGGTTATTATAAACCCCCTGATTTATCAGGAATTTTTAATTTGGATTTTTCATAATTTTCTGTAATTTTTGGGGATTTAAACTAAGGTATTTTGAATTTAAATGATTTTTAAATAATGTTGATTAATATTAAAATATTATGAAAATAATATTTTTGGATGGAAAATAAAAAATTAGACATAGGATAATTTTTCAGGAATTTATTGGACCCCAGAAGCATTTTTAAAGCCCTAAAAACCAAGTTGTAATTAACCCTAATTAAAACCCTGTCTGAACCCGGTTTATTTTTACATAAACCAAACCAAACCAACCCAAACCGTGGTGAACCAAACCGGACCAAACCCAGCCCTTAACGGGTCGGGTCGGATCCGAATCGAACCCGACCCGGACCCGTTAACCCTAACCGAAACCCTAATCCTAAACCTACCCGGAAATACTGTTCCGGCTCTATAAAACTGCCTCGAACTCCATGCCCCGCCGCCGGAATACCCTGCCTCTCTCCTCTCTCCGCCGCCCAGAGCCGCTCCGGTCCTCCCTCGGCCGCCCTAGCCTGAACCCTAACCTCCCTCGTCTTCCTCCTCTCGACGAACCCCTCGAGCCAGACCCTCCACCACCAGCTGCAGCCCCTCTCCGCTTCACCTGAGCCACCCGCAGCCCCAGCCCCGACCTCGTCGACCCCCAGCGACACCCTAGTGTAAACACCTAATTTTTCAAAAATATTAAAATTGGATTTTTCATAATTTTCTGGAATTTTCTGAAAATTTTCTGTAATTAAAATCAGGATTTTAATTATTAAATGATTTTTAATTGTTAATAAATAATATTAAAATATTATGAAAATAATATTTTTGGGTGTAAAATGGAAAACTGGACTTAGGGTAATTTTTCTGGATTTATTGGGCCCCGGACCTAATTTAAAACACCTAAAATTATTTATTTATTAATTATTATTATTATTATTTTCTTCCTCAAACCCAGCCCAGAACCCTGGCCCAGCCCATTGGGCCCAAGCCCAGCCCGCAATTGCTAGCGGATCGGGTCGGGTCGGCCAGACCCGAACCGCCCGAGACCCGACCCGCACGACCGGTTCCCCTTCTCCCCTCTTCCCCGCGTCTCCCGGCGGAACCGCCGCCTCCGGCCACGTGGCGCTCCGCCCGGCCACCTCGCCCCCACGATCCCGCCACGTCGCCCGCCTTCTCCAGCCACCCAGCCCCTCGTCCCACATATAAATCCCCCTAGGTCTCAGCCTCCTCCGGCCAGACCTCCCTCCAGCCTCGCCGCCTCTCCCCGCTGTCCCACCGTGCCACCCACCGCGAACCACCACCGGCTCCGCCTCCAGCCCGCTGCCTCCAGCGCCGCCGTGCCCGCCGTGAGCCGCCACCGCTACAGCCCTCTCCCCCCACTGCGAGCAGCAGCAGCCAACGACAGCGCCGCCGCGCCGCCTCCGGCAGCTCAGCCCCCTGCGCCGTGCTCCGCCGACGTCGCCGCCCCTCGCCTGAGCCGCCGCAGCCCCGGCCCGACCTCGCCGTCCTCCGGCGACACCCCTAGCAGCAAAACCCTAGGGTCCTGGCGTGTCGGACACGGCCGGACACAACCCTAGCTCAGATACGTGTCGGACACGATTCAGACCCCGTGTTGTTCAGCCCAGTTCAGGTGCGTGTATTTTCTTGCTCGTAGCTCAGATTTCGATTCCGTAAATTGCGTTGCGAAGCCTGTATGACCCTCTCGGTGCCCGGATAAACCGCTCGGGGCATCGCGTCCTGTGGTGATCGCACACCGCGATCCAAAAACAGGAAAAACAACGACCCGATTCACCTCGCTCGACGGGCGAGTTTGTGATCGGCTCATCGGAATCCAATTCCGGAAGTTCCGTTGGGTTCGTATCAGCGTTCCTGACCTGTTGACACTAAGTTTAGTGAATTTAGAGACCTTTGACCCTGACACATTTTTCGGTGCAAAGCGGGCCCACATGCGGATCCCATTTTGACCCGAAATTGCCGTTTTTGCCCTTGTCTTCAAATTGGACTCAAGGACAGGCGTTTCTAGATATTTGATATCTTCTGAGCATGATGGTAATATTTATTTCAGCATCCGGAGTCATTTCTGGAAATTTTCCCGAGACACAAAATCGTAGTGGGATCCAAACATCAGGCAAGTACCTGCACTTCAAGTTTATTCTTTATATTGTGATAATTAGTTCCTTGCTCTACTAGCACCATTGGATGTTTACACGTAGTGTTAGAATCTGGATTTCATGTCTTGAATATTGGATTTTATGTCTTGCTTTTCGTGTCGGGTGGGAGAATACTAGGAGGCATGTAGTTTACCCTTCCCCCTATTGTCGATAGCTGTTGGTACGCGACAGTACCATCAGCCTAATACTCGATTGTTCATTGTGTGATAGCCACCTAGGACGGCCTGATTAGTCTTAAAACCCCCTACATGCCAACTATGTATTCTAAATACACACTTACACACACATAGTTTCTTGTCGTGTTGCAGTTCCTGTTATCTTGTTGTAGTTCCATTTTTCCTGTCTCATTATATTTCCTGTTTACTCATATTCCTGATTTATAGCAATTAACCCTTAGTTATTGTTACTTCTTATTTATGCATATCCTCAACATGATACTTGTCGGTTCTTTTCTACTTGTCATAAATATTTAGTTTAATCTTTGTTGTGCATTGTGTACTTTGCTCCTTTCCTGACTGGATCCGTTGATTTAGGCGATGATGAGGACTATGCCCCCACCCTTTTATGGCCCCTATGAGGTAGCAGGTGATACCATTGAGGAGCCGGTTCCTACTCAGGAGACTACTTTTGAGGGGTGGTAGCCAGTTAGCTAGTATTTTCTTTCAGCACAGCAATCGGGTTTGTCCCCGATTTATATTCTGGTTCTGTAATAAACTATGGATCTGGTTGTCACATTTTGTTTATGAAATCTTAACATTTCTATTCCCCTGTCATTATCCTTGTCTATTTATTTACTGTGGATGAGCTAGAGATTACCTGTGAAGATGACCTAGACAGCGTACTACCGTCGACACTGCGGCGTAGGCTGGACGTACCCACATACTCGTGCCCGAATATCAGGGTACGGGTCGTGACACCTAGCCCCAGCCGCCCTCTCTCAACTCGGCCACGACCCGCTGCCCTAGCCCTCGTCTTCCTCCTCCATCGACGGTCACCCCCGGCCGCCCTGACCTGCACCCTAACTCCTCTCCCCTCGCCACCATCTCTCTCGTCGACCACCACCCTTCGTCACCCACCGCCTGAACTCGCACCGCCCTCCGCCACCCAGGACATCGACCCCGCAGCCCTCGTTGAACCCCAAACCCTCTGCCTGAGCCGCCTCGACCACCTGTCACCCCACGACCTCGCCACCCTGACTCGACCGGACCCCGTCGACGACTTTGCCATGCCTCAACCAAGCTCCTCCACCTCCCTCAGCTCCGACCAGCCCCGGTGAAGTCCCCTGAACCCTAACCCTAGCGGCATAGTACCCGGACACAGCAGCATCGTGTCGAGCCGAGACGACTCGCGAACACGGAAATTTCAGGTTCCACGGAGCCCTGTTCAGGTAACCCGTTCTCTCTCCTCGTTGCCCCGTTTTCTGTTCCGTCAGTTATGATGCGTGGACTATGTAACCTCCTCGATGCCCGTGCAACCCGCTCGGTGCGTCGCGTCCTGTGGCGATCGCAAACTGCGATCCAAAAACAGGAAAAACAACACCCCGTTTTCACCCGGAACTGAGTACGCCCTGCCAAACGGGACGACTTGGTCGCGCGCGGTCTTCACCAAAAGATGCACGCCATTGATCCGTACATGAGAGATTTTGCAGAAGTTGATTTGGATGTGCGTGCACACCGGAATCAACGCGTATCCGCCGACAACGTCCCGTATCCGCCTATTCTGGAATACGTCGTAACTTTGTGTACACATGTCGGATCGAAACAAAACTTGCGCCATCGGACTCATAGCAATACGCTGGTCCTGTGACCCAAGTTTGGTTCGATTCTGAGAACGTTAAAAAAATCACGTATCGTGGGCCCCGCGGCTCCACTTGACGGGCGATTTTGTGATCGGCTTATCGGAATCCAGTTCTGGAAGTTCCGTTGGGTTCGTATCATCGTTTTGGACTTGTTGACACTAAGTTTGACGAATTTGGAGACCATTGGTTCTTACACGTTGTCCGGTGCAAAGTGGGCCACACGTGGACCCCAGTTTTACCCGAAATTACCGTTTTGCCCCTGTGTCCAAATTGGACGAAAGGGAAGTACTTTTTAGCTATTTTGCTTATTCTGGGAACGTTGGTGATATTTATTTCAGCATCCGGAGATATTTGTTCTGTGGCCATAGCTTCTGATCCTGTGTGTTGGACTTCGAGACGTTACACCTTGCAGCTTTCTTACCAGGCAAGATACCTTGCCAAATTGCTTACAGTATTTTGCATGCTTAGTATATTCCTGTATATTTATTGTATTTCTGTTTATTTATTGCATGTGTAGTTCCTTTCAGTCATTACTATATATTAGATATGTTGACACACACTTGACACTTAGTATCATAGAGGACAATCATTAGGCGTATGGGCTTTTAACCACTCTGGTAAACCATTGTATATAGCTCGCACTACGGGCGTGTGTCGCGCTGGTCGCTACCCCCGCGGTATGTCAATTTCTGGAGTCTCGTTGGTCGCTACCCCCACGGTATGTCGATTTCGGATGTCCATTGACGGGTGTGTGAGTTGTGAGGTAGATCGAGTAGCCTACCCTTGCCCATACGTCAAAAAGTTGTCCTCATTTGCATTCATATAGATTGTCTTGTACAGCATACTTATTTATTTTCAAATATTATGCATGTTTACTGTATTCAAATTGGCTTGCTTCTATGTATCTTGTTACGTCCCTCTGAGGACCTGGTCCCTTTCCAGGTGTATTTGTTCTTGAGTATTTGCAGGAGCGTAGATTTGGATGGTTACATATGTTTCGAGGATGTCTTCTCTCCGAGCCCCATGATTGTTAGCTGGTATTCCTATATTGTATTTGTTGTGTTGTACTTTTCCATTCGAGTTGGTAGTGGATTTGTTTCCACCCAACTATCATCCTTAGATACTTATATTGAGATATAGTTTCATAGATATTGGTTATTTATTTATATTTGATTTCGTGGATGAGATTTAGATTGTACCCTATGACTTGTGATACATTTTATACCACTTGTGGATTTGATATTCATATTACAGCGTACGTATGGGTTATGGTTTCCATATATTGGAGTTGCCATATCCATGCGGCTGGCATGCTTACGTGTTCCTAGTCCTACGTACTTTCGGGACTGGGGCGTGACAGTTATTAGAGGAACCTGACTTGGTAGATTAATATGTGACTTGGTAGAAAGTAAGAATAACGATAAGGTGTCAGCTCATTTGAAGATAACCATAACGTTTGACGTTCTTGTCTTGTATGAGCGCAGCTCCTTGCTCGCACATGCGTCACATCCGATTTAGGATGATTATCCAGCGGGAGTGTTGGCGTGGTGATCTCACGTCCAGTGTGGATGATTGAACTTGCGGGAGACCGAAGCATGACAAATAGAAGGATCGTCTTAACTTGTGGTCCGACACGATAAAGACGAGTTTGAGAATACATATAAATGGGAAGTATTTCAGGGATGGGTTAGTCTAGAACATGAATTAAGACACGCTTGATGGTTTTCTTGAACGGATATGTGAATCGTGTTGGACGACTTAGAGTTATGATTGAGATCGAAGATTTAGAATTTAATCATGGCTTGGTGGTCTAGACTTAGAAATGGACATGTGAATCCTATCATGTGTTTGAGGAGATAGACTATGCGAATCGCTAGGTTGGACGTACGACATGGATATATCATGGTTTCGGTTGAACGAACGTGTCTTAGGAATGACTTTGCTAAACAGACTCGATCATGTGCAACGAACGTGTCGATGTGAGCAGGATGATCTGTGCTCGATGTTTAGAAATCTGAGTAAAATGAGCTTGGATAGAATACCCCATACAAATGAATAATAGTTTGACCTTAGAAATTGGGGCGAGCATTGTGCGACAATTTTACACGATGAATCGTGTGCTTGTACTTGTACCTATGACCTTGAGAGCTGACCTAGTAATTACTATGCCGAGTGAAAGGACTTTTGACCGACCTTAGCGTATTGCTTGGGCAAGTCATAGAACTGGGGCAGTAAGACTTAGTATTAGGATTGAAACGGTAAGTGTGTGTTGTGTTTAACACGAACGGACTGGACGATAGGACTTGGGCGCTAGTCGGTAGATTCGGATAGATCTTGCTTGACGGTAGTGCAATACTTGTTTTGATTGGGATTCGAGAATGACTTGCATTTTAATTGACCCCGTTGGAGGTATTATTGTGATTCGTAAGACGAGAACCCTTGAGATTTTTGCGAGTATCTTGTCCGACTTCGCTATCGCTAAATTTGGTTGAATGCATATATTTAAGGGATGTCTTGAATGTGTGCACGATCCAAGACTCGGTGATATGTTAAACTTGAGTGTAAAGACTTCGCTATCCCTAAGTGGTTGACATGAATATGTTTGAGGGACGCTTTAAATATGTGCACGATCCAAACTCGCGATATGCTGATATCGAATGCTAGTGCAAGTGAATGTGTTAGATACGCTTGAACGAGTTTAACAATTTGGATAAGTTAGCCTCATCCTAGAGCGTCTTTCCCGATGGATTATAACGTACCCCGCGTTAAGCGATATATGTTCCACGCTAAGGTGCAGTTGAGACCGAGTCAGAGTTTGGATTGAATGATAGAGTCATTCAATGAGACAGACCCAGCACACATGCGACACGAAATAAGGAACGAGTAGTGAGTTGTGTTCGAACGGGTCTAGTGATACGGAATATTATGCTTGAGATAGATTCGATAGTTGCGATAGAACGGTTTGCGCTCAGGAAGTCTCGAGGATGAGACTTGTTCTGAGTGGTGTATAATGTAATGACCCATTCCGCTCATGCGGGTAGCCGATTCAAACGTCACAAGTGTGATGACCCAACCCGCCTTGCTCAGCGAGAAGACTTGCTTGAAGTAAATGAATTCATACTTGGCCCTTCAGGAGTTCAGACTTAGACTTTCAAAGGCGCGCTAGGAGTATCGCTCGACCGAGACGAATCATCGCTAAGGTGGGTGACTACAATAAACTTGTCTCTGCTTAGCCTGCACACTTAAAATATGGACGATACATGCTAGTCGCTAAGAGAATCGTCCCTCGCATGCTAATAAGAATACAATACACCTAGCTAAGGGAATAATCACATCTTGTATTGCTTGTCTAGAGCATGAAAAAAAAGTAACTTGCTAGATTGCCTTATGCACCGTCTTATATGCCCCAATACGGTTTCATTACTCGTGCTACCTTTAGACTCGTGCTAGCGTACTCGCTTATGTTTTCAAGTAAGACTATGTTGAATGTTTCCTTAAGTTATATTCATAGTGTTGCAATGCTTGTCTATTTTACATATTCGCTATGCTCGTCCTGTAAATTCATGCCACGACCGTGTAACACTATCCTTGTCTTGTATTGCATCTAGTTTAGCCAGAAGACTATCAAATAGTCATTATGTGCAACTATAAACCTGAAAGTATTAGAAACTGTTAGGTCGCCAAGGCAGTTTCCGAACGGGGGGACTACATCATGACAAGTTAAACAACACTCGTCTTGTGCAGAATCTGATAGCTTGGGGAGTCGATACGTTTGTGAACAATCTTTAACTTAAACCTGAAACTGAACCTGAATTTGTACCTGACAAGAGACCTAAGGCTAGAGACTTTCATGGTCACAGACAACTCATGCACGAGGTATTGATTGGATTCCTCGGACCATCTCCGGGGCACCGGGATCGTGCCGGCTTAGGAGGAATATGTGGGGTATTGCGTTCCCGGTGGTGGCTAGTGCAGATAACTCATCGGGGGCAACGCAATATCAGGTTCGGGAACAAGGTAGTCGCTACCTACGCTTGGTTATCCGACCATCTTCTGATAGTCGTTTGTATCGGCGGAATGGCGTGTAATGGCTCTTCAGTATATCCGTGCAATGGTTCTTCTGTATCTAGCTTTGCACCCCATTCCGCTAGAGACTTTAATTATTTTCCTTTATGGCTATGCTAGTGACCTTTTGTCCATACAGATTAAGTCATCCTCGCTTAGCGGTAATTCATATGCGAGTCATTGCATAAAAACAATAATTTGAACACATGTGCAACATATTGCACCACATCTGAGTACCCCGTATAACTCGTGCACCCGAATCAGGAACCGCTCGTGACATTGTGTTTGCTTATACAATTTTCGTGCCTGGTTTAACATGGTTTTATCTTTGGAGATGGAAGGACAAATGATAAGTTGGTAAGTATCGCCGTGTTTCTCTTATATCGTACGGCGCACTGCCACACGAGTTAGGCTTTTCATTATGACATAAAACTGATCATAAGGCAAGATTATAAAGAGAACTAATAGATGGTGCACGGAACCTGTATAACGTGTTTGGATTTGTCGAGCGAGCGAGAAGCCTCCCCACCAGTGCATTCATGTACTGATAACCCACCAGATTGCTTGCAGGGTGTGGGAGAACCTCGTTTGGTGAGGAAACCCCTCGTGCGTGCTAAGGCGTGGAGTTCACTCTGGAGTCTTGAAGCGCTGCATCCGGAGCTGAAGCACTTATACAAAACATAATGTTGGAACATCGCCTATGTATCATTTTAAGTTGTAAGCCACTTGGCACGCCCTTTATTGTTTCGAGAGAGAGTGCTTGAGCGACTTATAATCTCGGCCTAGCGCCGCTTGTAACTTAGTCAATATCAATAAAGTGCTTATTTTACTTTCATACTTGTGTTATTCAATGCTTTCGCTATGACGACTCTGTGAACTTGTTATCTATCGCCTGTACGATTCGTATTCCGCTACATTCGGACTATCTGTGCGACTCTGTGGCTTAGACCTTTTACCGCCTGTTCGGATCGTGGCCTTGCACGGGAGCAACTTGTGCTTGTGCGACGTCACGTCCAGATAGGAACGATCGTCCTGCGGGAACGCTGGTGCGGTAATTCGTGCCTAGCTGGGACGGCCGATTCCACGAAAGATCGGGACATGACAACAGTCAGCCCCTGAACTCCCGCCATGTCGGATAGCCGGATGTGTTGGATCCAAGGATCCAACCATAGCGATGTTCCCCCCCCCCCCCCCCCCCGCTTTGAACACCCAACATATAAATGTCTGTGCCACTCTTCTAAGCTTCAGAATTTGCTTGAATCTACCGACTCGTTATTATTCGTGGAGTAAGCCCAAAAATTGGAACCCTTTAAATAACGATTCGCTAGCCAATTTTTCTACAAGGATTCCCCTTTCAGAAACCTCTATAGTAACTTCATTCCCACCACCCTCTGAGTCATCCTTAGGGACGATAGCCCTATTCCCCCTTCCTCCCGCGGTCTACATAGATCCTGCCAAGCAATCGCGTGAATGCCTCCTCTCCATATAAAATTCGCACATATCCTCTCAAGCCTTTTGATTGTTGCTAGTGGCCACATAATCGATTGAAACCAAAAACCTGTCATAGCCATAACCACAAACCGGACTAACTCTATTCTGCCACCAAATGACAGAGTTTGAGCTTGCCAGCCCTCCACCCTCCTCTGTGTATACTCCACCAAGCTATGACAGTCCACCTCCCTTGCCTAGTTCACTGATAGCGGGATCCCCAGATATTTAACCAGGAGGTCGCCAGATGGAATACCAATCTCTGCTGCTAGCTCCTCCTTCCCTGGGCACCAAGTGCTAAAGTAAATTATGCTTTTATCTCTATTTAATCGTAGACCGGTAAACTGACCAAACTCCTCCATCGTGTTTGACATCGCACGGATGCCCGAGGACATCGGTGTCAAGAACACAAGTAAGTCATCCGCATATATGAGATAAGATATATGAGGTTGTATCTGTTTGAACAATGGCACAACCTTCTGACCACACACTGCTAAATCCATCTGACATGTAAAATACTCCATGACCAGAGTGAAAATGTATGGAGACAGCAGATCCTCCTGCAGGAGTTCCCGGTTGCTTCTGAAGAAACCATAAGGCTGTCCCTCAATTAGGACGGAGAATGATGGCGAAGAGATACATTCCCAACTCAAGCAACCCACACACTGTCGAGAATATATATATATATATATATATATATATATATATATATATATATATATATATATTTCCAAAAATTTGAACCGGACTTGGGTAGTCGATGTCCGCTTATGTCTCGAAGGGGTAGGAGTGTTTCAGACGCTTTAAAATTTGAACCGGACTTGGGTAGTCAATGTTCGCTTATGTCTCGAAGGGGTGTGAGTGTTTCAGACGCTTTCACCTGAAAGCTAAACCTAATTAATAATCGAAAGTCGAAACTATACTATTAGATCTATTGACATCTGCGTTTGGTTTCGAGACAAGTCAAAATTTTCATATGTAGTCAACCAGACGCGGAACATACAGGACTTTGAGTTGAGATCCGACTGTTCAATATATGGATTTTTTTTTTTGTCCAAATTATATTGGCGTTTGGATCTAATAAATGTCATAAAACCAACTACTAGAAATTATTGAAACCTCTAAAAAGAATGAAGTAATCTGGGCTAAGTTCCCAATCGTAAGGCCCAGGGTGGGAAAGCCCGTAATAAAGCTCACAAGTATGCTATTTTCGTTCGCCTTTGATTCACGGAAATAAAAACGAAGGAAATCAATTCAATTCCTTGCTTCTTCTTCTTCTTCTTCTTTTTTTCTTTTCTTTTTTTTGGAAAATTAAAATTTGCATCGATTTTTCTTTCTAATGTTTGAAAATGTTAAAAAAAATGGGGAGAAGATGAAATAGTTAAGGCAGAAAAGTGAAACCATTGTGGGCGGCGGGTATCACGCAAATGTTCCGAATAAATGTGGCAAATCGTCCACACTAGGACTCGATCCCATGACCACTCAAGTCGTATGCCTCACCACTAACCACGTAAATCCGATAATGAGTTGGATTAGGGTTGAAGATACTCATGTTTGGACTCGAATTCGAGTTAAAATATTTGAACATGTCGTGTTATCCAAAGAACCCGAAACCTGACCTATATATATAGGGTCCGGATCAAGAAATCCGTCCATGGAGCCCTGCCAAAGCTCTACCCCCCTGCACCATCGGATTGAGCGGACTCGCGTGGGGCCCGCGGGATCCAATGACCAAGGGACATGGGACTCCGGAAACGGAGCTCCCGATCCGGACATATATATATATATATATATATATATATATATATATATATATATTGTTAAAAAATATAGAAAAAAAATTCATATATATATATATATATATATATATATATATATATATATATATATTTCAACTCCTTATCCTAAAATGTTTCGGAACCCTTAGGAAATTCCTAAATATGGGAATTATAAAAATTTTCGGATGATTTCATATTATGGAATCACTCTATCTTACATGGATTGGATTGAGATTGGGTGATTGAGATTAAAAGGTGATGGAGTCTATACATTTTAATCTCAACCACCAAATTCAAATTCAATCCATGTAACATAGGGTGATTTCATAATATGAAACCACCTGAATGGTTCTTGAACATTTCTATATATATATATATATATATATATATATATATATATATATATATGAAGCATTTGTGTCCCTAATATTTTGGTCTGGGAACAAATATGTCCTTAAAAGTGCTCTTTTTTTGTCAATTAAAGGCCAAATTTGTTCCTAGACCAAAATATTATGGACAAAAATTCTCCTCTTTTTTTTTCTTTAAGGACAAATTTATTCCTAGACCCAAACATTAGGGACAAAATTGCTCATTTATATATATATATATATATATATATATATATATATATATATATATATATATATATATATATATATATATATATATATATAGGATCGACGTCACCGTTATTTTTGCATCCCCGCTCATCTCTGAAATAGGAGCCATTGGATGTTGTTTAAGTCATCTAATCTTAACCGTCGAGTTGAATGGTTCAACTCAACGGTTAAGATTAGATGACTTAAGCAACATCCAACGGATGATATCATGAAGATGAGTGGGTATGCCGATCCCTCCTCATATATATATACTTCTTAAATAAAAATTTTAAACCCTAAATTTCTGCATCCAAACTCTTCAACTCCTTATCCTAAATCTCATTTTAGTTTGTATTTTATAATGATTGATGTTTGATTGCTATTTGATTATGTGTTTAATATTTTTCTTGTTTAAAATTATTTCAAATATCATATTAGAACCCGATAAACCTGATGGACCTGACCCAATCCGATCCTTCGGATTTGGTCTTGAACTACATATGTTGAACCCGAGGTTGGGTCGGATTTGGGCTCGAACTAGACTTATGATTCATCGAATTGGATTTGGATTGAGCTCAAGTCCGACCCAACCCGTCTGAATTGCACCCTGAACTAGCATTTTAAAATAATAATTAGTGGGTCATTTAACTTCACTTCTTACTGTGTTCGTCTCTGCTAACTAGCAGTTGAAACATTGGACATAGGGGAATCGCTCAACAAATTTCCAAATTTAAATTTTTTTTTAGATAGAACAAATTTCCAAGTTTCAATGTGAAACCGAATATATATATATATATATATATATATATATATATATATATATATATATATATATAGAGAGAGAGAGAGAGAGAGAGAGAGAGAGAGAGAGATTCTGGATCAAGAGTTCCGCTTACCTCCAAAAGTTTCGTCACTGTGGTCCGTTGGATGATACGTTAAGTCATATAATCTTGACCGTTGATAAAAAAGAACAGTCAAGATTAGATAACTTAAAGACGATCCACCGACTAGAATTGACGTGACTTTTTGGAGACTTTACTCTTGATCCGGATCCATATATATGAGATAAACGGAATATGAGTCATAGGCATAAACTACTATGCAACCCAGTTCCTTGAACAATGATGAAAATTTCCAGAGTTGCATAGTAGTTTTATTTTTATTTTTTTGAGATTTTTTTTAGAAAGAAATTTAAATTTTGTTCAGAGTTGCATACATAAGGAAGAAGAAGAAGAAGAAGAAGAAGAAAAAATCCAACCTGCTGGATTCCAACCAGCGAGCTAAAGATGCCTCGCCGTTGTACCAACGGAGCTAAAGCTGGATTGTTATTTTCTATAAAAATAAATTTATTTATTTATTTTTAACTCTCACCATTAATTATTCTATTAATTATTGAAAAGAATGATTCACTTCTCCGAACAATAGAACCCCAAGCAACTAGATACGTCATTAATCCTTCTGCAACTACAGCAAGGGCCCTCTTTGGTTTCCAAATTCACAACTAAAAAAGAATTTCTGCTGATGTTGCTCTCGTCCAGTCCTGAAAGGCTCAAGTAACCTTCTGTTTGATCGACTGCAACATTTATTTCAGTGATTACACCAATTTTCAGTATTTGTTTCACTATATTAGACATCATTTACTGCAACAAAGGCTATAATAAATATTTATTTTCCGCAACATTTGTTGTGGCCAAAATAGCTACACCATTTATAACAACAAATATTAAACGGAATTTCTATCCATTAGCAACCAAATATCCCCTCAACAATGCTGATCTCTTCTTTCAACAATAACCTCTTCTTGACTCTCGTAGTCCCGATCATGCACACAAAATTACAATTGAACCATCTAATGCTACCCGATAAGTCGAAAATAAATTTTAAGTCAAAATATCTCCACCAATCTTTCCTTGTTAATGATTTAGCATGTCTCGTTTGGTTCGCAGAATTATAAAGTTGAAAAAGAAAAGTCATTCATTTCCTGTGTTAATTGGATGCCAAAGTAATGGAGAAAGAAAGTAAAGTGATTCTCAATTAAAAGAAAAATAGGAAGAAATATTGTTCCCTCCATCCAGCCAATGATTCACTTTTCCACATTTAAGTAATTATTTTTTCTTTCAATTTTTTTGGCATTTTCAAGCACCGAAAAGAAAAATTGATAAGAATTACAATTTCTCATAGAAAAAAAAATACCAAGAAATTGATTTCTTTTTCTTCCCTTTCCGCGAAACGAACGAGGTCAATGAACATGGAACTGGGCATCTCCTGGAAAGAAAAAGATGAGAGTGGAAACTATTTAGAATGCTGAAACAATTTGCTTCCTATACATTTCACACACTTGAGAACAAATTTCTCAGATAATAAAGCACACTGTAGTACTTTCAACTCCTCTAACATAAACATGCTAAATATTGTAAAACTGTGAAGTTGTTCATGGTATAAAGCAGATGATTGATATGAGCATATTTCTTGGTAGCTTGGCTCAGTTTTGGTAGCTTGGGCGCAGTTTTGTTGTGACAATGTAAGTTCAATTACTATAACTTTGGATGACGTTAACATTTTGATGAAATATAGTGCATCAGAATAAAAAAAAAATCAGACCATATATCTAAAGTCTTAACTTGAGAAGAAATTAAAAAAAAAAAAATCACCAACTCCCTATTAAATAAAAAGCTTTAACTTGAATCTACTAAATATAATTCTTGAATCTCATCCATGTTCAAGAATTCAGTAGATCAACATCCAACAGTGGAACATAGCTAATATTAGGACTTGTCCTGAGTAATTTTTTAAGTGAAAAACTAATGAAAAAAATTGGACCAGTTCCAAGTCTTTTTTTGTAGTACCTTTATCAAAGGCCTAATAAACCCCAAACCAGCCTAAAAAAAGGGTAAAGGAAACGTCATAGGACATTTCATGCTCCCAAAACTCCTTTACTCACGTTTCTACTGTCTTTGTTTTGTTAACAAAAGAAACTTCCTTAGTATGGACATTTTTGGTGCATAAAACATCCTTGCTTATGACGTTTTCTTTGTTTTTTTTATTCTGTTGTCTTAAAAAAATTTTGGATCGGCATGCTGAGGACACACTCTAAGGACGTTGCATTCAAAAAAAATTTTTTTTTTTCAAAAAACATGTTCCATCAAAAAAAATTTAAAAATAATAAGCAAAACATATGTTTTAATTCTTGTGTTAAAAAATTTTTTTTTATGGGTAGTAAGGTCTTACTAAGGGCCTTCCATTCACTTTAATAGAATAAAAAAATAACAAAATAAACACCCTTGCTAATGGGGTTTCATTAAAGAAAATGCCTAATTTTTTTTAAAAAAAACATAGAATACGCGTCCTTACTATGAATGTTTCTATTGTTTAAAAAACAACAACAAAAAATGTTCTTACTTAAGAACATTTGGGGTGCATGATGGACGTTTCCTTGTTTTTTGTTTAGTTTTTCTAAGGCTGGGTTGGGTCTTTTTTAGTGGGTTTGGGAGGTTGAGGTATTCAATTCAAACGCTTTGACTAAAGAAATTTTTGATTCTTTGTCTGCCAATTTATCCAAATTTTATTCTCCTGCTACAATTTCCTATATCTCTGTGTGAAAATTCATGTTTCATATATTGGCAAGACAGTATGTGAAAAAAAGAGGGCATAGAACAAGTTAATAATTACTAATCCACAGGCATGTACATCATAATTAAGTCCTAAATGTTATACAAAGTGACCTCATACTTCAGAATATCATCCGCTCAGGATGGCTGTGATCACACTACTCCAATATTAATATTGATTAGGGGTGCAGACGAGCCAAGTCGAGCCAAATTTTTGTAAGCTTGAGCTTGACGTGATTAGAATTAATCGATCTCGAGCTCGATAAATTTTTTATTTTAGAGCTTGAGCTTGGCTCGAGCTCGTTTATATTAAGCTTGAGCTTGAACTTGGCTTGATTTGAGCTCGAACTTGACTTGATAAGCAAGCTTGATTCAAGCTTGTTTAAGCTTGATAAACAAACTTGGAAGATCAAACTCAAGCTCATTAAGCTTGATTTCAAGCTTGTTCAGCTTTATTTCAAGCTCATTAAGGTTGATTTCGAGCTTACCGAACTCAATTTCAAACTAGTTAGACTTGAATTCAAGTACCTATAATATTAACAATTTATTTATAAAAATTCAATTAAATTTTTTTTTAATATCAATTATTAAGGACATATAATTATATATAATGCACACAACCATATTGTTATACAAACATGCATAAAATTAGAATTCAACAAAGAACAAATTTAAATTTAAATAACAAAATAAATTGGTAGACTGTCAGCAACGAGCTCATAAACGAGCCAGCTTACGAGTTAGCTCGTAAACTTCTAAATGAGC
Source organism: Iris macrosiphon (assembly GCA_036927795.1). Classification (NCBI taxonomy): domain Eukaryota; kingdom Viridiplantae; phylum Streptophyta; class Magnoliopsida; order Asparagales; family Iridaceae; genus Iris; species Iris macrosiphon. The sequence continues at coordinate 195,694,736 of JAYESA010000006.1, forward strand.
CAGCTCGCGAGCTCAAACGAGCCGAGTACTTCTAAGTTTGAGCTTGACTCGTTTATTAAACGAGCTCGAAAATGAAGCTTAAGCTTGGCTTGTTTACTAAACGAACCGAGCTCAAACGAACTTTTATCGAGCCGAGCTTCGAGCAGCTCGCGAACGGCTTGGCTCATATGCAGCCCTAATATTGATATCCAGCATATAACATCAAATGTTTGTATGACCCAAATCGGAGTTGGTCCATGAGGTGTGATATTGGATTGAGTCCATATGTCATAAAAAAAAAATCATGTAAGGCTTGAACCAATCATAATTATCTACACCTCATGATCCCACCTACTACCAGATGTGGGACTAAATTACTAACTCCATTATCACCCCCCTCGACCCTCGATCATGTTCAACCACAGAACCAAACCTGACACGTTCATCCACACCACCATTGTGTGCCAACCACAACGTCTTGCTCCACCTTGGACCCGCCAGATCCATCTTTGAAGCCAATTCATGTAGTTAATGCTCCTACTCCATATTGGGTCCGCCAGACCCGTCTTTGAAGCCAATTCATGTAGTTGATGTTCCTACTCCATCTTGAGAAGAGTCTGTATAATCCATAAACGTTCAACACCATCTGTCTCGAATCAATTAGAGTCGTCCAAACCAACCTCGTAACCGGACTCTGATACCACTTGTTGGGAACGTGGTGTATGTGACCCAAACCGGAGTTGACCTATGATGTGTGATATTGGATTGGGTCCACATACCTTAAAAGAAAATTCTCATGTAAAGTCTGAACCAATTACAATTATCTACACCTCATGATCCCAACTCATATCCGATGTGAGACTAAATTACCAACTCCATTGTCACCCCCCTTTGAGCACTCGTCCGAAAACGGGGTACAATCCCACATCAAATGTTGGATAAGAGCATCTCCAATCCTATTGTCTTGTTTTATGTTGTGATTCCTATGTGGCATGAGGGCACAAGACAATGTGTTTCCTATGTGGCAATAATATATTCACACAAGACAATGACATAGAAAAGTGTTCTCCGATGCAAAAGTATTTAGAAGACAATAAAGACCTTTTTTTTTTCAACTTTCGAGACAACATTTTCGCTTCTTCCTTTTTTTTATAAACATTTCTATTCATAATTGATGATGTAAAAGTAAAATATTGTGAAATCCATTGTCTAGATTTAGACAACTAACTTCACATTGTCTTTGACATATCATTGTCATGTCAACTTCATAATTTATTTTATATTTGTATTGAATTTTTTTATTTTAAATAAAAAGTTATAATTTCTATGTGACAACCATTTATTTCAAACTAACAACAGAGTTGGAGATGCTCTAAGACACCGTGCAAGAAAACGGAACCAAGAGTACCTTCAATATGAGTGTCCGACAATTCCATTGGAGTTCATTCTTATATTTAAGTTGTTCAATGGAACCATATTGATAACCTTATACTCTGCAGAATCCAGAAGAGAGGTCATCTCCTTGCGAAGGCCCACGAAAATGGAGAACACCAAACAAGTTGTTGCACCTTCAGAATTTCAAACTACAATATGGGGGAAGATACGTGATGCAAAAAAGCCATGATCCAAGAAGCAAGTCTCAATAAAAATGTACCACAGCTTTTAGTATTGCTCAAGCAGTGACAGTGATCCATCATGGTGTACTCTGATTGCTTTTGTGTTTATTGAGAATTCTATCTACTTGATTTTTTTTGATTTTTTTTTTCGAAAAAGGTAAATTTTATTCAGGTCCCTTCAAGAGACTACAACTCAGTCCGAAGACTTACAATCAATCCAGTCCGAAGGCTTACAATCAATCCAGTCCGAAGGTCAATATATACAGTTCCGAACCCGAAGGTCCCTATCCCAACCCGAAAGCTACATCCCAGCCCGAAGGCACCACTCCAGCCAGAAGGCATCCTGGCCCGAAGACCAGGACCAGCCCTGAGTTCGTAGGGGGTCCAAGACGAGCTTTCAAAATGAGACCCTCATACATAATGTAAAAAAAATAAACAAAAGTAAAAAATAAAAAAAAAATATCTCTACCAAGAATTGAACAAGGAACATTTTGTGTAAAAGTCTAAAATAATAATCAATACACCACAATTGCTTCGTGATAAATAGGACACAGTTACATACTAGTTTTATTTTCGGTACAAAATTATTCATATATTTAAACTGAATATTTTTTGGGGCGCTCTTGGTCCATGGGGTCCTGGGCGGTCGTCCTGGCTTCTCTGGGCCAGGACCGGCCTTGCCGAAGACACCACAAGTCCAAAGGCCTCACGCAGCCGCACCACACCAACATCTTGCATCGCATCCGCACACCATACGGATCACATCGCACCGTACATGTACTGCACCCACCACCAACCCACCACCTAATTCTCCCAAAGAAAAATTAAATGACGTCTAGAAGACTCAAACCCGCAACCTCGTAGGTAGAATGCATCGGTCTTAACTGCTAGACTAGACGTCAATTGCAAATATCTACTTGATATGCATGGGTTGTCAGAAATTTTGATCCAGGCATTTCAATTCTAAATGATGAAAATCGTCACATACGACTTCCTAAGAAACTGTACGTTCAATATCATATGCAAGAGGAGAATTACTTTTATCATATGACCTATGTGCAAGTTGCACAGACACAGACATAAATACAACACAACAATAAGGTATCTATTTTGATATGTCATATTATAATTTGGAGTTTCAAGATTGTATTCAATATATGTCCAAGAAAACATGATCATATTTTTTGAGTGTGCATGTTTCATAACATATAACCATCAAAACAAGATGTCTAGAAAAGACTAGACACAATAAGCAACTAGTAGCTAGAAAATTGGCAACTGAACATAAGGGCAATCTCAGTTTTCCACCATATGTGTTGGGATATATATATTTTTTTTTTTCAAATAACTTAAGACTGAATTTACATATGTATACACTTATAAGGTTCCAAATAACTTAAGACTAAAATTGGTAACTTAAGACACCAAGCAAGATGCACGCCATGTGTTCAATGAAATGATTATTGACTTGATTTTCTTGTTGTTTATGAGTTGATTTGAGTGAAATGTTAATTGTTATTTATTTAGCTAATAGGGTTTGTAATTTGTATGAAAGATTTACTATAAGATTTTTAATTATGCTTCACATTTAGTGTTTTGATGTACTATCTAAGCTAATGTAGGTTCTTGTAAATATCGTATGGATATCTAGTAATTTTTTTTTTTTTTTTTAAAGTGTATAGTTTTTAATATATTTTATTATTGTTAGATAGGTTATAGGTATATTTAAATCTAATTACAATTTACGTTTGAGTTTCAGCTTTCAATCTCTACAAAATTTTTTGGCAGTATTATATATAAATTTTGAAAAGAGGTTGAAAAACTAAAACACAAATATAAGTTATTTGACTTATGTAATAAAAATAATATATATTAAAAAATTATTTTATTTCTGATATTTTTATGTATTAGTAATATTAGTATGAGTCATTAATAAATTTTAGCTATCTTTAATTCCATCTCAAATTTATGTTTGTATTTTTTTTAATAATCCGGATCACCCAACCTTGAATCGGTCTGGACCCAGATCGGTTCGACCCGGTTCGACCCAGCCCGACCCCTACCGGATTATGGGTTCGGACTGAATTTCTCTTCTTCCTTCCAGGCCGGCCGGCCCAACCCGCTTCCTCACCCATGCTAATTCCGATCCAGTCCGAAATCGATCAAATCCGAATTGCATGGACCCCAGCCCGACCCATTAGAGTATCCACAGTAGATATATTTTGACTTTAGTCAAATTTTGTAGCACTTGAAGGCTGCAGTGGACACTTGTGCATACTTAAAAATTGCTAAAAAGCTACGAGACACTCCAGATTTGAAGCATGTCCTAGCTCCTCTATATTAATTTATGGGTCCACCAAAAGTAACCAAACAGAAAAGAAAAATAAAGAGAGAAAAATATTACAAAATATGGAAGAAAAATTAAGAAAAAAAAAGGAAAATAAAAGAGGAGATTAATTTGGAGTGTTTATTTGGATTGTATCATTGTGTGCTAATATTATGAGTAAAAAAAAAATTATATAATTTTTATTAATTTGAAGTGTCGCCACTGTGGATGCACGTACACACCAGAGGCTCAAGTCTCAACCTTTCATTTACTTGTCTATCATTATTGATTTAGCCAATTCTCGCAGGAACACGTTAGTAAAAAGAACACAAGAGATCAACATAACAAAGCCTTCCGATAAAGCCATTTAGCTTAGGTGTTTTATAGTTTTTAGTTTTTTTTATTTCCGTGGGTTTATCTGCTTCTTCACTACACTCTTAGCTGGCTGCGATTTTTATCGGTGAAATTTCCCCAATTCGACTCATTTTAGGTATTTGTCCCTTTCACTCTACCGATGATTTTCTTTATTTCTCTGTCTAATAATATTTTCTCTTGTAACTTTTCTTGAAGATTTTAATCCATTGTAAGAATTATTATTCCTTATTTGAACAACTTGTAATAAGTCTCCGCTTTCCAGTAATTTCTTCCATTTTGTGCTGTGTTAAAGTCTTCTTTTATGATATCGACGTGTCCAAGTCTTCGTGTCGGACACGTGTCAGACACGCGAAGACAATCCGAATATGCTATGCTCCGGTGTCTGAATCGGGTTGTATGTGTCCGTTGGAAAAAAAAAATAGTTTGTACGTTTGTTTGTTGTTCTTGCTGTTTTAATGTATCTTAAGATTTCAAAACCACTACTTTCATCGTTGTTGCTCTTTGTAATCCGTCAATTTCTGTGCTTTTTCCATAGAAAAAAATTGATTTAAATGTTTCTTTGTGTAATTGGTATTTCTAGTGTTGGATTATCTTCTGTTCAATTCAAATTCTAATCTCCTTATGTTGGTATTTTGGTAATTTTCTCAGGAAGCTTCGTCAATGGCAACTTTCCAACTATCCCGAAACTTGATCTCGGGAAAGAGGGCCCTGCCTATCTTTGATGGGCTTCGCTCGTCTCAGCCCTCATTCGGTGCCCCTTTGTCCGTCGGAGCCTATGTGGCAGGCCTCGACCGAAGGTCTTTCCGAGGCCTTACTGTCATGGCAGCTACCACCGTTGCGCCCAAGGTATATAAAGTAGTCAAGATTATTCTTTGCACCATGTTACTGTACCTATATTTCTGTTGAGTTTCATTGATGTTCATATGAATCAATTCAATTTGTATTGGTAACTTTGCATAATGCTTGTTTTAGTTAATTTAAAGATTGGAGATGTAGTATGAAATCTTTAGATCCAAATGGTACTATAGAAGCATAATACGTGTACTTTGCTTTAACTATTTTTAGAGCTCCCTAAAGATAGAATCTTGGTATGTTGATTTGTAGAAAAGCATAGACACTTCTAAAATCAAGACAACCTGTGTCACATTGTGTTGGGCACGTATTGGACACAACAGACTGCAAGTACGCAAGGAGACACCAACAATGTTGTGTATGTGTTCGCATCGTATTCTATTGCATGCAACTTAGGTGGGTTTTTCAGTATCTTGTGATTGAAGCGTGTGGTGAAGAGTCACTTGGTCCATGATATTTTTGTGCATATTTTAGAAATCCAATTCTTGGAACACTCTGTTTGCAAGAATGTGTTGCTCTTATGACAATTGTATTGGCGTCTATTGATTGTATGGCAGTACACTTCCGTGAAGCCTTTGGGTGACAGAGTGTTGGTCAAAATTAAAAGTTCTGAAGAGAAAACCTCTGGTGGTATATTACTGCCGACTTCTGCTCAGTCCAAGCCTCAGGGCGGTGAGGTTGTTGCTGTCGGTGAAGGTAGAACCGTTGGGAAGAACAAAGTAGATTCCAGTCTCAAGGTAATTCATTTTGAGACTACGTTATCAGACTATACAAGACCTTTCTATTGTTTGGGTTTGAATAATTAATGTTCACATCCTTACTTGATGTAGGCTGGAAACAAAGTGATGTATTCCAAGTACGCTGGGACAGAGTTAGAATTCGGTGGATCCAAGCATCTTATTTTGAAGGAGGATGATGTTTTTGGTATTCTTGAAACAGAAGATGTCAAGGATCTGAAGCCTCTTAATGATCGTGTTTTGATCAAGGTAGTATATAGTCCTTTGAATCATGTTTGCTAAATATGTTTTTACTTCCTTTAAATCTAGTTTACACGATCTCTCTCTATTGTTAAGAATTTGATTTAAAATGGAAGGAGCGGGTGTTATCCCTATGGTTTTCTTAGTGAGTTATACTGAATTATGTTATGCAATTACCAGGACTGGTATACAAGTAACCACATTGCATATTCGAACGTTGCAAATCTAAATACATGCAAAATAGCACTATGATATGTATAACTAACAAGTCTCTCATGTTTTATTCAAGGTTCGCAGTATCGGTATCGGATCATTCCTATGAGTATCAGTATCGACGGTATCTGCGGTTACGGATCGGAGTATCGAATTTTTTGGTATCGGAAAGCAAATAATTATTAATAAACTATTAATATTTTAGAAAATATATTTTTTGGTAGTTTTGAAATTGAATGAAATAGTAGTCACCCTTGCCGATTGGTTTACATGCGATGGATAAGTTTTCTTCTTTTACATACTTTTACACTCTTACTATGCTTTTACACCCTTGTTGATTGGTCTTTTTCATTCTTTTTTTTTTCCGAATTGATCAGAAAAGAAACCCCCAATGTCGATATCGGTTAGTATCGGGTATCGGTCGGCATCAGATCGGGACATGTCATACTGTAGCGGTATCGTCCGTATCGGATTGGTATTGGCCAATACTGCATTGTGCAAACTATGATTTTATTCTTCTAGAAACATCTTCCTTTGATGTCAATCTTTGTTTGAACAAGGGTAATAAAACATTGCTTATCTTCTCTTATGTTTATTCAGTTGATATCCACAAAAGACATTTCTATATTCTATAGATAATATTGCTCATGTGTGATTTGACGGCGTGCATGTTCTGAACTTTTTTTCGCCAGATTCTAGTTGCATATTCTGAAAGTTAAAACTTTGCATATCAGTCTTTTCTTTTCTGGATAAAAGCTGATCTGGAAACTGGGGAAATCAATTCCAGCTGAGGACTCTAGGGAGAACCAAAATCATGGAAAAGAACATTGGAATGACAGAGATAGTGGGAGGGGAACAAACATCACACTGAATAAATCTCTTACCAAATATGACCCAGAATAAAATAGTCTGGAGAGCCAACTTAATTCATAGAATATAGAAGAAGGAAACTCGATACATTAAGGACTAATGATTTCATCTCTGCACTATGTTTTAAACAATCAATTGGGGTTGTTATGCGGCAAAAAAAGCAATTAGTCAAGGGACTTCTACAAATACAGAACCAAGAAAGAATAGCTCCTAGATCCATGGGACTTGGGTTAGATTTGGTTGTGTCGGGGAAGTTTTTAGACAGGTCATGATTTTTACTTAATAAATTGACTGGGATTGGGTATACCAAATGAGGTTGACTATATACACGTATAGATGGTTGAACATACGCCAACAAATAAGGGTGAGGGGTCGAGTCAAGGTACATGAACTGACCTTGTTGAGTAGTAGGATGGAGAGTTTGAACATCATCTAGGTTTATTAGGAAATACCAAAAAGTGGAGAGAAGAAATGGATTAGGGCGAGGCAAAAATGTTTCTCTACCTCAAAATCACATAGCAATCGCTCCTGATGCCTAGTCATGTGGCTGCTATTGTTGACTTTTTATTTTCTAGTTTCTGGTTCACTTTTGATACTTTTTTTATAGCTATTTTTGTTATATCCGTAAGTATCTCGATCTATCTTTATTCTTTTTCATATATCCGAGGATCTGCCTAGTCTTCAATTTTGAGGTTTTTGTGTTTCTTTGAGAGAGGAGACAGGGACAAGACTTGTTAAAAGTGAGTCACGATTTTTCTTTAGTTTATTTTCGATGGGCCAGAAATTAATTAGACAATGGAATTTCGAAGTTATATTTTAAGTTGGGTCAGGTTAGCTTGATATAAACTAAGTTAAATTTTCAGCTCACATATAAATCCTGTATATGAGCTGAATGGAAGAAGATGGTTCAAAGTTAAAACAGCCTACCCAAAAATTTGGAACACAAATTTGGAATAAAGGCTTTGTTGTTCCTGTATTGTATGTGTTTGAAAATTAGATTATATATTGCGAATAAAAATATTGATATCAAATTTATCCATCTTTATTTAAGAAAATAAAGGTTTGCACCTGAATTGTGAATCATATTGGTGCACCATTCACATTTAACATCTGTGCTTTTACAAATTAATCCATGAACTTTGCCAGGCTTGATGTCATATCTTTGTTAACTCTTCTATGTCATACTGAAGAATAATTTTGCATCTATTGGAAACTATTTGCCAACATAACCTTTTTGCAATTGCTAAGCTAAAAGTACCTGTTTGATTATGTATAGGCTTTCATACTTCCATCAACCCTCTTTTCTCCTCTGGCAACAGATGTCTGTTGTGATAATGCAATCAATCTTACTATATTTATAAAATTTATCTACTGTACCTACATTTTACTTACAAAGTTTTGCGGTCGCTTTCCTTGGTCTTGAATCTTCTAGGTTGGATAACCTTCTATATTCACGAATTCTTCCGTTAAATTTTCTGATACCATCCCTCTCTCTCTATTACGTGAAATTATGAGTCAGGAGCAGCCTAGTGTGAGAGTTCTATTTGTTCCACTTCCTATGAGCTCTCTCCTCTTCATTCGGTTTAGAGAAACGAGAGTTGGTGGATGCTGTCGATCCCCACTTTCTGATGTTAAGTGCATGAAAATGAGGGTAGCAGATATTCGAAAGTAATGCACAATATCGTACTTTCAGGCACGACAAATTTATCTTACTTCCATTGTAGTCTTCTTCTTATCCTCCTTCCATCACCTAGTTTCCTATTTCCCTTGTGGCATTATTTTTTGCATCACCTAGTCTACTATATTTATAAAATTTATCTACTGTACCTACATTTTACTTACAAAGTTTTGTGGTCGCTTTCCTTGGTCTTGAATCTTCTAGGTTGGATAACCTTCTATATTCACGAATTCTTCTGTTAAATTTTCTGATACCATCCCTCTCTCTCTATTACGTGAGATTATGAGTCAGGAGCAGCCTAGTGTGAGAGTTCTATTTGTTCCACTTCCTATGAGCTCTCTCCTCTTCATTCGGTTTAGAGAAACGAGAGTTGGTGGATGCTGTCGATCTGATGTTAAGTGCATGAAAATGAGGGTAGCAGATATTCGAAAGTAATGCACAATATCCTACTTTCAGGCACGACAAATTTATCTTACTTCCATTGTAGTCTTCTTCTTATCCTCCTTCCATCACCTACTTTCCTATTTCCCTTGTAGCATTATTTTTTGCATGGTATATTGCATAGACATGGACACAGGGTTAGGATATGTGCATTATGCAGTTTCTAAATATACGTCATGGACATGGTTATACATATGAAAACATTTAAATATACATTTTTTTATTACGTTTTAATAATAACTATATTTAAGAATGTCTAACTAGGTTCCAGTAAGTTCTAGAAAAGATTAACTATAAAGAAAAGATACTTTCTTATATTTCAATTATGATTTGCATGATCTTTACCATGCCAAGTCACTGCCAATTATGTTTTGAGTCCCTTTAGAGTCTAGATGTGGATGAGACATACCTGGCACGAATGTCAATAAAATATTATGTCCAACAATTGTCGGATATGGACACTGTCCTTCTTTCCTCATGAGGAGTTTCTTGCAACATAGGTTGCATGACTTCTAATCCGAGTAACTTGTTGCTTGTATAACTTTTCTAGTATTCTTCTGTAAAAATGATTTATGCTTAGTTTAGTACAAGAGTGAAAAAATGGGGTGGGTGATGATATGGGAAGACAGAGACAGGATAGTTGCAGAGATATGGTGACTATTCGGATGTATCGAACGATATGAGGAGTTGAAATACGATTCAGCCTTTGGATCCCCAGCTTGTCAGTTACAATAAGTTAGTGCTTTGTATTATACTTCTATTTGTGATACCTAGAATTCACCATACATAGTTGATATTTGTACAAGTCTTTCACTACCCATGCAAACCAGGATCATTTCAAGTTATTGTCCTATGAAGGTAAACACGGATTCAACCCCCCCCCCCCCCCCCCCCCCCAATATGTTATGTGAGGCAGGTGCAGGAAGTAGGTAAACACGGATGCCAACCCCCCCTCCCCCTATATGTTATGTGAGGCAGGTGCATTAACTTCCTGCCCAATATTAACTTGTATCACAGAAGCACAAGATACCTTCTGGCCAATTGTTAACATATCTCCTCAATATGACATTAGAGGCACGCAGTCTGCCTTATTGATAAGCCTTTCTCAGGGGATGCGATCCATCCCAAATTTTTTGTTCATTTATCCCTTTCTTATTTTCTACTAACTTGAATTGAAGAATGCGATAAATCCCAGGGAATGTGATATATCACAAACAAATTGTTCTTTGAAGGATATTTGGCAATGTGTTTGTTAAGCCAGGTTTCAAGTAGAGTTAATCTGTTAAGCCGGGTATTTCAACAGAGACTGTCTCCTCAAGTTTCCATTCAAACTTCCATACAAAACAGCTCGGAAGTTCAGAGAAGTTGGCAAAATGGTAGAGAGAGGAGGCGATGGTGGGGTGGGAGTTGGAGAGAGAGCTACTATTTATTTGTCTTTCCCAAGCTTCAAGCTTAGTTCCTAGTACAGACAACCGAACACAATAGTTTGGGAACTTTGGAAGTTAAGGCACGAATTTGGAAGAACTTGTGGTGGGATCCCATCACGAAGTTCCCCCAACTAAACAGTTAGCCTAGCTTTATTTGTTTCCAGATCTACATTGTTAACCCCCAATCAAGCTGTTGCCTAACTCTGTCGTAAGGTATAGGAAGTTTCCTTTTCTGGTACATTTGGTTCTGAGATGGTATTGGACACTAAAAAACGACAGCTTAAAGAATGCTTTCGGTGGTTGTGCTCATATTGTGGCATGTCTGAGTTATTGTCCATACAATGTAGCTATTAGGACTTTTATGGAATCAGTTCTTATGTTGGTTAGTAGACTGTTATACTCTTGGAGAACCGAAGCCCTCATATTCGTTTTATTTCCTCAGGTTGCAGAAGCAGAAGAGAAAACTGCTGGTGGCTTGTTGCTAACTGAAGCAACCAAAGAAAAGCCTTCTATTGGGACGGTGAGATATACCCGTCTACTTTTTCTGTTATTGGGTTAATTTTCCATAGCTTATTGGTTTCAAGGCGTTAGAATATATAATAGCTATGATCTCTTGCCTTAATTTTGTCACCTTTGTTTCTCTTGGAGCAGGTCATTGCAGTTGGGCCCGGACCTTTGGATGAAGAGGGCAACAGAAAGCCACTGGGCATCCCCGAAGGTAGCACTGTGCTGTACTCCAAGTATGCTGGAAGCGAGTTCAAGAGTGCTGATGGCTCAGAGTATATCACTCTCAGAGCTTCTGATGTGATCGCTGTCCTCTCATAAAAAGAAAAATTTGGGCCTTTGTACCTGCTACAGGCTGCCTATTTTTGTTAGACAGGAATTCAGATATCAAGTGTAATGTAATGGTACAATGCTTAATGTAACCGATGCATTGCTAGTTTTAATATTTGAGTTTGGCAACTTCGGATCTCTTCATATGTGAATTTGTATTTCAACTATAAATTTACAAATTATCTGGGTGAATCAGAATCCTTAATAGAATGCGAGTTTGCTCGCCTTCAACAGATAGCATTAGGAAATGGAGATCCGATAGCTCAGGCAAGCATCCAGTTTTTCGTGATTCTGTTGACCTTCAAATTCCTCCATATATAATACTCTTGTTCTCAATTTCATTTCATGGGAAGCACAAGAAGAGAGAGAAAATAGATTTAATCATCAATGTTTGTTCATCCAATGCCCCAGTTGCACTCCAGATTTTCGTATCTATCCTCAATAAACAGGATTCAAAGAAGAAAATATAGTAGGGTCTTTTTGGCAATTGTTGGGTAGCGGTTATGAGATGTTTGTGTTTTTGGAGTATCGATTATGAGGAGTCCGATTTTGGATGATTTTAAGTAGCGATTTTTAAATCAGTCCAATTTATACTTGTATTTTTTATCAACAAACGGTTATGAAAGTATTTTACAATAATAAAATTATCTACATGTCCATATCTAGATGGATTAAGAATTGATAAGAATGATCATTCGGATGAAAATAATCATTATAAGAATGATCGTCTGGATGAAAGTATAAGACATTATAAAAAATAAGATTTTAAAAACTTTTAAAAACTTTTAAAAACACACCAGAAGAAGTCGTCCTAGTTTTGGAGGAAGTATAAGAGAGAGAGAGAATAGGATGAAGTATTAGTAATTTTAATTATATTTTTTATGAGGATATAATTGAAACAAAATAATAAACTCTCAAAATCTACCGATTTTGGGTGTTTATAAAGACACCCAAAATTACACCACCGCTTTTTGGGAATGTTTTGAGCCGACCATAATCAATGCCTCAAAAATTTTATCAAGCAAAAGTTTCTTAAACACTTATATAAACAGCTTGCTCAAAAACTCTCCAAAACCGGTAAAAATTCCGTTGCCAAGCATACCCTTAAAGACCTACTTGAAGTCAATTGTATTCTGCAGCACGAACTTACATAGAGCTCTTGGAGCGAATTTAATCTGTCTTGGTTGAAGTATGAAAATGAAAAGAATGTGATGAAGCACAACACAGAATAATGGAAGGCATTAGTATCACACAGTTCAAGAATAAGTAATTTACGTCTGATGGATTTTCTCGCCTTTGCGAGGAGGAATCTTTCATGGGATTGTATGAAGTTCTACAGCCTGCAATTAGTTTGACACACTGCTCATAGTGAGCAATTCCAGTATCCAACTAGTACAAGAAAAAAAAAAATGGAATTGCTTCGGAAGAGTGCTGCAGCAAGTGCATTCTATAACTTCCAACGTGTTAATCTTAAATAATAACATTAGCTTGTCTCAAGCTAATAGTTACATCAGTACACCAGATCAGTCTGGAAAAAGATACCAAAGAACTGGAGGTGCGACGGGAAAATAAGTCACACTTTCGCCTGATATTCACATGAAAAGCTTTTGGAGTGACTCCAGTAACTGCACTAAAGCAATCTAATTGAATATTTCTTACTTCTACCAAATTAACACTTTTCCCATCATCGACGAAATGAGATGGCTGAACAATCATCAAACTGCTGCTGGTTCTGTGGAGGAATGCCACCCAAACTGATCTGCTGGACTTCGGCTACTGACAATATTTTGATGCTTTGGACACAAGTCACGAACTCCCTGTACACATGCACACGATGGTAGAGAACTATGCATCAGCAAACACAACATGACCTATCGAATAGATAACAAGTGTTTGAGTTGGAAGCTTACTCCCAAGGATCATCACCGACGAGTAGGATGTCATTCTCATGATCTACGTAGACCAATTTCCAGTCTGTTCTGTGGGGGTCCTCTAGTTGCCCCTCAATACCAAACATGCGGGCCAGGTCATGTCTAAGCTCATCATAACCCCTGTAACGAGTGACGTCGATAGATCTTCCAACAGATCCACGCTTTTGAACCTTTTACACAAAATACAGAGATCAAGAAATAGGTATCAGTAATGAATTACAATTTTTCACGAGCATAGTACTATAACAAGGATCGCTGTTAGTTGTAATTTGACACGAAAACAAATGTTTTCTACAGCAAAATAATAGCCGAGGATAGTGAAGTTGGAGCATTTCAAAGTTTACTTGATAGAAGAGACGTGTTATGTTTCCTAAAGGCTAATAAGGCTAACCAGGCTAATAATATTATTTTTTTATCATGAAAATACTGAACTAGTGGTTGAAATATTGATCCGACATTCTGGGATGAGAATTATGGTAATTGCAATCATAACTGCCAAAACTCCTTATCATGTTTACGGCTATGTAATTACACATAAGGACTAGCAATCAAATTGCTACTGGATAAAGTAGAATGTTTAAATCTACTCTCTCTCCAGCCCCTCCCTTGAGGAACAAGAACTCAACAAAAGTGATGGATATTATCTCCTTTATATTTCATGCCTGAAGTGTACAAAATGTTAATATGAAATTCCTTTGACTACTCTTTCAAATGGTGTATTTAGCACTTCTACATCCTTTCCAGTTTGTTTACACTCCACTTTGCATGTCAGGATGTAGGCTACTCTCTCATTGTCTAGGCTCAACAGTAACGACCTCTACTTGCCTGGTAATTGAGAATTACAATTAATGAAATAAATTTTAGCCGGTATTTTAGTATCCTAACCAAAACCATTCATTGTGTGTTACTATGATCTAAATTCTTAACATAGTCGAGAGTACTGAGAAGGATTAAAGTAGTCAAAAAACCTAACACTGATGAAAGTGTTGACAAGAGTAATTATATTATGATGATTTCACATGCTATCAGTTTGCCCATTCTTAGTATCTATTATCTAATAGTGGTGTTTGAGATTTATCATACCTTAGTGTACGTCCTAATCCGTTGTGGTTGGTTAGCCCACACCCCACGATTTAAAATCCCAGTATCGTTAACAGCAGCATCGCTTGAACATCCAGCCCTAAAAACAATGTCAGGAGCACCAAATGACTGGGAACTGATAGGATCAGTCGAAATCTCATTATCTATATCCCTCTGACTTGCAAAATCTGAACCATACCCCCTCGACATCAGAGCATTTGTCAATAAACCATCGTTGTTAGCTCCATTCATTTGGGCATCGCTGTCTAAACAGAGTGGAGGGAACGGGAAGCATTCATTTGAACTACCATCCATACAGAAAGATGTTGCAGACGATGCATCCAACTGATCAGGGTCTCTCATTTCGTGCTTGAGTAGAGTCTGTGGTTTGCTTTGGAGTTCCTGAAGTAGACCATCCACTGGGGGAGTGACATCCTCTTGTTGGGCTCTGCTTGGTACTCTAGATGGAGAGGCTGAGGTTGAACATGAAGGGGCATCAGTGTCAGTGAGATTAGAATGAGCTCTTGACAGTAAGTGGGACGTGAGATTGCTTGTGATCTGATTTCCTGGAAGTTGCTGGGAAAAATGAGATTGTAAGTGGGGAGAGAGCATTTGTTGCTGCTGCTGTAGCTTCTGCAGTAACTGCAGCTGAAGCTGCTGTTGTTGCTGCTGCTGTTGATACTGCAAGACTTTAGACAAGGCAGAAGACTGGAGGGCGACTGGGTTGGACTGAGAAGCGACTTGCTGATGTGTCATGTTAGACTTTTGCACTGCTTGTTGCGGAAGCATGAACGAGGATGGCTGTGGGTTTTGGTTCAGTACGTGATTTTGAGGTGAAAGCTGGCTACTGAAAGCCTGCTGTTGCATATGATCAGCTGCTTTCTGGTTAACGACAGGCCTTACATGCTGTTGCGCTTGCTGTTGTAGTTGCTGCAACGAATTGGAAGAGCTTTGCTGCTGCTGCTGTTGTGGCTGTTGCAGCATGTGGGCAGGGTTTTGCTGCTGTGACTGTTGAAGTATATGTTGCTGCTGATGCTGTGACTGTTGCAGTATATGGGCAGAGTTTTGCTGCTGATGTTGTGGTTGTTGCTGTATATGGACAGAGTTTTGATGCTGCTGTTGCTGCTGTGGCTTCTGCTCCTGTTGCTGTTGCGGCCAAGAGAGGGGCAGTTGCTGGTGTTGAACCATTTGCTGGCTTTGGTGGTTGTGTTTGGATACAGACTGTAGATTTGGAAGAAGGGGAGGTTGGGATTGGAAGTTCAGGATTCTAGATGAGTTCTCGGCGCCAAGGCTATCCGTGGTAGCTGATTGAGAGATGGAAGAAAGATACGAAGGTTGACCAGTTGAAGGGACTAGTTGGGAGTTCTGTTGCATAGCCATCCACTGAACCAGGCTCAACCCTGGGAAGACTGAGCTTTGAGTGTCTGTCATGCCAAAGTCGTCACTTAGCCATGGCATTGCCCTCCTGACAGCATTCTCAACTTCCGCATCATCATCTGAAAGGCATATGATAAAAATTTAGTGAACGGTATTACTTGAGGTTAATATTTGTCGATAGAAGAGTATCTAGAGAAGATCCATCATGCCAACTATAATACATGTAATGCTTGTGAGGAACCAAGTTCTCCATGTGAAACTGGATCCATCTTCCTATATGAGACTAATTATCAAGTTTCTATAAAGCTTCTACGAACAAAGGTGGCATGTTCCTTGTGGAGGCAACTGCGGGCAAGGAGGGAATTGGAACAGTCTACAACCAGCTGGTGGATATAAACACCTAACCCACCAGGAATGCAAGTTTAAATCTTTCCCCATTAACTCCAATTTTGTCATATGGCCTAACAAACAAATATCCTATTCCATAGATTAAGTGAACTTTCCACGAACTTATAATTTATTCAAACTTCAAAGTTACATCTAACCATTGGTTGTTTTTATATTTTGCTTCAGTATTCAATACTAATGAATAAAATCTCTCAAAGGACATTATGAACTTTGATTTTATAAATGAAGACTTAATTATCCGTGAGCCTAAAAAGTATATGTTGCAATATATTGGATCTTATATTATAGCCAAAAGAAGGTTTAAGCATAATGAACATAGCACTGTAGCAATAGAATCGGAACGCAGAAGAGGACCCAGAACAAGAAAAACCAAATAATTCTGTTTTATGTCCAACAAAAATGCAAAAAGGATACCATTATGCTAGGTTCATAGTCTAAGAAATCAAAGAAAACAAGAAACTTATGAAGTCTTACTGAATATTTTGATTAAAAAAAGCATACCTGGCATCCCTGGTTGTTTACAGAACTTGGGTCTAAGAAATGGGGGAGGACATATGTAGAAAGGCGTTATTACAGGTTCAATCTCCCATAGTGAGACTCGTGTCCTTCGATCGGTCGCTGTTGATTCATCCCAACCCACCTACTTGAAGCAGAATTGGTGAGACAAGAATTTTTGTTGATGATGATATATCGGATAATATTGATTCAAGGGCTAAAAAGCCTCAACAGTGAGGTTATAAATTATGGAAACCAGTAAATATAATGAAAGATCATGTTATCTAGGCCAAATGCTTGAACTATGCAGTTCATTAAGATGCACTAGAAGCTTTACATTGAAACTTTATATTTATTTGGATGTCATATCATTGTGTTTAATGCCAGCAGTGGGAAGGTGATCACAAGTCATAGTCATTTGGTGACCTTCGAAAATGACCAATACAGTTTACAATAAGCCATTCAATGCTATGTTCTTAGAAAGAAAAAAAGTAAAAATTATTTGGATGACAACATGTAATCACAAAAAAAAAATGGATAACAACATGCAGTATCATGTTGTTAGCCAAAGACATAATCTCTCTTGGGAAAAAAAAAACTAATTTTATATTTATTTGGATATCATATCATTGTGTTTAATACAGCAGTGGGAAGGTGATCACAACTCATAGTCATTTGGTGACCTTCGAAAATGACCAATACAGAGTTTACAATAGGTCATTCAATGCGATGTTCTTAGAAAGAAAAAAAACTAAAAATTATTGGGATGACAACATGTAATCTCAAAAAAAAAGGTTAACAACATGCAGTATCATGTTGTTAGCCAAAGACAATCTCTCTTGGAAATTAAAAAAAAACTAGGTAAGTTGGGGAAACATAAATTGATATTTCCAAGGTATAGTGTATTAATGCATAATTCTACAAGTTTGTCGTGGCACTTAACATCTAAGTATACGACACTGTTACTATGCTGCATTGGTGCATAGTTCACATTTATTATCTCCTTACTCTGCCTAAGGTTGGAAATGGCTCAATGATTCAAACCTGAAGATTCCGCCACTGAGAATTTTTCCATCTTGCAGGATCTAAATCACCAATTCCAGTAATTGTGCCCATATACCTTCGTACTCCTGAGTCCTCTGTCTCAAACATCATCCTGAATCGCATGCCAAGAGACACTTGGGTGTACATTGCCTTCTGGTATTTAGCCAGAGGAACGACAAACTCTGTGGGGTTTGCTCTGTACATTCATGAATAGTTCTGTTAGAGTACTGTACAAAGGCTATCACTTCTAAGTTGACCGTACACTCTCAAAGAATTGCATGAGTAATTGAGTACCTGGGGTTGTAAAAAATAGTAAATCGACTGTTATTTGCAGCAGCATGTGCAGCAGCAGCAAGAATTCCAATATGCATGCTATCACTCGATAATACTGAGGATGAAAGTGCAGGTGGCTGTCTATTGGCACACCTTATGCCCAAGAGAAGCTGGGATTTCTGGTCTCTGATTTTGAAAGCAAATTGTATGCATTGGTTGCGATAATTAGATATAAATTCTGAACTAAAATCTTCAACTATTAATTAATATAGCACACCTTATAAAGAGTACTGAGTCCCCTGTAAAGAGTCTTTTTGTGCTAACAAACACACTCCAACCTGTTGTCAGTAGATGCCTTTTTGGTTGACCTGTAAAATTGGTCAAATTCAATTAAAATTGTTTTTCAAAAAATACTGATTTTATTGTGCAATATTTTGCTAATGGTAATGCAGGTGCACTTCTGTTGGCTGTGTTGTTGGTCACACACTTTTTAGAAGCAAAACCAACTACCTACTTCCCATTATAGTCCCACATCGGCTGGGTATGTTTCCAATCGAGTGTTTATATTAGTTCTCCTTTGTTGCTCCTTTGTGGTCTTGTGTGGGGAGCCCGTGGGCCACACGCGCGCGCTGCCTCCGCCTCCGCCGCCGCCGTCCGGCCCAGTTCGGTTCGGTTCGATTGCGTAACGGGCACGGGTGCACGCCTGCACCTGCGGGCGCCAAATGCCGATCCGATTTCCACCCCGGGTTCGGGTTGAGACCCTAAAAACTTTTTTGCTGTTTGATTTTTTATTTCTTATTTATTTGACTGGTTCTTCCCGATTTTTGCTGTGCACGTTGGGACCGTTTTGAGATCCGGTTTTTTGTGCCCACGTCCAGCTGCAATTGCGGGTTCACCTATCCTTTTATACCCCCCTATTCTCAGTTGATCGGTCAAGGAAATTTTTTTTTTAAAAAATTCTACAAAAAAGTTACTTTTACTTTGTTTCCACAAAACCAAAGCAAGTCGATGTTCCACCTTCCATCCTCGTTCCTGTTTCGTTCTGGACAAGGCTAAGTTCGGGTCACATCTCTCGAAGTTGTGTGCGACAACGAGAAGCCGGTGATACCGGAGGTTTTACCACTAGGAGCATCCGAGAACAGTTTGCACAAAGACCTCGAATCAACTCTTAGGGCAGTGCGTTCAGTGCGACTTCCCCCTAGGCCGGTAACTCTGAACTTTATTTTATTTTGGTTACAGGTTTGCTGAAAGATAAAGTAGAAAGAATTTTATTTACAACATTCTAAGAGTTGATCATATATTAAATAATAATTTTTAGATTACATTGATGCTTGTTAGGTGAACTTTCTAATACTCTGTTGACTAGTCCGTGTTAAAGTTGCTACTTTTAATACTTAGCAAATTTGTTGCTCACTGCTAATACACGGACAATATTCTAATACACTGTTAACGTTTTTGTTAGAATATTTGTTTACACAAGTCAACACTCCCATTTGCTACATATATATAACTTTTGATAGAACATTTCCTATTTCCTTTCTGTGAACACAGAAAATTTTCCATTTGTTAACACACGTTAATCAATGTGTAGCAAGTTAGTCATAACTTTTGTTGATTAGACTCAAGCTAGACTTTATTGATTGTTTGTCACTGTTTGTAAATTAGTCAATTCCAAATTTTGTGCTGCAAGTTTGCTACTGTTAGTATAGTGGAAAAGAAAAAAGAAAAAAGAAATCCTGCTTAATATAAACATTGTGGCGTTCTAATTCTCCAATTTAATTTACCTACTGTGCTTCAGTATTTGTAGCACACAATATTGGTTAATCTAGAGCCTATACAGATATTGTCATTAGTATAGTGCTAAAGTGCAATTCATATCTATTGATAGTTACTGTTACTGTTAGCAAATATTTTAACACTGTTAGAACTGTTAGCTATTTACAACTTTGTTGAACACTTGGTTTGGAAAACTTTTCATAACAAAGTGTTGTTGACAAAAGTTCCTTTATAAGCCTTTGTTAAAGACCAGTGCTACTCTATTATACGTATAAACTAGAATTGTTGTATCTAAAACAATTTTTAAGTTTAAGGAATAGTTTATTGACCTTGCAAATTCCTTTAAATCTAAAGTTCCAAAAAGTATAGATAAACTTGGGAACAATCCGAAAGGGTCCTTCTGTCAAACGGGTGTAAATAACCCTAAGCGACACGGTAGTTAAGTGTCTTCGGACCACCGCTAGCTGGGAACCGGCCCCTACAGCTAATCCAAGTTAATCGAAACTTAATAGACTAAAGATTTATTAAGGTTGATTAACAAGATCACTGAACTATCACTCTAGAGCCTCGGTCACCCTTATTGAGTAACTACATTATTCTTGCAGACTTTAGAGTATCACAAATAGTAACAATGACCGGCAAAGAAGAGACTGCTACTGCTAAGCCAGCTAAGTTTGATGGCACCACTTCAAGAGATGGCAGTGTCAAATAAAATTCTGGCTCACCACATTAGGACTGATCTCAGCCATTGATGGATCCACACCCATCACAAATGATTTTGATGACAATGAGTCTGACATAGGAGTGTCCAAACCCTCCAGTTCCTCAAAACCAAAAACTCCTAAGGAAATAACTTTCATTGCTTCCATCGAAATATAAGCGCTTTATCTTATTCTCTTTAAGATATATTCTTTGAATATAAGAGCGCTAAAAAACTTTGTGATGCTTTGGAAGATGAATATGGATGTGATGATGCTGGAATTAAAAGATTCAATTCTTCCGCATTTAATAGGTATTTCATGGTAGATAACAAACATATGAATGACCAAATCCATGAATTCCAAGAATATATGAGGCATATTCAAGCCAAAGGTACAATCTTTTCTGCTAAGCATAAGATAGCTTGTCTAATAAATAAACTCCCTCTTTCTTGGTCTGATGTCAAAAAGGATCTCATTCATACACAAGGTGACTTTACTTTTGCTCAAGTCCTAAAAAAAATTAGAACAAAAGAACAACTTAGGCTAAGGTCTAATCCCAAGACTGAGTCTAAGGCTAAGGTAAACCTAGTAGAATCCCAAGGCAAACCCAAGTCTAATAATCCTCACAAACCCAAGAAGAACTTCTTTAAGTAAGAAGAACTTTCAGCCTCACCATCAGAACCGTCAACACCAGCAAAATCATAGACCTAGAAACTTCAGTCAGACTCAGGATAAACGAAAATTTTGTTTGGTGTGTGTGAGAACAAACCATCTATCATTCAACTGTTTCCAAAGGAAGAAGGAACCTATCAAGACTCCTTATAAGGGAAAAGGTCCTGCCAAATCAGAAGCTAACATAATTCTGAATGGATCTTATAGTTCCTTCACCTGTTACTTATCAACCTTTTGTTAATATTTCTTACCATTCTGATGGCTGGTGGTTGGATTCTGGAGCTAATGTTCATATTTCATTTGATCGCTCATGTTTTTCAAACTATCAGAAATCATGTGGAGGAGACATAACCCTAGGAGATGGCTCTACGACACAGATCGTAGGAAGAGGAAGAATATATCTGAAGATGACATAAGAAAATTTTTTGCCTCTTCATGATGTACTTCATGTGCCGTCAGTTAGGAGAAATTTAGTTAGTGGATCCCTTCTTGTAGCATCACGCTACAAGATTGTAATGGAAGCCAATAAAGTGGTATTTTCTAAGAATGTTTCTTTTGTTGGAAAATGATTTGTAAATGATGGTCTTTTTATTCTCAGTACTATCAATAAAATGTCATATCCTTCTCTTGTCGTTTCCAATGTAGAATCTTCCAATGTTTGGCATGGTAGACTAGGTCATGTGAACATGGATTCCCTTAAAAGAATGATGAACTTAGATCTTATTCACAAGTCTCATGTAGATAATAAACATAAGTGTGAGATTTGTGTTCAAGCCAAATACTCCAGGCTACCTTTCAAATCTGTAGAAAGGAATTCTGATATTCTAGAACTAGTTCATAGTGATGTTTGTGATTCAAATAGGGTTTTGACCCGAGGCGGTAGGAAATACTCACTTTTATAGATGATTGTTCAAAGTATTGCTATACCTACCTTTAAAAACCAAAGATGAAGTTCTAGATAGATTCAAGGTTTACAAAACCGGAGCTGATAACCAATTAGAAAAAAATTAAGATTTTTAGATCTGATCATGAGAGAGAGTATACCTCAAACGATGTGACTAACTTCTGCGAAGAACACGAAATAATTCATGAGGTGACTGCTCCTTACTCACCACAGTCAAACAGAGTTGTTGAAAGGAAGAATCGCACTCTGTTAGACATGGTGAATGCCATGCTTCTCAGCTCAGGTGCTCTTGATAATTTGTGAGAAGAAGCCCTATTAACAGCTTGCTACATCCTAAATAGGATCCCTAGTAAATCTAAGGATAAGACTCTGTAAACCCCCTAAATTTTCAAATTATTAAATCTTGGATTTTTCCCAATTTTCTGGAATTTTCTGTGGATTTTCTGTAATTAAAATCAAGGCTTTTAATTAATAAATGATTTTTAGTTGGCAATAAATAATATTAAAATATCATGAAAATAACATTTTTGGGTGAAAAATGGAAAACTGGACTTAGGGTAATTTTCTGGATTTTTCTGGGCCCCAGAACTATTTTTAAATGCCTAAAAACAATTTTTACTAATTAATTAATTAAATTAAATGTTTATTATTATTATTATATTTATTATTATTTATTATTTATTATTTATTTTATTTTTCCGGCCCACGGCCCATTGGGCCGCGGCCCGGCCCGTAGCCCCAACCCAGCCCGTCTCCTTTGCGGGTCGGGCGGGTCTGCCCAGACCCGTTAGCCCGACCCGACCCGCCGACTGTGCCCCGTCTCCCACGACGCCCGATTTCCCCGCCGGCCGCCGCGCGCAGCGCCGCGCGATCCGCTCGCCACGCCGCCGCATTCACCGCCACCCCTCCGCCTTGGCCGGCCCCCTGCAACCGCCTCGCCCCCTTATAAAAACCACCGACCCCGGCCGTCTCCCCCACTCCCTCGCCCTAACCCTAGCCACCGCCACCCGCCGCTACTCTCCTCCCTCGCCTAGCCGCCGCCTCCGCCACTACGCCGCCAGCGCCACCCGCCGCCCGCCGCAGCTCCTTCCCCCTCTCTCCTCCCTCGGCGCCGCCGCCGTCGACAGAAACCGCAGCAGCAGCACAGCACAGCAGCAGCCGCAGCCGCCGGCCGCCCCGAGCCGCCGCCGACCCGCCATCAGTCGGCCTCGTTCCGGCGAACAACCCCCGCCCTCGCCGGCCGTCCAGCCGCCTCCCTCCGCCGCGTGCCGCCATCAGCTCGAAACCCTAACCCTAATCTCTGTTCCTGTGTCGGACACAGGACACAGTGTCCGACACGACTCGGACACGATTTCGACCCTGTTTTCGGGTCCCCTTCAGGTACGTGTAACTTTCGCCTCGTAGCTCCGTTTTCAATTCTGCAAATTGCGTTGTGAAGCCTGTATGACCCTCTCGGTGTCCGGACAAACTGTTCGTGGCACCGCGTCCTGTGGTGATCGCACACCGCGATCCAAAAACAGGAAAAACCAGACCCTGTTTCACCCCGGAACCGAGTCCGCCCCGCCAAACGGGACGACTTGGTCGCGTGCGGTCTTCACAGACACGTGCGCAGCGTCGATACGGACGTGTGAGATTTCGCGGAAGCTGATTCGGGTGTGCGTGCACACAGGAATCAACGCGTATCCGCGGACATCGTCCCGTATCCGGCTTTTCTGCAATTCACCCTAACTTCGTGCACACTCGTCAGATCGAGACGAAACTTGCGCCATCGGACTCGTAGCGATACGCTGGTCCTGTGGGTCAAGTTTGGTTCGATTCTGAGAACGTTGACGAAATCGCGTGTCGTGGGCCCCACAGGTCCCGCTCGACGGGCGATTTTGTGTTCGGCTCATCGGAATCCAAATCTGGAAGTTCCGTTGGGTTCGTATCAGCGTTCCTGACCTGTTGACACTAAGTTTGGTGAATTTGGAGACCTTTGACCCGGACGCGTTTTTCGGTGCAAAGCGGGCCCACCGGCGGACCCCGTTTTGACCCGAAACTGCCGTTTTTGTCCTTGTCTCCAAATTGGACCCAAGGACAGGCGTTTCTAGCTATTTGACATCTTCTGAGAGTGATGGTAATGTCTATTTCAGCTTTTGGACTCATCTCTGGACTTTTGCCCCAAGAACCTAATTAATCAGATCCAAACAACAGGCAAGTACCTGCACCTCAAGTTAATCTTTATATATTGTGATAATTAATTCCCTGTCTTACATGTACCCTTGATGATTACACATCGTGTTAGAAATGTTGAATTTCATGTCTTGAATAATTGGTAGTTCCTGTCTTGTTTTTCATGTCGGGTGGGAGAATACTAGGAGGCATGTAGTTTACCCTTTCCCCTGTCGTGACTGCTAGCTTTTGGTACGCGACTGTACCATCAGCCTGATACTCGATTATTCCTGACTGCTAGCCGCCTATGGCGTGCCTGATTAGCCTTATAAACCCCTACATGCCAACTATGTATTCTAAAAACAAACACAAGTACACACATATAGTTTCTGGTTATTTCTTGCTGGCTAATGTAGTTTCACTTCCTGTTTCATTTATTTCTGTTTCTCATATTCCTGTTTGCAGTTAACTCTGAGATAATAATGTTCTGTTAATGCTGTTTCTCAACATGATATCAAATATCTAATTGTCATAAAATATTTAGTTTAACCTTGTTGTGCACTGTGTACTTTGCTCCTTTCCTGACTGGATCTGTTGATTTAGGCGATGATGAGGATCTTGCCCCTACTTATTATGGTCCCTATGAGGGGACTGATGATACCTATGAGGAGCCAGAACCCACCCAGGAGACCCCTGCTGCTGAGTAGCTAGTAGTAGCTATCTTTCATTTCTATTTCTCATCTTATTTATCGGGTTTGTCCCCGATTTGAATATTGAATTTCTGTATTTAAACATTTAAATTTGTTGTCACATTTATTTCAGTTGCAAATCTTAAGTTTCATTTCTCATTATTATCTTGCCTATGTTGTTGTGAATGAGTTAGTTAGTAATTATGGATTGACCTAGACAGCGTACTACCGCCGACTCTGCGGCGTAGGCTGGACGTACCCACGCACTCGTGCCCGAACTTCCGGGTGCGGGTCGTGACACGTTTTTATGGTGGTCCATGCAGGTCCTATCCTAAAATAGGGTAATACCCTAGGACAGGGTATGGAATAAAATTGAGGATTCTAGGAAAAGCTCATTCACAGTATAGCGTCCTTATTTCAATTCTTGATATCATTGCTGCTCAATTTTTCCTATCGCCTTTGATTTCCAAGTATTTCTATTCTGATCTTCCTATCCCTTAATCTTTCAGAATGGTCCAGACCAGGAATACAGTAGGAGGCACATCAGAACCAGCTAAGCAGAATGTGCCCGAGACTCTTGCACTCCCGCCGCCTCCAGCTGTATCGGCAGTTACCCTAGATGGGGCACAGCTGCTTGGAGTGTTCCAGGGATTGGTGGAACCCAGAAAGAACAAACTGCACTCCTGCGGACCAGCCTCTCAGAAGCTATTAAGTCCCAGGAGTCGCCACTCAAGAGGCCAGGGAGTGCCAAAGACTTCAAGAACCTTAGGCCTCTGGAATTCTACGGAACTGAGGGCATTCTCTACGCTGATGAGTGGATAGAGAATGTCGAGAGACTCCTGAAGACTGCCCGGGTCCCTGATGACCTCAAAGTGGAGTCCGCAAGCCTGCAACTGTTCGACATTGCTCGAACCTGGTTCAGAGACGAACCCCAACTATCTGCTCCCGACATCACCTGGGAGGACTTCAAGAGACTATTCAAGGAGAAATTCTACCCCGAAGTGGCTCTGGAAGCTCTCGAAAGCCAATTCGAGAGACTAGAACAAGGTACCCTGACTGTTGATGAATATACTGCTGAATTTAGCAGGTTAAGCCACTTTGCGGAGTACATGGTTCGTACCCCGGAGGACAGAGCCCGTAGGTTCAAGAAGGGGCTGTCTCCGGATATTCGCCTTGCTGTCACCACCAGCCGAACTCGTACCTACGAAGAAATCCTGAGCGTGGCACAAGGCGTAGAGAGAGATATGGGGCACAAACTGAAGAGAGAAAGAGATACCGGAAATGCAGGACCCAACAAACGCCCTTTTCAACAACAGCACCAACAACAACAGCAGAGGGCCCCGCAGCAAACTCAGCGTCCTCTCCCTCGAGCTCCAGCACCTCAACCCCAGGCTCAAAGACAGAACCAACAAGCTGCCCCTTGTGGCTATTGCCAAAAACCAGGTCATACTTGGCAAGTCTGCAGGAAGAGGCTAGGTGCCTGCCTCTACTGCGGCTCAGCAGCGCATCAAATGAGGGACTGTCCAGCTGCTCAAGAACGCCCAGCTACACCAAAGGCTCCAGCCCAGGCCAGGGCCCCAGCAGTACAACAGAGGGGACCCCCGCTTCCAACCCAACAACAACGCTTTGCTCAGCACCAGCAGCAACAGAGGGGTGCACCGCAGCAAGGCCGTGCTTATGCAATGACTCTGGAAGAAGCTGAGGCCACAGCAGACGTGATCACAGGTTCTGTGCTTATAAATTCAATACCAGCTATTACTTTATTTGACTCTGGAGCTTCTCATTCATTCATGTCAGTAGATTTCCTTATGAAGCATAGCTTAAGCACTAAACCCCTTAGGAATTGTTATAAGATCATTACCGGTGGAAGAATCATTCCGGTTAGTGATGCTTGTAACAATTGTCCTATCACATTATGTGGAAGAGAACTGTATGCTAGACTACTTGTAATGCCAGTGCCCAGTTTTGACATTATACTGGGTATGGATTGGTTAAGTCAACATCATGCCACAATAGACTGCCACAGAGGTAGTGTAATCTTCAGGCCACCTGACAAGCCAGAATTTGAATTTGCTAGAGGTTCTAGGGAAATGGGTAATAACATAATTTGTGGAGCCCTAGTAACAGAAGAATTACCACCTATCATCTCTGAATACCTTGATGTTTTCCCCGAGGATCTCCCAGGCTTACCCCCAGACCGAGAAGTTGAATTCTCCATTGACTTAGTGCCAGGAGCAGCACCAGTATCTCAGAATCCCTACAGAATCAACAAGAAGGAGATAATAGAACTAAATGAACAAATCAAAGAGCTAGAAGACAAATGCTTCATTAGGTCTAGTGTCTCACCCTGGGGAGCTCCAGTGTTATTTGTGCCCAAGAAGGACGGAACATCCCGAATGTGTATTGACTATAGGGCCCTGAATGCCTTGACAATTAAGAATAAGTATCCCCTGCCCAGGATAGATGACTTATTTGATCAGCTGAGTGGAGCTCGGGTGTTTTCAAAGATTGATTTAAGGTCTGGTTACCACCAAGTAAGGGTGAGAAAGGAAGACATCCCTAAAACTGCTTTCAATACCCGGAACGGACACTACGAATTCTTAGTAATGCCGTTCGGGTTGACGAATGCTCCAGCAGTTTTTATGAACCTAATGAACAGAGTTTTCCAGCCATATCTAGACAAATTTGTAGTGGTCTTCATTGATGATATTTTGATCTACTCCAAGACCCCCGAAGAACATGAAGAACATTTGAGGTTAGCATTGGAGACTTTGAGGAAGGAAAAACTCTATGGAAAATTATCTAAATGTGCTTTCTTCCTAGACAAAGTAGAATTCTTGGGACATGTTGTGACTGGAGATGGAATAGCAGTAGATCCTAAGAAGATAGCTGCAGTAGAATCCTGGCCCACTCCAGACTCTGTAGCAGAGATTAGAAGCTTCCTGGGACTAGCTGGATACTATCGGAAGTTTGTGAAGGACTTTGCAAGAATTGCGGAACCCATGACAAAATTAACAAGGAAGGATGAAGAGTTCACCTGGACTGATGAATGTCAGCATGCTTTTAAGGAATTGAAGAAAAGACTGACTTCTGCCCCTATTCTGACCTTACCTTCCGGAACCGGAGGTTTCGCTATTTATAGTGATGCTTCTGGAAAAGGTCTAGGTTGTGTACTGGAACAGAACAAGAAGGTAATAGCCTATGCCTCTAGACAGCTTCGACCCCATGAAAAGAATTATCCAACTCATGATTTAGAATTGGCAGCAGTCATTTTTGCTCTTAAACTTTGGAAGCATTATCTTTATGGAGAAAGGGTGGAAATATTTACAGACCATAAAAGTCTAAAATATATTTTCACTCAGAAAGAGCTAAACATGAGGCAAAGAAGGTGGCTGGAACTAATGAAAGATTTTGATATCACTCTTCAATATCACCCTGGGAAGGCAAATGTAGTTGCTGATGCGCTAAGCAGGTATCCTATGGCGATGTACTTGACTATGGACAGACACCTGCTGGAGGATTTGGAAAGTTTAGGTATTGAAGTAATTATCCCAGGAAAAGAAGGCCAAATGATGAACTTGCAGATTCAGTCTACTTTAATGGACAAGATCAAGGAGACTCAGTTTCAGGACGAAGGCCTGCGAAGCCTTCGAGGTCAAGTGCAAGCTGGACTAGTAGAAGAATTCAGAATTCATGAAGATGGATCGCTGAGGCATGGCGATAGATTATGTGTACCTCAAGGAGACATAAGAGAAGAAATTATGCAAGAGGCGCACAGATCGCAGTACTCTATACATCCAGGAGCCAACAAGATGTACAAGGACCTGAGGACGCATGTTTGGTGGCATGGCATGAAAAGAGAAGTAGCCAGGTTCGTATCTCGTTGTTTAGTGTGCCAGCAAGTCAAGGCAGAAAGACAAAGACCTGGAGGACTGCTTCAACCCCTACCCATCCCGGAGTGGAAGTGGAAACATATCACAATGGATTTTGTTTCCGGACTTCCAAGGACACCTAGTGGTAAGGATGCAATCTGGGTGATAGTAGATAGACTGACCAAGTCTGCACATTTTCTACCTTTCAAAGTAGGACTATCTACAGAGAAGCTGGCAGATTTATATATCAGACACATTGTCAGACTGCATGGAGTCCCAGTAAGTATTGTCTCCGACCGAGATTCAAGGTTCACCTCTCACTTCTGGAAGAGCTTGCAAGCCAGCTTGGGGACTCAACTCAAATTCAGCACAACTTATCATCCCCAAACCGATGGACAATCGGAACGTACAATCCAGACACTTGAAGATATGCTCCGTACATGTGTTCTGGATTTTGGAGGATCCTGGGAAGACTATCTACATCTGGTGGAGTTCTCTTATAATAATAGTTACCAAGCAAGTATTGAGATGACTCCATTTGAAGCTCTGTATGGACGAAGATGTCGTACCCCGCTATCATGGGACGACGTTGGAGAAAGAGCCCTGCTGGGACCAGAGATGGTGATCGATTCAACTGAGAAGGTAAAGCAAATAAGGGATAGACTTCGAGTGGCTCAAGACAGGCAACGACATTGGGCAAATAGCCACCGAAGGCCCTTGAAATTTGAGGTAATTAAATTTATGAAATTCAAGCCAATTTAAATATTTTGCTTATGGAACTAAGACTTGATTGTGACTTTATTAAAGGTTGGAGAGCTGGTATTCTTAAAGATTTTCCCGACACGTGGCACCATTAGGTTCGGAAGGAGTGGAAAACTCAGCCCAAGATTTATTGGACCTTTTGGCATACAGGAGAAGATCGGAGAAGTGGCATACCGACTGGCATTGCCACCCTCTCTGGATGGAGTACATAACGTCTTCCACGTGTCGCAGCTGAGGAAGTACGTGTCAGACCCCAGCCACATTTTGGATCACTCAGAGCTCGAAGTAGGCCCAAGTCTGACTTACCAAGAGCAACCCGTGGAGATTCTGGATCGCTCGGAGAAAGTCCTACGGAACCAGGTTATCTCCCTGGTTCGCGTAGCTTGGAAGCACCATTCTCCCGGCGAATCCACCTGGGAGCGAGAAGACGAGATTAGAGAGGGATACCCCTATCTTTTTGAACCCTGAGGTGTATTTTATTTCTCGGCCTTTCCTTTTCGTGCCTTGTTATTCTTAAATTTCGAGGACGAAATTTTTGTAAGTTGGGTAGGTTGTAAACCCCCTAAATTTTCAAATTATTAAATCTTGGATTTTTCCCAATTTTCTGGAATTTTCTGTGAATTTTCTGTAATTAAAATCAAGGCTTTTAATTAATAAATGATTTTTAGTTGGCAATAAATAATATTAAAATATCATGAAAATAACATTTTTGGGTGAAAAATGGAAAACTGGACTTAGGGTAATTTTTCTGGATTTTTCTGGGCCCCGGAACTATTTTTAAATGCCTAAAAACAATTTTTACTAATTAATTAATTAAATTAAATGTTTATTATTATTATTATTATATTTATTATTATTTATTATTTATTTTATTTTTCCGGCCCACGGCCCATTGGGCCGCGGCCCGGCCCGTAGCCCCAACCCAGCCCGTCTCCTTTGCGGGTCGGGCGGGTCTGCCCAGACCAGTTAGCCCGACCCGACCCGCCGACTGTGCCCCGTCCCCCACGACGCCCGATTTCCCGCCGGCCGCCGCGCGCAGCGCCGCGCGATCCGCTCGCCACGCCGCCGCATTCACCGCCACCCCTCCGCCTTGGCCGGCCCCCTGCAACCGCCTCGCCCCCTTATAAAAACCCCCGACCCCGGCCGTCTCCCCACTCCCTCGCCCTAACCCTAGCCACCGCCACCCGCCGCTACTCTCCTCCCTCGCCTAGCCGCCGCCTCCGCCACTACGCCGCCAGCGCCACCCGCCGCCCGCCGCAGCTCCTTCCCCCTCTCTCCTCCCTCGGCGCCGCCGCCGTCGACAGAAACCGCAGCAGCAGCACAGCACAGCAGCAGCCGCAGCCGCAGCTGCCGGCCGCCCCGAGCCGCCGCCGACCCGCCATCAGTCGGCCTCGTTCCGGCGAACAACCCCCGCCCTCGCTGGCCGTCCAGCCGCCTCCCTCCGCCGCGTGCCGCCATCAGCTCGAAACCCTAACCCTAATCTCTGTTCCTGTGTCGGACACGGGACACAGTGTCCGACACGACTCGGACACGATTTCGACCCTGTTTTCGGGTCCCCTTCAGGTACGTGTAACTTTCGCCTCGTAGCTCCGTTTTCAATTCTGCAAATTGCGTTGTGAAGCCTGTATGACCCTCTCGGTGTCCGGACAAACTGTTCGTGGCACCGCGTCCTGTGGTGATCGCACACCGCGATCCAAAAACAGGAAAAACCAGATCCTGTTTCACCCCGGAACCGAGTCCGCCCCGCCAAACGGGACGACTTGGTCGCGTGCGGTCTTCACAGACACGTGCGCAGCGTCGATACGGACGTGTGAGATTTCGCGAAAGCTGATTCGGGTGTGCGTGCACACCGGAATCAACGCGTATCCGCGGACATCGCCCCGTATCCGGCTTTTCTGCAATTTACCCTAACTTCGTGCACACTCGTCAGATCGAGACGAAACTTGCGCCATCGAACTCGTAGCGATACGCTGGTCCTGTGGGTCAAGTTTGGTTCGATTCTGAGAACGTTGACGAAATCGCGTGTCGTGGGCCCCACAGGCCCCGCTCGACGGACGATTTTGTGTTCGGCTCATCGGAATCCAAATCTGGAAGTTCCGTTGGGTTCGTATCAGCATTCCTGACCTGTTGACACTAAGTTTGGTGAATTTGGAGACCTTTGACCCGGACGCATTTTTCGGTGCAAAGCGGGCCCACCGGCGGACCCCGTTTTGACCCGAAACTGCCGTTTTTGCCCTTGTCTCCAAATTGGACCCAAGGACAGGCGTTTCTAGCTATTTGACATCTTCTGAGAGTGATGGTAATGTCTATTTCAGCTTTTGGACTCATCTCTGGACTTTTGCCCCAAGAACCTAATTAATCAGATCCAAACAACAGGCAAGTACCTGCACCTCAAGTTAATCTTTATATATTGTGATAATTAATTCCCTGTCTTACATGTACCCTTGATGATTACACATCGTGTTAGAAATGTTGAATTTCATGTCTTGAATAATTGGTAGTTCCTGTCTTGTTTTTCATGTCGGGTGGGAGAATACTAGGAGGCATGTAGTTTACCCTTTCCCCTGTCGTGACTGCTAGCTTTTGGTACGCGACTGTACCATCAGCCTGATACTCGATTATTCCTGACTGCTAGCCGCCTATGGCGTGCCTGATTAGCCTTATAAACCCCTACATGCCAACTATGTATTCTAAAAACAAACACAAGTACACACATATAGTTTCTGGTTATTTCTTGCTGGCTATTGTAGTTTCACTTCCTGTTTCATTTATTTCTGTTTCTCATATTCCTGTTTGCAGTTAACTCTGAGATAATAATGTTCTGTTAATGCTGTTTCTCAACATGATATCAAATATCTAATTGTCATAAAATATTTAGTTTAACCTTGTTGTGCACTGTGTACTTTGCTCCTTTCCTGACTGGATCTGTTGATTTAGGTGATGATGAGGATCTTGCCCCTACTTATTATGGTCCCTATGAGGGGACTGATGATACCTATGAGGAGCCAGAACCCACCCAGGAGACCCCTGCTGCTGAGTAGCTAGTAGTAGCTATCTTTCATTTCTATTTCTCATCTTATTTATCGGGTTTGTCCCCGATTTGAATATTGAATTTCTATATTTAAACATTTGAATTTGTTGTCACATTTATTTCAGTTGCAAATCTTAAGTTTCATTTCTCATTATTATCTTGCCTATGTTGTTGTGAATGAGTTAGTTAGTAATTATGGATTGACCTAGACAGCGTACTACCGCCGACTCTGCGGCGTAGGCTGGACGTACCCACGCACTCGTGTCCGAACTTCCGGGTGCGGGTCGTGACAGACTCCCTATGAATTATGGAAAGGTAGAACTCCTAGAGTCCATTATCTCAAAGTTTGGGGATGTCTAGCAAAAGTAGAAATTCCTGAACCTAAAAAAAGAAAGATTGGACCTAAGACTGTAGATGATGTGTTCATAGAATATGCTTTAGATAGCAATGCCAATAGATTTCTAGTAACTCATTCTGAAGTAAATAAAATATCTAACAATATCATTATAGAAGCTAGAGATGCAGTTTACTTTGAGAATATATTCCCTTTTAAGAATAAAATTTCTTCCAACCCCTATAGCTCTTCCCTCACTCCTTCTATTAGTTCCCATTTTCAACCATCTAGTTCACAACCTGAACAAGACATAGAACCTAGAAGAAGTAAAAGAGGAAGGGTTGAAAAAAAATTTAGGGAAATATTTCTTCACTTATTTGATAGAGGGTGATCCCTCAACTTACGAAGAAGCAATAACTTTTCCTGATGCTCCTTTCTGGAAAAAAAGCCATCAATAATGAGTACAACTCCATTATGGAGAACAGTACTTGATTTTTAGCAGACCTACCTTCAGATAGTAAACCCATAGGTTGTAAGTGGATCTACAAAAAAAAAACTTAGAGCTGACGGTAATATAGAGAAATACAAAGCTAGATTAGTAACCAAATATTTCACACAGAAAAAAGGATTAGACTATTTTGACACATATTCTCCTGTAGCTAGGATTTCCTCTATTTGAACACTTCTAGCTTTAGCATCCATTCATAACATGTTAATCTATCAAATGGATGTAAAGACAACCATTTTGAATGGAGACCAGGAAGAGATCTACATGAAGCAACCTGGAGGTTTTATTGCTAAGGGTCAAGAAAAGAAAGTTTGCAGATTAATAAAATCTCTTTATGACCTAAAGCAAGCTCCCAAGCAATGACACAGCAAATTTGATAAAGTGATTCTAGAATATGGTTAGTGATTCTAGAATATGGTTTCTTGTCAAATGAGTATGACAAATGTATATACTCTAAAAACACATGTGAAAATTGTGTCATTTTATGCTTGTATGTAGATGACATCCTCATTTTAGGATCAATACTTAGAGTTGATAAATAATATTAAATGTTATTTATCTAACAAGTTTGATATGAAAGATCTATGTGAAGCCAACCTGATTCTAGGAATGCAAGTATCCAAATCCAAAGAGGGTTATACTTTATCCTTAGTACACTCTATTGAAAAAATGCTGAATAAATTTGAGTACTTTGATAAGAAACCTGCTCCTACTCCTTTTGACAATAGTATCATTCTTAAGAAGAATGAAGGTTCACCTATAGAACAACATAAATACTCTCAGATGATAGGTTCTCTTATGTATATAATAAATAGAACCAGACCTGATATTGCATTTGTTGTTGGGAGACTAAACAGATATACTAGTAACTCAAAGCAGTCACATTGGTCAGCATTAGAAAGAGTATTTAGATATCTTAAGGGTAATATAGATTATAAACTTTATTATACTAGACACCCTGATGCAAACTGGATAACTGACTCACATGATGTGAAATTCACTACTGGATATGTTTTTACTCTAAGAGGAGCTGCAATCTCCTGGGGTTCATATAAACAAACTATCATAACTAGGAGTACAATGGACTCTAAAATGATAGTTTTGGACACTACTTGTACAGAAGCTGAATGGCTTAGAAATCTTATTATGCATATACATGTTGCTCATATTCCTGTTCCTGCTATTTCTATAAACTGTGATAATAAATCTATTATAGAACTACTAAAACATGATTCTGTGAATGCTAAGATGAACAGGCACTTGCAGCTGCACTTCAAGAATAAAGAGCCTATTAGGCAAATATGTGGTTCTTGACTATATAAAGTCAGAAAAGAACCTTGCAGACTACTTGACAAAGGGTCTGTCTAGGACATTGATCCTAGAATCATCGAGGGAAATTGGGTTAAGCCCATAAGTAAATCACCAGCAATGACAACCCAGCCGAGTCTGACTGGAGATCCCAAGAAGCCGGTTCAATATGTAGAAACAAGCTGGACTTCGGTGACTATTATGGAACACCGACTCCGAGATTAAATTCTCATAAACTAATGCCCAGGTGGTTGTACGAGTTTGTACAATGATATCACATCCCTATGGTGACAGTGTTCCGGTGTGATATGGTTAGGATGAGTTTTAAACTCTTAATAGGTCCAAGCATTGTATGCAGGGTTGATACCTATCACCAACCCTTAAAGACTTACCTATATGAGAGGTCGTGAAGGCCGCGACTATGGGACAGAGCGATCCTAGACAACGCTTATGAATATAGAATAAGTGCGCATGGCCAATCAAAAGCGCCACCCGATAGACCCAAGAACATCTAGCGTACTATGTGTGCTATTTTCTGAATCTGGTTCAAGAAGTCTGATTCAAGGCATAGTCCATCAAGCACCTCTTCAGACAAAGATAATAGTCACTAAGTGAGATTCAAGGTTGTAGTCCTACTCATCTATGCATAGTATATTTTTGCCCAGAACTTCTCTATCATTGTTCTTTTTGTTATCTGTCTTCGGAACTTAGTTTTTTTTTTTGGGGGGGGGGTGGGGGGTGGGGGGGGGGGGTAACTGTTGGCTGTGTGTTTGTTGATCACACACTTTTTAGAAGCAAAACCAACTTCCTACTTCCCATTATAGTCCCACATCGGCTGGGTATGTTTCCAATTGAGTGTTTATATTAGTTCTCCTTTGTTGCTCCGTTGTGGTCTCGTGTGGGGAGCCCGTGGGCCACACGCGCGACCCACGACCCGGCTCGGATCAGTTCGGCGTGCGTAACGAGCACGGGTGCACGCCTACACCTGCGGGCGCCGAATGCCGATCCGATTTCCTCTTCGGGTTCGAATTGAGACCCTAAAAACTTTTTTGCTGTTTGGTTTTTATTTCTTATTTATTTGACTGGTTCTTCCCGATTTTTGTTGTGCACGTTGGGACCGTTTTGAGATCTGTTTTTTGTGTCTACGTCCAGTGCAGTTGCAGGTTCACCTATCCTTTTATACCCCCCTCTTCTCAGTTGATCGGTCAGGGAAAAAAATTCTACAGAAAAGTTACTATTATTTTGTTTCAAAAAAACAAAAGCAAGTCTCTGTTCCACCTTCCATCCCCGTTCGTGTTTTGTTCTGGGCAAGGCTAAGCTCGGGTCGCATCTCTCGAAGTTGTGTGCGACAACAAGAAGAAGGTGATACCGGAGGTTTTACCACTAGAAGCATCTGAGAACAATCTGCACATAAACCTCGGATCAACTCTTAGGGAAGTGCGTTCAACGCGACTTCCCCATAGGCCGATAACTCTGAACTTTATTTTATTTTGGTTACAGATTTGCTGAAAGATAAAGTAAAAGGAATTTTTTTTTACAACAACTTCTCCTCCAAATGTTGATATATACTTTGATCATGTTGGTGATAATGTATGCTAAACAAATGCTTGAGATATTAGTTAAGCTTAGCTCAAATGGACTTTTAGCACAAGGATTTATTCCTTCTTCTAATTGATCAACTCAAAAGTATTATCGACTCGTAATACTTCCACTCCATTTCATTTTTAACAAAGTGAAATATCTTCCCAAAACATGCAATGTAAGTAAACAGGGCAAAACAACAATATTTCCTAAGATTAGTCACCAGCTTCTTGAAAATGAGTGTCATCAACATTGAAAGAGTGGTGCTTGTACTGTTGAAGACCATGTGCAATTCTAAATTAGAAGTTTCTACAGAGCCTTCCCATGAACCACTTATATGGAAGGTTAACTGAATTTATTAAGGAACACTTGCAAATCTCTTCTGAAAATGTTTGCTTATATTTAAAAATCTCTTATGAACAAAATAGAACAATATTTTCCACCCATCACCAGTTTTTAAAATGAGGATCATTGACATTGGTAAGAATGGTTAAGGACCATGTGCAATTCTAGAGGAAAGTTATGTGGATGTATATCTTGTAAGTCCAACTTACGTTGTCTGAACGTGAAGATCATCAGAAAAGACATAATATACCTCGATAGATATGTCGAAATGTCCATGGCATATCGTGTAAATCTTTCGCTACCAACTCTTGTGCTGGAGGTTGCATTGTAAAGTCCTATTCAACGTATATTTTTGTAATTAGGAATCCAGTACATCTTGTAGCATTAACTTCAATAACTGAAGAAGATAAAGAGTAGAAAATTTTAGACATACTAATGGCGGAAATATCTTTTCGGCTGCACGACGTGGTACTGAAAATCCACCATGAGTACTTGTATCACTTGCTGTAAGTGTCTTGCAAAAGAACTCCACCGGTTGCTTGTTTTGCTTCAGGCCCATTTCAGATACCAGCAAAGCCTCTCTATCATACTACATAAGAAATTGTCTAAATAAAGATCGATCAAATGCAAGGGTAAGTTAATAGGGGATATAAAGCAACCCAATTGTGGTTTCTGACCTACTTTATTAACTGGTTGAAGTGTCATTTGAGCATAAACCTCATCAGTTTCAGCATCAGCCTGGTAGAGTACATATTACTGAATTAAGCATACACAAAAAAGAAAATCAACAATCACATAATTAGCTAATCCCCCATAAAATTATACATGCAATGTAACATTGTGAAGCATGCAGATCAGCTTAGAAGGCAGCGAAGGGTAACTAGGAATGCTATTGACATCCTTTTGCATCGATGCTGCCACCTGGGAAAAAAACAATCATGATAGAAACTTAAGGCTCGACCACTGGAAGAACTAATTCTGGGAACAAGAAAAGGACCACACCTGCTCACTGTGTCCTTGTGGGAAATACACCACAAGACTACCCACTGGTGGCAAAGATACCAGTGGTCCAGCACAAGCATGCCATAACTCAGAGTTGATGCTTTTTCTTTCCCCTATATAAATAAGAGAGTTATTTTTTTTACCACAATGGAAAGGCAAAACTCTTTAAGCTATATTATCTATCAAGCAGTATGTGTAGATGGCAACAATATAATGGCATGCATACACGAAGACAAGAAGCCCTGCCACTGCACCAAATTTATAGTAGTAGCAAGGGTTAAAGATTTATATTATTTTAACACGCCCCAATAAGTAGAATGTCCCCATTCTTTGGTTGAGAGCTCAATTCGTAGTGCAGTATAACTTTTTTTTTTAATCTGCTTAAAATGGCATGCCATATAATTTTGAACCTAGGTGACTATGATACCATGTTAACGACCCTACAACTACACCAAAACTCTAGAGTCGTGGCAGAAATAGAAAATAAATATTTATATTGTTTCTAACATGAATGTTCAATTCATGGCATAGTTTATTAGGGCCTTTGATAAAGGCACGACCCCTTTTGTTAGGGGGCAGGGCAAAAGTGTTGAAAATTTGTTGGGGCCTGTCATCAAAAGGATAGGGGGCAACACACATACATCTCTCTAACTCTCTTTCTTCTCCCCACTTCATCTTTCTCTTTCAACCCTAATTGAAGATGGCACACACCGCAACACACATTACATCTCTCTAACTCTCTTTCTTCTCCCCACTTCATCTTTCTCTTTCAACCCTAATTGAAGACGGCACACACCAATGCTCCTTTCCAATCAATCTAAATCTTTCTATTTCTCTTCTTCTTCTTCTATGTTTTTGAACATTTTGTTCCTCTTCCAATTCTTTTTTTTTTAATCTTAGTTTCTATGTTTATTTCATATGTTTAAACATCACTTAGTAGATTTTAGGTTAATGATTAGTCATGGGTGTTTTTTCCAAAAAAATTAACCCAATTTTAGGGTTTCGAACATCAGATTTCGGTACAGTCCCAGTGGGGACAACAAGGACTGTCAAGATTTTGTAAGTCCTAACAATAGTGATTACTTACTGCCAGGATTCTGGCAATCCTCTAACTATTTCAATAAGTTATTGTGGGTATTAAAAATCAACATTTTTGTGCTACCCCCCTAACAAAAAGGGGTTGTGCCTTTATCAATGGCCTTTATTAGATATGTAGTTAAAACTATGTTAGAAATGCTCGGTATGGCGAATCAAATTCTCCAAATCAACTAAAAAATGTATCTATTTGAAGAACAAAATAGAGAATTTACATATCGATTAAATGGGTGATAAATTATGCTTGAAAACTAAATTTGTACATAAAGTAATGAAATAAATATATGTTTTTGCTTGTGTAGAGTTTTGCTCTCAATGGAATAGCACCAAATTGGTATGTTTAAATGCTGTCAATTGAAAAAAAGGGGGGGTTGAATGGAGCATTTAAGATTTTTATGGAGAAAAAATATTGCTCTATAACACAATATAAGCCCTATACTAAAACATATAAAACTGATTGATCTCTAGAAATTTGAAGAAAACCCACTTAAGAAAACAACAGAACCTTCAAATATTGAATCTTAAAATACTTCTAAAAATAAAATTCTAGAAATAAAATTGTAAGATATAAGAAAAATGTTTCATTTTTTTCTGAAACAAACTGATTGATTTCTATACATTTGAAGAAAACAAAGCATTGGCTCTTAAAAATTCAGTAAGGTTGTAGAAATATAATTCTAAACTATAGGAAAATTCACTTCTTAAACGTCCCCAAAAAAATTATAAGAAATTTAAAAAATCTCCAAAAATTACTCACCTTCTCCTGAATTGGAAGAAAACCCATTTCCTGCTGGTTGAGTCTTCATACGTGCAGATCCCAATATCTCCTCTGACGAATAAAAATGCAAACTTTTTATTCTTCTTCTTCCCGCTCTCCACTACTTTTGGCCAAAAAGCGATAAAAAAGCGCTTACTTTTTTCCTGTGCCAACAAACTTCAGCTTCAAGACTAAGCTTGCTCCGCACCTCAAATTACGAAACTGACCTCGCCGGCGCCGGAATGTTCGCCGGAAAGCTCGCCGGAGGAATGGGTTCGGCTCTGCTTCTTTCTGCGCTCTTCTTCTTGCTGCTGCTGCTCTTCTTATTGTGAAAGCGACAGGAGGAGAGAGGAACCATCGTTGTCTCTTCTTCCAAAGAAAATTTTATAATAGTATTACTTCCACTAAACGTTCTTTTTATAAAAAAAATCAGATAAAATTGTGTTTTCTAGTTAACACCTTGTTTATATTTTTATTTTCAATTGCTGCTATTTTGTTTCTTAATAATAAAAAAAGGAGAGGAAGATTTGACATCAATTACTTTATTTATTCGGGGCTTTTAAACAAAACAAAGAATTGAAAAATAAAATAGTCATATAAATTTATTTAAGTTTCAGCAAGTAGGTGGTTTAGTTTCAAGGTATGAAATGGACCGGACGATTCAAAATCCGGTCCGGTCAACTCTGGTCTAGGTCGGTCCGAACTCGGTCAACGGATCGACACCGTTCTGCCCATGTTCTTAACGAGTTCGGAATGGGTCTGCATTTTTACCACGAAAGTCCAGCTCGGTTTGAAGACCGTTTCGAACCGGTTTAGTCAGCCTAACCTAGTTGACCCGGTCCGGACAGGTCCGATCCGCTGACCCGGTCGAAGTCCAATCAGAACCCAAAAATTTCAAAAAAAAAAAAAAAAATGAACGTTGGGGGGACATTTTGACAAAAATATTCACGTTTAATGGCAGTTTTATATCCGTTTTAGAGATATTTTGGTCATTTTGTTAAAAATGACCAAAAGTCATGTCTGAATTTCTTTTTTATTTTTTTGAGAAAAAATGGGCTGGTCGGACCCAGCCCGGTTCGGCTTGCCCCTGCCGGATCATGGATCCGGACTCGATTTCCTATTTTTCTTTCCAGGTCGGACCGGGCCGGCCCATTACACATCTTTAGTCTAGTTTAGCTCTTACTTACATGTGCTATGACTAGATAAGCTCTTATTAGGGCTAATTAGCATTTAGATCCTGAATTTTATATCAGTTTTCAGTTTAAATTATGGCATGTCCAATTAAAAATCTTAGATCCTAATTTTTGTTTTCATTATATCCTGAACATTAGTACAAGAACAACAAATGATAAAAAAGTCGCTCTAATACAAAATAAAATAAAATTATAGTATGGACATCTACCATCTTTCATAATATAAAGCGGCTTCTAGACGGCTCAAAAGTGAGCCATCTAATAGCGGCATCTAGATGGCTCAAAAATGAGCCATCTAAGCCGTAAGTAAATACTCAATCAATTAAAATTTAAAAAATTAATAACTACCAGTGTACGTGTTTTTCTTACGTAGAAATATCTTAAAATTATATATATATTGTAAACCCCCTCGACCAGATTTCAGTATTATTTAGGATTATTTTAACAATTTAGGATTTATGGCAATATTTTAATTTATTTTGCCTACATATCCTGTTGACTTGTGCATCTGTCCGTCACCAAATTATTTGGAGCTTTACCCTGACTGTTATCCCCGAATAAAGTTCACATACCTGTCCTAGACATGTCAGACTATTTTTTTGTATTTTGTGCAATTCCCAGATGCTTTATTTTGAGCCTCGTTTGAGACGCACAAATATCGTTACAAAAGTCCGTATTTATTTCCTATTTAATTTCCTGCTCTTTATCCACTTC
Source organism: Iris macrosiphon (assembly GCA_036927795.1). Taxonomy (NCBI): domain Eukaryota; kingdom Viridiplantae; phylum Streptophyta; class Magnoliopsida; order Asparagales; family Iridaceae; genus Iris; species Iris macrosiphon. The sequence goes on from JAYESA010000006.1 coordinate 195,736,327, forward strand.
TGTACCAATAGAGATTTGAGGCCCAACCTGCACCTGTTTTGCCCAAACAAAAATACGTTAATTTTCTACACTGAGTATACTACATTTAGTGTATTGACACCGTAGAAAAATTATGACCCTAACTGCCTCTAAATAATTAGAGAACACCGTGCGCAGTATTTATTAATTAATTAAATACGGTGACCGTATCACCCAGAAACCAGGCCCAGCCCCTGCCTAGACTCACCCCCACCCCCTCGGGACCTTCACACAGCTTTACCCTTCAAATTCTGTGAATTTTAGCATTTTCAGGAATCGGGTGTTTTCCAGACAATTTCGTAAATTGCGCAAATTCCCGAAATAGGACTATTATACAATTTATGAAATTGCAGGGACTTTCCTGCAAATTTTAGTACGAAGTGTCAGTTCCCTCACTGGCCGGTGAACCTGCGCCGTCCATTTGGACGCGGGACCCACCCGAAGAGATTCCGAAAATATCCCGGAAATATCCTAAAATATCCTACAAATATCTATAGATATTTTATATATTATATTAATATAAATTTCTATAAAACTAAAAGAAAAAGAAAAAGAAAATAAAATTAACCCTAAAAACTACCCCCTCTCCCCCGCAGCTGACCGACCCCCCCCGGCGCCTCCGCCGCCCCTGGCCGGAGCTCCCCCCCTCGCCGCCGGACCCTCCCCCACCCTCGGCGAGCCCCCTCTCTCCTCGCCTCCCTCCCTCTCTCCTCCTCCTCCCCGCCTGTGCGTCCCCGCGGCCGCCGGAGCAGCTCCGCCCAGCCGGCCGCGTCCGCCCGCCGCCGCTCCTCTCTCCTCCCTCTCCTTCCTCCGCTGCCCCCCCCGGCCTCGACAGCGGCTCCCCGAGCCCCCTTTCTCCTCCGCCACTCCGGCGAACACGACCCCGCACCACCTCTCCTCTCTCCCTGATCTCCTCCGACGGCCTCGACCTACCCCGCCACTCCTCCACATCGAACTCCACTCCACCTCCTCCGCCACCCAATGTAACCTCCGATTTCCAGTTTCCAAATAATTAGATTTTAATTCATTTTAAAATATCAAGTTTTATAAAACATTTCTCCTTGAAAATTTTTAGTTGATTTTTGAACGATGTTTGATTGTAGAAGGTAATTTAAATTTTTATAAAAATCCTTTTTCCTAAATGACGCTGTATTACAAAATAAATAAATAAATAATAATATATATATTTCTAGTTTCAAATATTTGTGGCTTGAACCATAAAAATTATTGTTTTAACTAAATATTTATTTAAAAGACTAGTTGATAAAATAAAAATAGATTTTTATTTATTGGGATAGTAAATAAATAAATGTCATACTTTCTGAGACTTTTGCAAAATGTATTAATTAGTAGCTAATTTGGAAATTTGCTAGCTTTCCTAAAAACATTTTTGAAATTATAATCTTTATTTTTATTTTTATTTTTACAAATTGCCATTCCCATTAACTAGCCCACACCCTCATCTTTCCCACATGAGAAACCCTTTTATTTTAATTCTGGGCCATTCATTATTGGGCCAACCCGCAACCCTTTATCCCACACCATCTCTCCCTATTTAAGTCCCTCATCACATCTCCCTAGAAACCCTAATTTTCAATGTATTGGCTAGCCCCCACAATTCCCAAAGCCGAAGCCACCACCATTTTTGTGTGCTCGTGTCCGCGTGTCCAGCATCATCGTGTCAGCCGTGATGGCCTCGGGTCCGACCCCGGGTGTCCCACAATCTCCATTCATTTTCTGGGTTCGGTTACAATATTACAAGCAGATTCCGTGTCCGACACACCCGGACACAACCCCCACACCACAGCAAACACCCCACAGTCAACAAACCCCGTGTCCAACACCGGACACGTCTACAGCGAAGCCGCCGTGTCCACCCCCGGACACACGACAGAACCTAACCCTAACCTAACTCCGGCGATCGCCGTGGCCGCCCAGATCCGTAGAGATCCCCTTCCGCTGCTCCCGAGACCCGCCACTGCCGAGAAGAACCGCCGCCGGCGACTGGGATCCCCGCCTCCGATTCACCCCGACACACGACTCCCCTCCACGTCGTCGAACCCAGCCGACCTTCGGCCGGACGGAGCCAAATCCGCCGAGATCTCCGCCGCTGAAGCCGACCAGACGCAGCCGCAGCCGCCTCGAAGCCGTCGCCCCCTCGATCTGAGCGCCGCCTCCTCGATCAGAGCGCCGCCTCGGGCCGAGCGTCGCCGCCGCTGCAGATCCAGCCTCCGCCGAGTCGACTTCCCACCGCCGCTGAGTCGAAGGCCCGCCGCCGCCCGAGACGAACGACGACGACGACCCGTCGCTTCAGACCGCCGCCGCTGTCTCGAGTCGAGTCGACCGCCGCCTGGAAACCGGGCGCCCTCGTCGAGCCGTCGACCACCGCCGCCCTCGGGTTCCACGCCACCGCCGCCCTCGGATCCGTCTCGAGCCGAGGACCCACCGCGCCGACGCCCCGCCGGCCGACCTCAGTGAGATTCCCCCGTCGATCGGAAACCCTCAGTGAGATCCCCTCTCCCCCTTTATTTTTCTGTTCTGGGATTAATAGATTAGTTAATATAATTAATATATTAATTAGTTAATTAAATTATAATTAGTTTAGATCTAATTAATCAAGTTAGCTAATCTATATTAGTTTAGTTAAAGTTATAATTAGATTGTTTAATTATTCTTAATCAATTAATTAAGTAATTAATAATCAGTTAGTATTTCTTAATAAATTAGTTAATTTATAATTAGATTAGTAATATAATTAAATTAGTTAGTTATATTATTGGTTTAGTATATGTATATGTATAGCCTTTAATTGATTAATGTTTAATACGCGAATATGTATAGTATATAAATATACATTGGTAATGTATCTTTTTAATAGATGTGCATGTATTTGTATATTATTAATGTGTAGAAATATATATGTAATAAATTACGTATTTTGGTTTAAATGTATAAAAATGCAATTACGTATTTTGGTTAAATGTATAAAAAATTGCAATTTCGTATTTTGGTTTAAATGTATAAAAATGCAATTGCGTAATTTTGATATAAATGTATAAATGTGTAAATACGTATTTTTGGATAATTGGTATATATATATGTGTACCTATATATATATATATATCTATAAAAATATAGTGTAATTTCTCTAATTTTATATAGTATACGTACTATTTTGGGTATATGTACAAACATATATATGTATGTATTTTGGTTTAATTATATATTGGTAAAGTATATATTAAGTTAATACATTTGGTATAAATGTGTGTGCCTATATATATACATGTATAAAACATATTTTTGGTATAATTACCTGTATACAGTATTGTATTATTTTGGTGTGTATGCATATTATATTTATAAATATATAATATAAGTTAATAGGTATTTTGGTACACGTATATTAGTTTATATATATGTATAAAATATATATTCTTATAATGGGAGTTATGTACATTTTCTTAAACATAAATAAAATATATTTCCACTTATGTACATACAGTTAAACCTATTTTGTATACTTTGGAATAATTATATATATATATGTATTAAATTATTTATTGATAATATGATTAATTGGTAAATTACTAGGTGACCCTAGTTGACTAGTGCCCTGCCTGACATGGCCCTGAGAACAGTATTTTTGACTGTGTTAGTGTAGCATCTGATGCAAATGTGGTTTGCTTGTGTTATGTTTATAGGACTGTTGGTTTACCCAGGGGATACTCTGGAACAGGACATTGGTTTTACCAGCTAAGGACCCAAGGCGAGTACATTCTCTGATTAGTTTCTAATTTATGATATCTCCTATGTTCACTGTATCTAGTGTAAATATCCATGATCTTGACACGATGGTTACACGGATTGGTATACACGGATCTCGTCATGAGATGTTATTCCTTATTCATGGTGTAGCTTGTACAAGACTTGTTTCCTTGATATCTCGTGCATGTACAGACACTAATTCCCGGGGAGATTTGCTACCTTCCTAGGGAATCCTGTGCCATAGCGTACCATGATTGGATCTACTATATCAGTCGGGGGTTTGGGGAGTACTTTAGTGTAGATATGTGATCATACCCAACTTTATATGCACCATAGCTCACCCCACATCTCACGTCGGGTGCGGCCTGACCATTTACATGTCTCCTCACTGTTACATCGGTTAGCCCTACTAACCCATGTAATGAGTTTACATGCCTCCTCACTGTTACATCGGTTAGCCCTACTAACCCATGTAATGAGTTTACTAGTCCCAAGCCGATCACATGTTAAAGCTAGTACTCACACACTTAGTCATAGGTTTCTTGCTCATTGACATATTGTTTTTCTTCCTGCATTTACTTACAGTATTTCCAGTATATTTCTTTTCTTGTACATTCTCGTACCTATACATGCATCTGGTATGTTTCCATCTAGAACTGCTACATAGTTTATGTCATTTATATAGAACTGCTATTTAGAGATGTACTTTGCTCATTCCTGACTGGAAAATATTTTTCCAGACTGTGACCTTAGTAGACTGGTTTCTGACACTTGGGGATTGGAAGTTAAGGATTGCAGGTATGTTATGTTATCATTAGACTTGTGCTGTATTCTTTTATTTCTTCATTTCCTATCGTGCTGTAGTTGTGATTGAGTATTTCTAGATTTATTTTAGTGTTATCCGTGTCTCCTTATGGAGTTGGATACTAGTGTGAGATTATCTAGATAGCACTTGACCTAGACAGCGTTCTACCGCCGATGCTGCGGCGTAGGCTGGACGTACCCACGCTCTCGTGCCCTTATACCGGGTGCGGGTCGTGACACCCAACCCCGCATCAGACCCCCCCCCCCCCCCGGCCTCGACAGCCACTCCGACTCCTCACCATGAACCACCCCCCCATGGCCAGAGACTCTCCAGACCGAGGCTTCCCCGTCCGGTCGGCAGCACCCTCCCCTGATCCAGCTCCTCCATCGACGAGCAGACGACCCCGGAGCCCTCGACCTGGACGAGAGCAGCGGGATTCCACGCAGACACGGACACAGCCCATGGACACGTGTTGGACACGTGTCGGACACGAAGGATTCGCAGTTTCCGAAGCCCTGTTCAGGTAACGATATCTCCCTCCTCGTAATTCCGATTTCAATTCTGTCAGTTGCGTCGTGTAGACTATGTAACCACCTCGGTGCCCGTGCAACCGCTCGGAGCATCGCGTCCTGTGGCGATCGCGGCACGCGATCCAAAAACAGGAAAAACAACGACCCGATTCACCCCGGAACTGGGTGCGTCCCGCCAAACGGGACAACTTGGTCGCACGCGGTCTTTACCAAAACGTGCGCGACGTTGATACGGACGTGTAGGAATTCGGAGAAGTTGATTTGGATGTGCGTGCACACCGGAATCAACGCGTATCCGCCGACACCGCCCCGTATCCGTCAGTTCTGGAACACGCTACAACTTTGTGTACACACGTCGGATCGAGACAAAACTTGCGCCATCGGACTCGTAGCAATACGCTGGTCCTATGATCCAATTTTGGTTCGATTCTGAGAACGTTGGCAAAATCCCGTATCGTGGGCCCCATCGGCTCCACTTGACGGGTCATTTTGTGACCGGCTCACCGGAATCCAATTCTGAAAGTTCCGTTGGGTTCGTATCGACGTTCTGGACTTGTGGACACTAAGTTTGGCGAATTTGGAAACCTTTGACCCTGACACATTTTTCGGTGCAAAGTGGGCCCACATGTGGACCCCGTTTTGACCAAAAACTGTCATTTTTGCCCCTGTGTCCAAATTGGACTTAAGGACAGGTGTTTCTAGCTATTTGATATTTTCTGAGACTGTTAGTGATATTTATTTCAGTATCCGGAGACATTTATTCTGAGGCCATAGTTCTGACTTTTGGCATTTGACATATGGACATTATATTTGCAGCTCTCCCGCCAGACAAGTATACCTTGCCTTGTTGTACTGTTTAAATTCAGTTATTGCTAGTTACATGTTTATTTATTTTTATATTATATAAATGTGCGCGTCCGAGAAAACTCGGGTGCAGTCAACGATGGCGTTGACGTTAGGACTTGTGTCTGACCTAGTGTCTAGTAGACCCACCTAAAGTTGTGAAGTTATTGATATAACTTCTCAGGCCTTGACACATATCATTATACGTCACAGAGTGAGTACATGTAGGGACGCGTGCCTCATGCGCGACTGGCCATCAGTGTGAGCAACACGTGTAGCGGTATTTAGCTCAGTTGTTTATTTTATTGAGACTTGCATCATAGTAGGAGGTGTCCACGTCGTTTTCACGACTTGTACATCTATATTGGACGGGGAAGACATCTAGTAGGCGTATGGGACACCCCCTTCATTGAGTCTTTATCCTTCGATCCATGCTCCTCGGAGATGGACGATTGCAGAGTTCCCTGAGTCGGGGGCATATGACACATATACTAGCCAGTCCCGACGATTGGTGAATTACGTCAGCATATGTCTAGCCACACATTCCCATGCGTACTACAAGGTCTTTAAATTGCATTCACTTAGATGGTTAGTACACCCCATTTATTTATTCAGTATTTACATTATGGCATGTCATTTTTATGTATCTTGCTATGTCCCTCTGAGGACCTGGTTCCCTGCCAGGTGTATATGTTCTTGAGTACTCGCAGGAGCACAGATCCGGACATGTTACGTATATCCCGAGGAGGTCTTCTCTTCGAGCCTCGTGATTGTCAGATGTGGTTCTTATATGGTGTGTATCTGGTTCATTTTCATATTCTATTTCGGCAGTAGATTTATTTCCATCCGACTGTCATTCTTTAGATACTTATCATTGAGATCTAGCTACATGGTTATTGTTTATTCATATTTGATTCTGTGGATGAGATTTAGATATTACCCTGTGACTTGTGATTAATTATACCACTGGTGAATTGTTGTTCATTATACAGCGTACGCACGTATATATGGTTTTCATATATTGGAGTTGTCATATATACGGGCGGCTGGCATCGTTACGTATCCTAGTCCTACGTATTTTGGGACTGGGACGTGACATATATATATATATATATATATATATATATATATATATATATATATATATATATATATATATATATATATATACTCAAATTAATGTATATAAAGATATATATAATAAATCTAAATAAAAATATACTCAATATTCAAAATATATTTAACTAATTTTTATATCTAAACATAAATCCACAATTATATATATATATATATATATATATATATATATATATATATATATATATATATGTGTGTGTGTGTGTGTGTGTGTGTGTGTGTGTGTGTGTGTGTGTGTGTGTGTGTGTGTGTGTGTATGTATATGTATATAATAATAATAATAATAATAATAATAATTTTTAATTTAAATATATTCAAATCAAATTTAAACTATTTTACTATAATTTAAATTTTTATTAAGTTTTTCAATAATATCAATAAATTTTATAAATCTATTTTTTTAATAAAAATATATACAACAAATCTTAATTTATAAATATTTAAACTATTTTTAACAATATAAAAAAAAATATTTTACGTGTAACGCACGTGCATTTACTAGTAAGAAAATAATGATTCTTACGACAACATAATTTGGTCAACCGTTGGTCAAAAATTCAAATACTAATTAGATCAATTATGAAAACTCAAATGTAAATTTTTACTATTTATTTGTGATTCAAAGTCTTAAAAAACCAACTTTATATATGTAAAGTGGTAACCAAGTTGATATAATTATTTACCCCATGTATGATTTGTCATAAAAGATGTATATTTAGGTTAGATATACAAACTTGCTAAGAGAGCTAAGAGCGCGATTACCAGTTACCAGCATTATTAAAACATGCTCAGTAATCGTTTGTAGTAGAGAGCTAAGAGCACGATTTTTGGTACTCCCGATGCCAAACTTCGACGTTGTCTTAGGCATGGACTGGTTAAGCCAGTACAATGCTATATTAGACTGCCGGAAGGGTAGTGTTATCTTTAGACCACCAGGTCACCCGGAGTTCGAATACGTACGGGGCACCATCGAGCAAGGAGTAGGCCAGACACCTAGAGCTTACATGGTGTTGGAGACAGCACCCCCATCAATTGTTGCAGAATTCGAAGACGTATTTTCGGAGGAATTGCCAGGCCTACCGCCTGACAGAGAGGTGGAGTTCACTATTGAGTTGATACCTGGAGCTGCACCAGTATCCTCAAATGTGTACCGGTTGGCGAAGAAGGAGCTAGACGAGCCGAAGCTGCAGCTAGAAGAACTACAGATCAAGGGATTTGTTCGTCCTAGTGCATCACCCTGGGGAGCACCAGTGTTGTTTGTACCAAAGAAGGACGGAACATACCGGATGTATATTGATTACAGAGCCCTTAATGCTTTGACAATCAAAAACAAGTACCCCTTGCCGCGGATTGATGATCTGTTCGACCAACTGACAGGAGCAGTGGTGTTCTCAAAGATAGATTTGAGATCAGGCTATCATCAGGTAAAAGTACGGAGAGAAGACATTCCAAATACAGCGTTCATGACTCGTTATGGTCACTACGAGTTCCTGGTGATGCCTTTTGGACAGACAAATGCACCTGCCATATTTATGAGCCTGATGAACAGAGTCTTCCACCAATATCTGGACCAGTTCGTGGTAGTCTTCATCGACGATATATTGGTGTATTCGAAGAGCCACGAGGAGCACGAAGAACACTTAAGACTGGTGTTAGAGACGCTAAGGCGAAAAAGTCTTTATGCTAAGCTGAGCAAGTGCGAGTTCTTCCTTGATCGTGTCGCTTTTCTTGGGCACGTGATCACAGGAGATGGCATCTCGGTGGACCCAGCAAAAATCTCATCTGTAAAGACATGGCCAACCCCTAACAACGTCTCAGAGGTGAGAAGCTTTCTAGGACTTGCCGGATATTACCGGAGGTTCGTAGAAAACTTTGCAAGAATCGCAGAGCCGATAACCCGTCTGACCCGCAAGGAGCAGGAGTTCATCTTGTCTGAGGAATGTCAGATAGCTTTGGAGGAGCTGAAAAAGCGTCTGACTACAGCTCCCATCTTGACCATACCATCTGGATCCGGAGGTTTCGTAATATATAGCGATGCATCCGGAAAAGGATTAGGTTGTGTCCTAATGCAACATGGAAAAGTTGTAGCCTATGCCTCAAGACAACTGAGGACCCATGAGAAGAACTATCCCACGTACGACCTGGAGCTTGCCGCAGTCATCTTTGCCCTGAAGCTTTGGAGACATTATCTATACGGCAAACGAGTGGAGATATTCACTGATCACAAGAGCCTGAAGTATGTCTACACCCAGAAGGACCTGAACCTGAGGCAAAGACGCTGGCTCAAAGTGATGACGGATTTCGAGATCGATCTGCAGTACCATCCTGGAAAGGCTAATGTAGTAGCTGATGCTCTAAGCAGAAGACCCACGGCATTCTTTCTGATCACCCAACCCGATCTATTGAGAGATCTAGAAAACTTGGGAATAAAGATCATTATGCCAGGAGTTGACGGCCAATTGTCAAATTATCAGTTGCAATCAACATTGGTCGAGAGAATCAAGGCTGCACTGCCAACTGATGCAAGATTTCAGAGACTTCGACAAAGAACAGAGGCTGGAATCCAGACAGGATGTCACATACACGAAGATGGGACTTTAAGATGTGGAGAACGTCTTTATGTTCCGAATGGAGAACTTCGTTTGGAGCTGATGTCAGAAGCTCACAGCTCGACATACTCTATCCATCCAGGTGGCACAAAGATGTACAGAGATCTACGATAATACTATTGGTGGCACGGAATGAAGAAAAAGATAGCACGCTTTGTGGAAAAATGCCTGGTATGTCAGCAAGTCAAGGCTGAACATCAGAGATCCGCAGGTCTACTTCAACCCCTCCCAATACCCGAGTGAAAATGGAAACACATTACTATGGACTTTGTTACGGGCTTTCCAAGAAGTCCTAGTGGTCGTAATGCTGTATGGGTGATCGTAGATCGACTTACCAAGACTGCTCATTTCTTACCTTTCAGAGTCGGACAATCTACAGAAGTCTTGGCAGACATGTATATGAAGGAGATCGTACGTCTGCACGGAGTACCAGTCAGCATTGTGTCTGACAGGGATACAAGGTTTATATCTTACTTTTGGCGAAGTATGCAAGAGAGTCTTGGTACCCGCCTAAAGTTCAGCACCTCGTATCATCCGCAGACATATGGCCAGTCAGAGCGCACCATTCAGACCCTAGAA